>CM046878.1:500394337-500904337 GCA_025667525.1 Glebionis coronaria | reverse complement strand
TTAAGGATCCCTGCATATAGGCGTCATAGGAATATGTCTGCATAGTTTTGATTGATATATTTCTGGATATTATTGGTTCTTATTTATGATGTTTTCTGTTGAGTTTTGACTAGTATGGATTGAACCATAGTCGTCCATTCTTAGTCACTTGTTTTTCTTGAATTTTAGGCTAGTATGGATTGAACCATAGTCGTTCATACTTAGTCGCATGTTATTTTCTTATCGGGTTTTGACTAGTGCGGGTTGAACCATATCGTCCACACTAGTCATATTTGATTTTGGTTGATTATTCTTTCATGTATTTTATATATTTTGGATTTTGTCTATGCTGGTTTAGCTAGACTATAGATTTATGTGTTTCAAGTATTGACTATGTTTTTTTATAAATAGAGTTTTGGACCTTATTTTATGTGGTTATGTGCTTATGTGAGTTGATGAATTTATGTGTTATGTGTTGTATTATTTTCTTATAAGGGTCATCATAGGAGGGGGTACATTGGTGAAAGGGAACATGTATGATTATAGAGCCCTACGTAATTATAAATGTGCCACAACACCGATGGGCTTCCAAGTATGATTGCATGAAAGAGGGTTAATACATGCTTGTATAGTATCTGTTGGACGGATTTGAGCGTATGTATCCTAATATGCCTATATATGTATGATTCCCTTACAATTATCAATTGTATAGTTAGAAGGGTTTGTTAGCTCGCCTCTCTTTTAGATATTCAAAAACCATTGTAGCGTATTCTTCAAGATCCTATTTCACGTGTCCGTGTTAAAATGATACTTTTGGTGTTAAGGCTATTGAAATAGCTTGAGAGTTCTTTTGGGATTATGATATCTTTTGTGTTAGGTCTTACATTTCTTTTAGACGGTATATTGAAAAAGATTTTGAAATCTACTATAGAGTTAAGATAGTTGTTTGTATTTGATTGTAGTGTTTTTGCTACCCTTTAGGAAAAGGATGACAAAAGTGGCAAGTATTAAGTGTCGGTTTAGGAAAACCAAGCACTAATGACCAATTAAGTTCGTTCTCAAGGAGGCTAGTGTGTTATGTGTGTAATGATATGGATTAATTTGTGATTATATTTGAAAACGAATAATAGAAAAGGGATTAGAAGAGAATGACGGTTATAAAGACAGATTAAACTAAGTCTAAAAAGATGTACACGTAAAGACGTAAAAAGTACCAAAATTAAAATTTTAACCTAAAAATTTCTAAAAATTACAAAAAATCCCTAATAATATTCTAAGAGTATACAAAAAAATCAAAACTTGCAAAAACCTTTTAATTAATTAGATAATAACTTTTTAATGCTAATTAAAGCCCTAAAAATCAAAATTAATTATTAAAAAGCCCTAAACAATATTTTAAAGTTTGTAAACCTCAAAAATACTCTAATTAAGCTAAAAACTATTTTTCAAAATTTTAAAACCAAATAAAACTATTTTTAAACAATTAAAAACTCCTAAAATCAATTAAAACTTAAATTAATTATAGAAAATAATTAAAAGACCTAAAAAACATTTGGAAAGTTGCAAAAATCCTAATTAAGTGTTTAGAACCTAGGAAAAATATAAAAACCTAGAAAATCAGACTTTTAATTTTTAATAATAAAATAATATTAAAATAATATTAAAAATCCAAAATTATAAAAAATTCTAAAAACTTGCAAACAAGCTTAATTTAACCTAAGTAACTCAGAAATGAAAGTGAAATTACCTAAATACCCCTATTGGGCCTAGAAAATGGGCTAAACCCAAAACAGTCCACTTAATGGGCTAAAAGAGGCCCAAAAATCTAGAGTCCACCAAATAAGCCCAAAACTTCCAGTTTAGCTTAAAATTTGATTCTGAACAAAAAATTTCAAAGGCCCAAAAGCTGAAATGTAGCTTATCACAGCTTAATAAGCACAAAGCTTATTCTTAATGGGCCTTTGAGCCCATTAAGCCATAAGCTTGTGCCATAAGCTGAAATTTGACACACATCATTCTTTTGAGGTAAGAAAACGTTTTGCAAAAAGAAATTTCAAATAAGTCCACTTAATAAGCCAGAAACAATTCACAAACTTATTCACAAAACGACAAAATAGTCGTTTTTGTGATCTAGACCACCTAAGAAGCTGATTCAAGTTGCAAAATGTTTCTTATGACAAAACTAAGCTTAATAATCAAAAACCTACTCAATAAGCACACTTAATAAGCTGGAAAGTCAAATAAGCACTTATGTAAAAAGTCAAACAAGTTGGTTTTCTAGTAAAAAGTCAAAGTCAAAGTCTCATAAGCTCCAGTTCACTTAAATGGGTCAAATAATGAAGACCTATTACAAAAATAAGTTGTTGCAAGTCAGAATAAGCTATAATAGCTTATTGATAAGCTGATGACAAAATTGCACTAGCAGGGGCTAGTTTTGGATGTTGAATAGTGGAAACTTTTTCCACTGCTTGACTATTTTGACTTTTTGTCTTTAGTGACTTTTTCTTGGATTCAGATTTCACAAAGGCACCCAAATGATCTTTGGATCAAAAGGAGTCAATCACAATCAAAATAACACAATCACTAACACCCAATTGATACAGTTTAATCAATCAATCATCAGACATGATACAGACATGAACAATAAGCAGTTGAGCACAAATAAGCAGTTTTAGCAATAATCAGCCAGCCAAATTCAACCAAATGCACACACAAGCTATTATAAACTCCAATAAGCAAGTCTAAACAGGTTTCATGCACTGGTTCAAAGAATTAAGCAAGATTCAAGCAATGAAGGTTAATGATCAACACTAACACATGCAGTTTTTACTTTTGCTGATGTATTTGACACACAAGCCAATTTCAACACTTCAAATCTATCAAATAAGTTATATTGATGATGTTTTAACAACTTTTATCCCTAAACATGCATAAACTCTAGGTTTTCCCAAAATTTTAGGTCAAAAAACAGTCAACTCAACAAGATATAGCAATTTGTTTAATTCTAGGTTTCAAACTCAATAACTTGCAGCAAAAGACTCTCAAACAAAGGTATAACAGATTTCAAGAATAAACAACACAAACTAACAACACAATAACAAGATGCAAGTACAAACCAGTAAACCCAAACACCCCTTTATCTTTTCCAAATCAAAATTTTCAAAAGCAAAGTGAGATTTCAGGCCAAACAAACATCAATTAACACTAAAACAAGTAAGATAAACAGATTCAAGCAAGAACAAGCCACAAAATTCACAAGAACACAAGTTTCATACAAATATCACCAAAAAATCACAATTTAAGCAGGTTTTGAGATTAAGCAAACCTCATGGATGTACATCCACACCCACGAATTTTGAGCTTATGTGCTAGCAAGAACAAGCACAAGCTTCCACAATAAGCCTGCTAAGATTGAACAAGGGTTAAGCACAATATCATAAAAATCAGAAACTTTGAAAAATTTGATTGATGCAAACTTGTTACCCCACACTTGATTATCCCCGAGTTATAAGCCTCACCACACCTTAACCAACTCAGTTAGGATGCTATTATCAGCCCTATAGCCCAAGAATTCCAAGATTGGAACAAGGCTTAGCAAAATATCAAGAAAATGAGAAAATGTGCAAACTTTTGCACACTCCTCTTTTGAAAACAGGTTTTACACTTCAAGAACTAACAAGCATATAACAAATGAAAGCAGTAATAAAGATTGGCCAATGATTTTTCTTTAAGGTTTCAAACTCAATTTCATTAAACTTAGAAATAGGATTTACAGAAACTTGAACAAGGAAAAATCAAAAGCAAAGTCTAAATGTTGGAATCCTAAGCCTTTATATAGGCATACAATGAACTACTAGAAAGCATAAAAACGTTGCCCTAATGTTGATGAAGTCCCCAAAATGCCCCTTTTTCCTTGTTTGAACTTGGAGAATCATGTGACTGCATTTTGGTTTGTAGCATGAGTTGGCATGTGAAAGTGTGATCAAAGGGTGTAGATGAAGCTTAGAAAGTAAGCCAAAATATGGGACGTTGGATTGCTGGCACTGTTTTGGCATCTTCCTCATGTGTGTAGCAGGGGAGGTCCATGTGGGGCATCTCAAAGGTGTAGCATGTGTTTTGGGTGTTGGGTTATGATTAAGGGATGCTTAATCATGGTTCTGGATAATATTAGGGCTTAATTACAACACAATTAAGAATGCCTAATTATGTTCTTGAGGTGAATAGTTCCTGGTTTAATCCATTTTTGGTTTGGATTATGTTTAAATATTTGTTAATGGCGCCAAGATTAATTTAATCTTAAACCGGGTGAGTGGGGAGTGACATGGAGGGATGGTGAGTTGTGATTGGAGGAAGGGAGTAAGTGGGGCACGTGGCATGATTTCACTGGCCTAGGTTACAATGTTGTTTGGCCAGGTTTCACCCCTCATCTTTCTAATCCCTTTCATTTGCATATAAAATCGTCCAAACTCCATTTCCTTTGTTATCCAACTTTTTATTTTCACACTTTTGCCCCAAAATATTTTGTGAAATAAATTCAGGGGTATTTCTTGCCATTTTTGCATTCTTCAAGGGCTGATTTGGTGTTTTCTTCAATGATAATTGTCATGACTTGTATGTTGAGCATTTTGGAGGACTAAAATTGCCAAGTCATGTTTGATGAGGGACCATTTTTGCCAAATCTTCAAAGTTGAGGGTCCTTTTTGTAATTTTGGAATTTTCAAAGGACCAAATTTGTCATTTCTTGTACTTTGAAGGATTTCATGATGTTTTTGACTTTGTGGATGATATTGGTTGACAATTTAGCTTTGTTGAGGGGCTAAACTTGCCAATTCTTCAAAGTTGAGGGCCCTTTTTGTAATTTTGACAAACTTTAGGGACCAAACTTGTAATTATGAGGATACAAGGGTATAAAGTGTCAATTCTTCATAATTGGAGGACCCTTCTTCATAATTCTTCAAATCTTCAAGGGTTGATCTTGGGAAAGTCTTCATTAGGGCTTGGTTCATTGTGCGGCTTCGTTTCCCGTGTTCGTTTTTGACTGATTCTTGTGATCTTTTGTCATTTTCTCAATATCCATACCTAAAATACACAAGAAACAAACACAAGCATGTATTTGGGTATTTTGATGATATTTAATGCATTTTAAGCCCTATTTGGAAGATGAGACTATGTATAAAAGCAGTCTCATCACTCCCTCATACTAAACCATTGCCGTGCCCTCACGCAATGCTAGAATAAAGTATCAAAGCATCTCCAAAATTCATTTTATTCACTTTATTAAACGATAAACTAGCTATTCTACTACTATTGCTACTACTACTTGCGTTTTAGACATAATTTATGATTTTCATCGCAAAATGGAACGTTTAGGTTCATAGAATAAGAACACATGAATGCTTCGTTAGAAATAATTTCATCGTTCTCGATTTTCACTCCAATTCCATGCCAAGCGTGCAACGAGATCATTGTCATTATAAGTTAGTAATGCTAACACTACTCATATGCCCTAATCACGTACTTATCCTCCCATTATTCCTAAGTTGTATCTCTTATATTTTATTTTGTCTTGAATGTTTCACGAGGATACATTGTTTGACTTATGCGATAATAGAGATTTAGGTCTAAAAAATAGAGTCCTAACGGTGTAACTAAGACCATCAAATCAATAACCCCTCCAAATAGACAACGATGTTAAAAAATTAATTTGACAAGAAGAATCGATAAACACGATTTTGAACATGAGACTTATTACCAAGACTTTTATATGCCCCCTAATGGAAGGGCCTTATTATCTTTGGTTTACCTCCATCTTTTATTCAACTTCGCCATGAAGCTTTTATTATGACTTCGGTCTTGCCTTGCCTTTTATTATCCGCCTCATCGGTGGTTTTATTAGCCAAAGACGTATATCCTCACGCTAAGGCGAATTTTGGATCTTTAAAGCTTCGAAGATTAAGGCTTGATTCACTTTCAATTTTTGCATAGATTTTTCGGCCTTGTGGGGCTTCAAATTGTTTGCTAGATTTAGGTGAGCACTTGAAATCTTATTAGTGGGTGAAGCTTTCGATTATTCGGGTGCCAATACTTCAAAACCGTGACGCTAGCAATACCTTAATGTCTTCCCAATTTAATTACACGGAAACTACTAGAAAATACTAGAAACCCAACAATCCTAACTAAACCGCTAAGTCAATATTTATTAAGCAAAAAATATTTACAAGCGAAGGGAGAATAAGCAAACAACGAGAACACATGAGTTTTTGAAAGAATACGAGTACTCTACGTTTAGCATAGTAACTTATAATTAACTCTATCATTTCTCGTCCTCATTTAAGAGACTTAGCCTAATGTGTAGTTAAGGAATCAAAGCTAAGTTCTCAACACGCACGGTCGAGTAAAAAATTACTCTTATTCTCGCCATCGGAAAACCTACATTCGTGTCTTCAAACACTTATAAAATATGAGAAAATTTTAAAATTTGGCCATTTTTAGCCTTATTTGTAACAAAAACGATAAACAAAACGATAAACTTTGGAAAGCGTGAAGGTTTTGCAAGGCAAGTATCTATTCGCCCCCCCCCCCCCCCATACTAAAGTTAAACATTGTCCTCAATGTTTCGAGTCTAGGGGTGCAAACACCCCCATACTAGAGACGTAGTCGAATGCTTAATCTAGCATGGAAAGGGTGTAACCGTTAAATTTAAAGCCGTTTATGAAGTGTGCTAAAAACCTAAGGTTAGAACAATCAAGGATATATCATGGATATTGAGAAAGTCTTCAAAGCAAATGATCGAGTGCTCCCATAAAACGAACACGATAGGCTCAAATCGTGAAGATCATGATCATCTAAAGTTCACAATTCACAAACAACCACGGAACAAAGGTTGGAAGGGCACAAATCCCCACACGTAAGCTACATTAGAAAGCGATAATATGTACATAGGATAAGCATGGGACTCCCCCACGAGGCTCCTCGTTTTTGATTACCGAGTCATGAGCTCGAATCGATCCCCTCAATTCTAATTATCATTGGGGAAGGTGACTTGGTCGAGGTAGTTCAAGGATGGAACTTCCCCGCCAAAGTAGTGCTTCAACCTATGTCCATTCACCTTGAAGTTAGGACCATCATCTTGAGCTAGCTCGATGGTCCCATACGGAAACACTTGAGTCACGGTGAATGGATCGGACCAACGGGATTTCAACTTACCGGGAAAGATTTTTAATCTTGAATTAAAAAGCAAAACTTGATCCCCAATGTTAAAAACCCGGTTTTTAATTTTAGAATCATGCAAATTTTTAGTTTTCTCTTTATAAATCAATGAATTTTCATAAGCAATATCCCTCAATTCATCTAATTCATTCAATTGCATTTTCCGGTGTTTTCCCGCAGTCTCCATATCATCATTACAATGCTTTAGGGCCCAATAAGCCTTGTGTTCTAATTCGATAGGCAAATGACAATTCTTTCCATACACAAGCTTATAGGGAGTGCACCCAATGGGTGTCTTATGAGCGGTCCTAAAGGCCCATAAAGCATCGTCCAACTTATCCGACCACAATTGTCGGTTTTCCCCAACGGATCTCTCCAAGATCCTTTTCAAAGCTCGGTTTGAAACCTCGACTTGCCCACTCGTTTGTGGGTGATAAGTCGTAGAAAGCCGATGTGTAACCCCATATTTCCTTAGAACCCTTTCAAATTGGTCGTTACAAAAATGGGTTCCACGATCGCTTATGATAGCACGAGGGGTTACAAACCGAGAAAACAATTGCTTCAAAAACTTGACTACCACACGGGCATCATTGGTGGGCAAGTCCTTGGCCTCCACCCACTTAGAAAGGTAGTCAACCGCAACGAGAATGTACTTATTACCACGAGATGATGGGAACGGCCCCATAAAGTCTATACCCCAAACGTCAAAGATCTCACACACTTGGATGATATTTTGTGGCATTTCATCTTTTTGTGATGCTTTTCCTTGTCGTTGGCATGCATCACAAGACTTCACAAGATCTTGTGCATCTCGGTAAATAGTAGGCCAAAAGAAGCCGGCATCAAACACCTTTTTAGCTGTGAGATTAGCACCGTGGTGACCACCCGTGGGTCCCTCATGGCAAGCTCTAAGGATGTTAGAAGCTTCGGTGCCAAATACACAACGTCGGATGATTTGATCCGCACAAGTTCGAAACAAGTAAGGGTCGTTCCAAAAGTAGAACTTGACGTCACGAAAGAATTTTCGTTTATCTTGAGTCGTCATACCCTTAATGATGAAGTTACCCGCATGGTAATTTGCAAAATCCGCAAACCATGGGGTAGAAGAATCAAGCTTGGAATTCACTACACCAAGTGTCTCGAGCGGAAATGTTTCGGTGATTTCCTTGGGCTTGTAAACACTTTGGTGAGGATCTTCCAAACGAGAGAGATGATCGGCCGCTAGATTCTCGGCTCCTTTTTTGTCAACGATTTTGTGATCAAATTCTTGAAGGAGGAGAATCCAACGAAGTAATCTCGGCTTTGCATCTTGTTTAGCCATGAGATACTTGATAGCCGAATGGTCCGTATACACTATGCATTTTGTCAAGACGAGGTAAGGTCGGAATTTCTCAAATGCATACACCACGGAAAGGAACTCCTTTTCCGTTGTAGTGTATTTAAGTTGAGCCTCGGTCATCGTCTTGCTAGCATAGTGAATAGGCAAGAAGTGCTTATCATGACGTTGCCCCAAAACGGCCCCAATAGCGTAATCACTAGCATCACACATTAGCTCAAAGGGGAGGTTCCAATTGGGAGCAACAAGAATGGGAGCTTCGGTAAGTTTCCTCTTAAGGATTTCAAAGGCTCGTACACAATCTTCGTCAAAGACAAAACGTGCCTCTTTTTCAAGAAGATGTGTAATGGGTCGAGAAATCTTCGAAAAATCCTTGATGAATCGACGATAAAAGCCCGCGTGGCCTAGGAAACTCCTAACTCCCTTAACGGTTTTGGGATGAGGTGATTTGGCGATGACGTCTACCTTAGCTTGATCTACCTTAATCCCCGCTTTCGAGACCTTGTGCCCTAAGAAGATTCCACTCCTAACCATAAAATGACACTTTTCCCAATTGAGCACAAGGTTGGTTTCCTCACAACGTTTTAACATTCTCTCTAGATTCGACAAACACGAAGTGAAAGAATCACCAAACACAGAAAAGTCATCCATAAAGACTTCCATCGTCTTCTCGATCATGTCATGAAAAATAGCCATCATGCACCTTTGAAAGGTTCCCGGTGCATTGCAAAGTCCGAATGGCATTCTACGATAGGCAAACGTTCCATATGGACACGTAAACGTAGTTTTTTCTTGATCACGAGGATCGATGGGAATTTGGAAGTAACCGGAAAAACCATCAAGAAAGCAATAGAAATCGTTTCCCGCAAGACGCTCCAACATTTGGTCCATGAAGGGCAAGGGAAAATGGTCTTTTCGAGTGGCTTCATTCAACTTTCGATAGTCAATGCACACACTCCATCCGGTCACGAGTCTAGTGGGAATCAACTCGTTGGCATCGTTTGGCACAACGGTCATCCCTCCCTTTTTAGGGACACAATGAATAGGACTCACCCAAGGGCTATCGGAAATAGGGTAAATCATTCTCGCGTCAAGGAGTTTAAGGACCTCCTTTTTGATGACGTCGTGAATTTTGGGGTTCACCCTCCTTTGACTTTGGATGTGGGCTTGAAATCCTCCTCCATTAAGATTTTGTGGGTACAAAATTTGGGATCGATTCCCTTAATGTCGGATATCTTCCACGCAATCGCCCCTTTGTGGTCCTTTAGAACATCGACAAGTGCGGTTTTTTCATCATTCGAAAGATCCTTCTCAATAATAACCGGCAACTTGTCGTCCTCCTCCAAATAGACATATTCGAGGTGAGGAGGTAAATCTTTCAACTCAAGGATAGGTGGTTCCTCAAGTGAAGATTTGGGCTCGATACTCATAACCTCCTCGGGTGGAGGAAATGGGAAATCGTTAAGAAAATCCTTGATAATCGAGAAGTCCTCATCGTTGTCGAGGTCTTTGTCACAAGTACGTGGAACATTTCATTCTTCCAACGTAAAACCACCACCTTCAAAAGGAGTGAAGGTTGGTGTCGAATTATCAATAATTGGATCTAACATAGTGGAATTGCCACTAGTTTCTTCATCACCAAAACCTAGAACTTCTTGTGAAAATTCCTCGCAAACCACGTCAATCATATCAACGAGGTTTATGGTTGCAACGGAATAAACATGAGAAATTTGAGAGTTTTGAGTTGCGTTTATAACAAGTTCCTCGTCGTTGAAACGTAAGGTGATCTTTCTAGCATGCACATCAATTAAAGCCATAGACGTATCTAAAAACAAACGACCTAAAATGAGAGGAACTTGAGGATCCGTGGGGTTATCAACAACGATAAAGTCTACGGGATAGTAGAACTTTCCCACTTTCACAAAAACGTCTTCCGCCAAACCACATGCGGGAATTGTGGAATGGTCGGCCAACTCGATAGACATTAGTGAAGGAGTAAGATTAGGAAGATTGAGCGACTTGAAGATTGCAAGTGGCATCAAGTTAATGCTAGCACCAAGATCGGCCAAGGCGAAGCATTCTTCCATATCTTGAATTGCACAAGGGATCAAAAATTTACCGGGATCACCGACTTTTTGAGGTATGCGATTAAGATAAACCGACGAACAACTAGACAATTGGTGAAATTTCTCCTTGTTGTTCAACATACTCTTAAAGTTAGCGGCAAATCGAGGCATCATGACCAAAGCATCGGCGAAACTCACATTAAGGTGCAAATCACGAAACATTTTCATAAAAAGCTCAAATTGGTAATTGTCGCGCTCTTGATGTTTCTCCTTCCTAAGTCTCGATGGATAGGGCAAAGGTGGTGTGGGTTGAGGCATAGTAGGCATAGCCTTTGGAATCTCGGGTTCCAGTGATGGTAATGGGTCAACCGTAGGTGTGGCATGAGCGGTACTTCGTGGGATTGGGACATGCTCCTTTTGGACCACCACCTCGGGTTCTTCCTCAATTGTTTCCTCCGTAGGAGCAATTGGTTGAGGAGTCGGTTCCTTAAGTGTCTTACCACTACGTGTGGTAATCACTTTCATCTCACCCTTAGGGTTGGATATGATGTTGCTAGGAAGACCACTTGACGACGGTTTACACATTATTGCCTCAAACATAGACGAGATTTTATCTTCAAAATTAGATTGCCTCAATACGGCCTCGGTTTGCCTTTTCTCGGCCTTAATCATTTCTTGTTTAATCTCATGTTACCCTTGTTCCATCTTTTGTTGGTTTTGTTGCAACCTAGTGACATTTCCTTCCATCTTGTTGGTGTGGATTTTAAGTTCATTAGCTAACTCATTTTTCAACTCTTTCTTCAAATCGTTCTTAAACTCGGATCTTAGGCTAATGATTTCTCTTTGAATATTGTCAAACCTAGCATCATTCCCACTAGCATATTCAACAAACTCACTTGGAAGATCTTTCAATGTTTGCAAACTTTTGTTGTTATTTTGAAAATCATTTTTGTTTGAAACTTGATTATTAGCCCCTTGATTCCCATAGTTTCCCTTGCTGTAATTGTTTTTAAAACCAACTTGATTGTTGCGATAATTGTTGTTAGCATTTTGATTTGAACCAAAACCCGGTGGAGTCATTTGATTAGAGCGGGAAACTTGACCGTTTTGGTTGTAATTTCCCGTGGCCACGAAGGCACTCGAAGTGTTACCACCGTTGGTAATGTACTCGGAGAAATCATGACCTCCACCACAATACATGCAAGAAACCTCAACCGCTTTAGCCGTAGCGGGAGCACTTGGTTCACCAACTTTAAACTCAATCAAAAGTCCTTTCAACTTATCAAAAATCTGGTTTTCCAAGTTCGCCTCAATTTGGCAAGCATCGATGGTAGTAGACAAAGAAGGTGAAGCTGAAGACGAAGCCTTACGAACACTAGACGTGCTACGAGGACTATACACCTTAGATCTATTTTCAATGATCACCAAAGCTTCCTCAACCGTTTTACACAAAAAATTACCACCATTGTAGAACGTGTCAATTTGATGAAAATCGGAAAAACCGTGATGAGGAAATTCATGTAACATTTCCTTAAACCTATTCCAAGCCGTTGAAAAACTTTCATTAAATTCTTGTGAAAACTTTGAAATCTCGTTTTTCAAGTGCGTAGTCTTAGAGGGCGGAAAAAATTGGTTCACAAACTTAGACACGAGATCCTTCCACGTCAATATAGAATTGGGTGGCTCTTTCTCTAACCAAATTTTAGCGGGCCCCGCTAAGGAATACAGAAAAAGCATCATCTTAATCGAGTCGTTAGAGACATCCTTAAACTTGCAAGTAGCGGTAAGACGATTGAATTGGCGGATATGGTTGTGTGGATTGTCCTTCTCATCACCACGGAATTTGTTGTTTTGGATCATCGACAACAAACCCGTTTTCACCTCAAAATTCTCCGCGAGGATAGCGGGAATCACAATAGCCTCTCCATAACCCTCGGTGGGTGCTTGAAGTAACTCCATCATAGTTCGATTCGCCATGGTTGGTGCTTCTCTTACAATGGGTTCGTCAATAGGAGACTCCTCACTAGAATTGTTGGGAGTGGGAGTTTTGTTCTTTCGTTTACGTGCACGTCTTGCTTGATTTCGAGTTAGCATAAACGTCACGTACAACGAGGGGACGAGCAAAGAAGATCTTTTTTGGTGTTTTGTATTTTTTCAAATTTTTTTTTTGTGGTTTTTGATTGTATTAACCTTTTGGAATTTGGTGAAATGTATTAAGTAGACAAAAATCTACAAATCTCCTCCTTAATCAAATCTCTTGATTAAAGAAGCCTCAAGGAATGAAAACGATCACGTGAAGTGAACGCCTTCGATGACTTTAGAACGTTGGTGGAACACCAAAATGTTCAAGAGGGTTTAATCAATGGAAACCAAGAAAATTTATATAATACTTAGTAATACTTTGGGCGGCAAAACCCTCGATTAGCTCTCACAATCAAATACTCACAAGCAAGCGGGGAAACGAGGCAGCGCGAAGCACTTAAGAGCCTTTTTCCTTAGGATATATTTTATAATATCCGCCTTATACCCACCTTATAGTTTGTATTTTCAAGATTAAGCTTCTCGAAAGTATTTATCTATTTTTGCCTTTTTCTTTGGTTTGAGATTCGAATACAATGATTGGGTAATGACCTCCCAAGTCAAGGTTGTGATTTCTCACGTATTTGGAGTACTTGTGAATTTATTGTTCTACGTATACAATATATTAATAATATTCACACAAAAACCGAAAACCGATAATACGTATTAGTAGAGTGCTACTAATACAAATACTAATTATGGTTAGTATAAAAACAACAATGCCAAATCAAAACACAGCACGCCTCCCCGGCAGCGGCGCCAAAATGATTGTAGTGTTTTTGCTACCCTTTAGGAAAAGGATGACAAAAGTGGCAAGTATTAAGTGTCGGTTTAGGAAAACCAAGCACTAATGACCAATTAAGTTCGTTCTCAAGGAGGCTAGTGTGTTATGTGTGTAATGATATGGATTAATTTGTGATTATATTTGAAAACGAAGAATAGAAAAGGGATTAGAAGAGAATGACGGTTATGAAGACGGAATAAACTAAGTCTAAAAAGATGTACACGTAAAGACGTAAAAAGTACCAAAATTAAAATTTTAACCTAAAAATTTCTAAAAATTACCAAAAATCCCTAATAATATTCTAAGAGTTTACAAAAAATCAAAACTTGCAAAAACCTTTTAATTAATTAGATAATGACTTTTTAATGCTAATTAAAGCCCTAAAAATCAAAATTAATTATTAAAAAGCCCTAAACAATATTTTAAACTTTGTAAACCTCAAAAATACTCTAATTAAGCTAAAAACTATTTTTCAAAATTTTAAAACCAATTAAAACTATTTTTAAACAATTAAAAACTCCTAAAATCAATTAAAACTTAAATTAATTATAGAAAATAATTAAAAGACCTAAAAAATATTTGGAAAGTTGCAGAAATCCTAATTAAGTGTTTAGAACCGAGGAAGAATATAAAAACCTAGAAAATCAGACTTTTAATTTTTAATAATAAAATAATATTAAAATAATATTAAAAATCCAAAATTATAAAAAATTCTAAAAACTTGCAAACTAGCTTAATTTAACCTAAATAACTCAGAAATGAAAGTGAAATTACCTGAATACCCCTATTGGGCCTAGAAAATGGGCTAAACCCAAAACAGTCCACTTAATAGGCTAAAAGAGGCCCAAAAATCTAGAGTCCACCAAATAAGCCCAAAACTTCCAGTTTAGCTTAAAATTTGATTCTGAACAAAAAATTTCAAAGGCCCAAAAGCTGAAATGTAGCTTATCACAGCTTAATAAGCACAAAGCTTATTCTTAATGGGCCTTTGAGCCCATTAAGCCATAAGCTTGTGCCATAAGCTGAAATTTGACACACATCATTCTTTTGAGGTAAGAAAACGTTTTGCAAAAAGAAATTTCAAATAAGTCCACTTAATAAGCCAGAAACATTTCACAAACTTATTCACAAAACGACAAAATAGTCGTTTTTGTGATCTAGACCACCTCAGAAGCTGATTCAAGTTGAAAAATGTTTCTTATGACAAAATTAAGCTTAATAATCAAAAACCTACTCAATAAGCACACTTAATAAGCTGGAAAGTCAAATAAGCACTTATGTAAAAAGTCAAACAAGTTGGTTTTCTAGTAAAAAGTCAAAGTCAAAGTCTCATAAGCTCCAGTTCACTTAAATGGGTCAAATAATGAAGACCTATTACAAAAAATAAGTTGTTGCAAGTCAGAATAAGCTATAATAGCTTATTGATAAGCTGATGACAAAATTGCACTAGCAGGGGCTAGTTTTGGATGTTGAGAAGTGGAAACTTTTTCCACTGCTTGACTATTTTGACTTTTTGTCTTTAGTGACTTTTTCTTGGATTCAGATTTCACAAAGGCACCCAAATGATCTTTGGATCAAAAGGAGTCAATCACAATCAAAATAACACAATCACTAACACCCAATTGATACAGTTTAATCAATCAATCATCAGACATGATACAGACATGAACAATAAGAAGTTGAGCACAAATAAGCAGTTTTAGCAATAATCAGCCAGTCAAATTCAACCAAATGCACACACAATCTATTATAAACTCCAATAAGCAAGTCTAAACAGGTTTCATGCACTGGTTCAAAGAATTAAGAAAGATTCAAGCAATGAAGGTTACTGATGAACACTAACACATGACGTTTTTACTTTTGCTGATGTATTTGACACACAAGCCAATTTCAACACTTCAAATCTATCAAATAAGTTATATTGATGATGTTTTAACAGCTTTTATCCCTAAACATGCATAAACTCTAGGTTTTCCCAAAATTTTAGGTCAAAAAATAGTCAACTCAACGAGATATAGCAATTTGTTTGATTCTAGGTTTCAAACTCAATAACTTGCAGCAAAACACTCTCAAACAAAGGTATAACAGATTTCAAGCATAAACAACACAAACTAACAACACAATAACAAGATGCAAGTACAAACCAGTAGACCCAAACACCCCTTTATCTTTTCCAAATCAAAATTTTCAAAAGCAAAGTGAGATTTCAGGCCAAACAAACATCAATTAACACTAAAACAAGTAAGATAGACAGATTCAAGCAAGAACAAGCCACAAAATTCACAAGAACACAAGTTTCATACAAATATCACCAAAAATCACAATTTAAGCAGATTTTGAGATTAAGTATGCAAACCTCATGAATGTACATCCACACCCACGAATTTTGAGCTTATGTGCTAGCAAGAACAAGCACAAGATTCCACAATAAGCCTGCTAAGATTGAACAAGGGTTAAGCAGAATATCATAAAAATCAGAAACTTTGAAAAACTTGATTGATGCAAACTTGTTACCCCACACTTGATTATCCCCAAGTTATAAGCCTCACCACACCTTAACCAACTCAGTTAGGATGCTATGATCAGCCCTATAGCCCAAGAATTCCAAGATTGGAACAAGACTTAGCAAAATATCAAGAAAATGAGAAAATGTGCAAACTTTTGCACACTCCTCTTTTGAAAACAGGTTTTACACTTCAAGAACTAACAAGCATATAACAAATGAAAGCAGTAATAAAGATTGGCTAATGATTTTTCTTCAAGGTTTCAAACTCAATTTCATTAAACTTAGAAATAGGATTTACAGAAACTTGAACAAGGAAAAATCAAAAGCAAAGTCTAAATGTTGGAACCCTAAGCCTTTATATAGGCATACAATGAACTACTATAAAGCATAAAAACGTTGCCCTAATGTTGATGAAGTCCCCAAAATGCCCCTTTTTCCTTGTTTGAACTTGGAGAATCATGTGACTGCATTTTGGTTTGTAGCATGAGTTGGCATGTGAAAGTGTGATCAAAGGGTGTAGATGAAGCTTAGAAAGTAAGCCAAAATATGGGACGTTGGATTGCTGGCACTGTTTTGGCATCTTCCTCATGTGTGTAGCAGGGGAGGTCCATGTGGGGCATCTCAAAGGTGTAGCATGTGTTTTGGGTGTTGGGTTATGATTAAGGGATGCTTAATCATGGTTCTGGATAATATTAGGGCTTAATTACAACACAATTAAGAATGCCTAATTATGTTCTTGAGGTGAATAGTGCCTGGTTTAATCCATTTTTGGTTTGGATTATGTTTAAATATTTGTTAATGGCGCCAAGATTAATTTAATCTTAAACCGGGTGAGTGGGGAGTGGCATGGAGGGATGGTGAGTTGTGATTGGAGGAAGGGAGTAAGTGGGGCACGTGACATGATTTCACTGGCCTAGGTTACAATGTTGTTTGGCCAGGTTTCACCCCTCATCTTTCTAATCCCTTTCATTTGCATATAAAATCGTCCAAACTCCATTTCCTTTGTTATCCAACTTTTTATTTTCACACTTTTGCCCCAAAATATTTTGTAAAATAAATTCAGGGGTATTTCTTGCCATTTTTGCATTCTTCAAGGGCTGATTTGGTGTTTTCTTCAATGATAATGGTCATGACTTGTATGTTGAGCATTTTGGAGGACTAAAATTGCCAAGTCATGTTTGATGAGGGACCATTTTTGCCAAATCTTCAAAGTTGAGGGTCCTTTTTGTAATTTTGGAATTTTCAAAGGACCAAACTTGTCATTTCTTGTACTTTGAAGGACTTCATGATGTTTTTGACTTTGTGGATGATATTGGTTGACAATTTAGCTTTGTTGAGGGGCTAAACTTGCCAATTCTTCAAAGTTGAGGGCCCTTTTTGTAATTTTGACAAACTTTAGGGACCAAACTTGTAATTATGAGGATACAAGGGTATAAAGTGTCAATTCTTCATAATTGGAGGACCCGTCTTCATAATTCTTCAAATCATCAAGGGTTGATCTTGGGAAAGTCTTCATTAGGGCTTGGTTCATTGTGCGGCTTCGTTTCCCGTGTTCGTTTTTGACTGATTCTTGTGATCTTTTGTCATTTTCTCAATATCCATACCAAAAATACACAAGCAACAAACACAAGCATATATTTTGGTATTTTGATGATATTTAATGCATTTTAAGCCCTATTTGGAAGATGAGACTATGTATAAAAGCAGTCTCATCAGTATTCGAAAAAATAAAGGTAAAGTGTTGGAGCCGTGTTTGAAACAAGATGTAACATAAATTCTTTAATATATAATCAACACTCATTTATTTCAAAATCTAAAAGACCTTGTTTAAAATAAAGTAAAATAAAAAAATTTCTACTTAAATATTTTATATAAGTGAGTTTAATCGATTTACGTCATTTATAATTAATTAAGAATACAAGGCTAAATTGAGTTCATGAAGATTTTACATACAATTATTTCTTTCATTTAAGAGGATTACATTAATCAATAAGATGATTTACAAACAACTTGTATAAAATTTTAGAAAAAATAAAATAAAATATTATTTTGGGAAAAAGTCAATTTTGTGCAAGGTTTTAAAAATTGTCGTGAATCAGAATATGTTTGGGTTGTCATTGAGTGTTTCTTGGGTTATTTTTTCGTTTTCAAGAGTCATTTTGAATTAATACATGTTTGGGTTTGAGTTTTCTTTTTGAGTCTTGTGGTTTTTAACTCGTTTTAACTCGTGCACGTGAAATGTCGTTAGTTATCCGTGGGATTGATTCATTGATCGTATCTGGTGGATTCAAGATGCAGTTTTAGTTTCGTATTGATTGAGAGCATTGATTTAGTCATATGAGATAGGTGATATAGTATGCCAGAAAGCTAGTTATGAAATAGAAGGCCGAGTTGGTGGTCATGATAGAATAGTTGGAATGCCCTTAGTGATGGGGAAAGAGTAGAAGTTCGTAGAAAGACCAACTAACATGGACATGTGATCTCTTAGGAGTACCAAGGGAGATGAATGGAGATTTGTGTAGGGTATGAATGTTAGCACAAGTAACGTGCCATATAGATGTTGGAAGGGGATGTAATATCCCAAACGTATTTATGTTGTTCGTAAGGTATGCGAGTTTTCTGAAAATTTCCTAAGATTTAGAGGTTTACCTATTATTGTGAAGTAGAACCATGAATAAAGCCAGTATGAGAAGCGGGATGAGTTTTAGTTAGTGCCTTTCCAAGGCAATACTTGTTGGAATGATTTAAAGGCAAGAGTTGATAGAAGTTGCAAGGAAATGCAAGGTAAATGCTAAGTTTCCTAGTGGTAAATGGGATGTGGAAAGCGTTAGAATGGTTTATAATAGAAGGTATTGATCTTTGATAATGCGTGTAGAATTTCGCAAGCAGAACGAGGTAGAAATTTGTTTGTATTGCCGCCAAGAGTGGGTGCAAGGATGATGTAGTTGAAATTGTTAAGGATGTTTTATCGAAGTTTTGGGCTTACAGTTATGATTTTAGGATTATCGATGTATTAGCAGTTTTTATGGAGTGAATGAGTTGAGTGTGTATGACCGTATATAGACAAGTTGTCATCGTAAGTATCGACGACATCTTGATCTACTCGAAGTATAAGAAAGAATGTGAGGCGAATTATGAGTTGGTTTTGGAGTTGTTTAGGAAAGGGAATTATACGTGAGACTTTCAAGTGTGAGTTTTAGGAAACTGGTTACCAAGGTAGGTAGTTCGATGTAGTTAGGACCAACAAGGTTGAAGCGAAGCTAGATGAGGAAGCGTTTTAGAGGCTAAAGAACTAGCATGGGTGATGAGCATATTTTGGCATTATCGAAAGGACTAGAGGAATTCGTGAAACATGATGATACGTGGAGCAAGGATTAGGATGCGTGCGAGGACGGCGAAGAAAGGTGATTTCTTATACGTTGCATGAACTGAAGGTTTAGAAGAACCATATAAGACTTAGATAGTGGAGTGAGGTTGGTAGATTTTCCTAGAATGCTAGAGGCATTTGGTGTACGAGACGTAGAGAATGATTTATATAAATCATTGACGTCTCCAACACACATTAAATCTTCTTGATTGGACATTGGGCATAGGTGATGAATGGAGTTAAGTGGGGAAGAAAAACTGCAAGGCCTAGTACCATCTGGGAAAAGCAAGCATAGTCAATAGCACATGGAGTAGGAGAGGAAGTGAAGTTAATACAAACTTGGGCTCTATGGACGACGTGTTAAGATGGATTGGATAAAAGGTCTTAGTGACAAGGGTTGAGTTGTCAAAAGCAGAGAACGCGTAAACATCTACGTGGCATGGCTTGGACTATCAAATGGAGAAAAGGGAAATAGGTTATACTTCATAAATAGATAGGAGTGTCTTGGAAATACGGTGTAAGGACATTGATTGTAGAGGAGATATATAATGAGGTAGAGAAGTAGGTACGATGAGAATTGGGTGATAGTCAATAGATTGACTAATGCATCCCATATTCTAAGCAGAATGAGAAGTCATGTGGTTGAGAAGTTGGAAAGATTGTGTGCAGATGTGGTGTTATGGAATATGAGATTCTAGTGTAAAGTAATCTTATTAGATATGGAAGTGTCTTGTGAAGATTATGGCAATTGTGGAAGTAATGAGAAACATGAGTAGTTTCAGGAATGGTATATCATTGGTAGACTAATGGTTAGTATGAGCGTACTATTGAGATAGTTAGAATAGACACCTAGAGTATGTGCGTGAGATTTAGAGATAGTTGGGATACTCACTTTGATAGGAAGAGTTCTTCTACAAAGAGAGTTATCATTGAGCGGGGTGTATGCTTCATTGATAAGGTGTAGGGAATGGAAGATGGTATGGACTTAAGATTATGAAGGGACAAGCAAAAAAATAGTAGTAAGGAAAAATGGCTTGAGGAAGCAAGAGATTGTCAAGATAGTAGATTGGTATTGGAAGGGTTAAGTTTAGAGTTAAAAGTTAGTGGTCATGAGTAAGAGAAAGTCTCGCCCAAAGGAAGGTGTAGCACAAGTGAGTATGAAAGGTGGTCAGAGTTATTCAATGACTATGGCTGTGAGATCAGGTATCATCCTGAAAAGGCCAATGTAGTGGCAAAGGTATTAAGGAGGAAGAAAGGGCTGAAAATCAAGGAGAGTAAGAGTAATGAGCATGACTTATTAGTCGAGTCTTAAAGATAGGATACGGGTAGCATAGGTAGAAGTGAATAAGGAAGAAAAGGTGGAAAAAGGGGAATCCACATAGTATGGACCAGTAGTAGGATACTAACATTGAGAATTTTGCAAAGAAATATACGGAGCATCTGTTGCAAAACAAGGAGTACTAGTGTCGATTATATCGGATAGAGATAGCAGGTTATGTCTAGGTTTTGGGGATTGCTGCAGAAGGTGTTGGGTACAAGGTTGGATATGAGTACAGCCGATCATCCACAGACGGATGGCCAGAGTGAAAGGACCATACAATAACTAGAGGATATGTTAAGGGCGTGTGTGATAGACTTCAGAGGAAGTTGGGGAGACTCATTTGGCGTTGGCTGAGTTTTTTTTTTGGTAACCGTGATTTCCGACTCATTGACTGACTAATCCACGGGGTTTGATCCCACCGTCACACAAACTCAAACCAGGTAAAGCCCTCCTTTTTCAAGAGGTTCGCGTGGCCACTCCAAGGTTGTTTGCACCTAGTTGGAATTGAACTTGAGACCTCACACACTTTGGAGTGATAGCCACAATTCTTTTTGCCACTAGGCCACCCTTGAGCGGCCAATAGGTTGGCGTGGCCATTTCAACGTTGGTTGAGTTTTCATACAACAATAGTTATCATACTAGTATAGAGTGTGCACCATTTGAAGCACTTTATGGGAGGAAATGTAGATCATCGTTACTATGGGCTGAGGTAGGAAGCAGTCAGCTTATTGGACCGGAGATGGTTCAGGAAACTACTGATGTGATAATAGTGCTTAAGGAGAAGTTGAAGACGGCAAGAGATCGACAAAAGAGCTACGCTGACAAGAGACGTAAACCGTTGGAATTTGAGGTTGGAGACAAAGTCATGCTAAAGGTTTCACCATAGAAAGGAGTGATGCGGTTTGGGAAGAAAGGGAAGTTAGCACCTGGATTCGTGGGTCCATTCAAAATCCTCGAAAGGTTTTGACCAGTACCTTATAGGTTGAGATTACCGGAAGAGTTGAGTAGTGTGCATGATGTATTTCATGTATCAAATTTGAGGAAATTCTTAGCAAGAATAGACTTGCAAGTACCGTTAGATGATATTAGTATAGATACGAGCCTTCGTTTTTTTTTGAAGAGCCGGTAGAGATTATGGATCGCGAAGTTAAGACGTTAAAGAGAAGTAGGATACCGTTAGTTAAGGTTAGATGGAATTCTAAACATGGACCAGAGTTTATGTGGGAACGAGAGGAGTTTATGAGGAACAAGTATCCTCAGTTATTTGCTAATGATGATCCTAAGGAATAAATCTCGGGACGAGAATTATATTAGGAGGGAGTGATGTGACAACCACGGTTTTTGAGGTTCGTCACTTAGTCTTACTTTTGGGGTATTTGGTGTGACTATGTGCCTTTATGTGTTTATGTGTTTATTTGTGTGTATAGAGTGTGGATTGGACATCATTTAAGAGTAGGGGTACTCTATATGTGAAACGATGTGTGGTTATTTCATGATCATGAGTTCACATAGTAGTGACAATGAAATCAAATGGTGTTATTTATGATTTTACGTATACGTATATGTATTATAGTAAATCGTAACTTTACGATATGAGGTTTAGTGTTTAGAGGTCATAGACTAAGGATTTAATGTCGGGAATAGTTTACGGGTTACTTTTCAGTTATTTTTGAATTAGTTATTTATCTATTAACTTATCTTAAGAGTTTTCATAAAACGTGTATCTTACGTATTTTACGGTAATCGCGTAAAATTGACTAATTTTACGGTTTTGAGGTTTTGATGACTTTAGGAGCTGAAATAAATTAAGGTAACTTAGGGTAATATTGTTAATACAATAATTAATAATAAAAAGAAAAAAAATAAATAAAAGAGAGAGGGAGTCGGTTGTAGACGTAAGAAAGAGAGGGGAGAAAAAGAAAAAGAAAAGTGGGCTTTTGTATTAGGATTAGGACTTATTAGATAATTATATAAAGCCTTTTTATTATTAAAAAACACTTCATAAACCCATGGAAAAAAAAAGGCGACGGTTCACCAGGTTTCTTAGGGTTTTCATAATTTTTCTTCTTTCAAAAATTCTAAGGTAAAACCTTTATTTATTCTTTTAATTAAATTGTTATTTAATTGTTCTTAATCAATAAATGATGGATACCGGGTTAGGTTAAACATAAATTATGTATTTTAATTATATAAACATGTTAATATTAATTAGGGTTAATAATTATACATGATGTGGGTAATTAATTAGACTAGATGTGTTAAATTCGTTTTTAAAAACTAGGCAGAATTTTGAGTCACTTGTTTTAATCATATTTAAATTTTGGTAAACTTTATGAAGTCAAATTTAGTACTCACTTAAAGGTATTTGAGTTAGCTTTTGTAACAAAAGAAACAAGAACTAAATTGGAGGTGGGAAGTGGGTCAAAAGTGGGTTAAAACAGTCGTAGGTCAAAACAGTATTTGGATCAGCCTGTTTACAACTAATGTTTTGGGATGGTAAAAGTAGAGATGGGACATTCATATTAACATGAGACTTTGTTTATATGCTAAATAAAAGATCCGGAGGAGGGATAAGTAATTGGAATAGGTCAAGACCCTCTGGGCATAACAAACTTTTGGTATGTTAAAGTCAGTCAATTCTGGATAGGTAAAAGTATATATATACATATATATATATATATATATATATATATATATATATATATATATATATATATATATATATATATATATATATATATATATATATATATATAGAGAGAGAGAGAGAGAGAGAGAGAGAGAGAATTTAGATAAAATGGTTTAGGTGCTTAAAGTTGTTAAAATGAGAAGTAATAGAAAATGGGCAAATATCACATTTATTGATTAGTTTTGGTTCGTTTATGATTTTTTAGTTCGTGTACGAGTGTTTTGGAAGTTTTAGTTCGTGTACGAGTAGCTAGTTCACAATTTTTAATATTAATATTATTTCGTGTATCAGTTGTGTATCACAGTTTATCAATTA
This sequence comes from Glebionis coronaria, assembly GCA_025667525.1. Lineage (NCBI taxonomy): Eukaryota > Viridiplantae > Streptophyta > Magnoliopsida > Asterales > Asteraceae > Glebionis > Glebionis coronaria. The sequence continues at coordinate 500,880,686 of CM046878.1, read as the reverse complement.
TTTTGTTATATCGAATGCAACATGTGATAATGTATTACTGAATTTATGAATAAATGATTATTTATGCTAATAATATTTTTCGAAGTATAACTATGTATCATATGTATCAACTATGAATTTTTACGTATCAAAATTTTTAGTGATTGTATACCAATGTTTATGTAGAAGATTTATTGTTTTGTGTTTAATAATAAATAAATCACATGTTAATTGATAAAATCAATTGTTAAGATGACTTTTCATTTTAACAACTTTAAGATACTACAATACAATAACCTAACTCTCTATATATATATATATATATCGGGGCCTTAGCAGTAGCTTTAAGGTTGGGGAAAAAGGTGAGATAAAGTTAACATATGTAAGGGTCTAGGGTTTCTTTTACATAAGATGTTATTTTGTTTAAGGGGGAATTCGACCCATAATTTGGGGTATGAAAAACGAGACTGTTTTGGGTATAATGATAACGGGATAGGTTATGAACTTAACATAGTTAGGGGACTTATAGAGGGGTGTAATGGGATACTTGTAGCATTAGAATGAGGTTAGTATGTATAAGAGGGTTAGACATCCATCATAGATTGATGAGCCATTTTAGTTTATTGGTTCATGTCTTGATTATATGTATTGTTATGTTTAGGTTTTGCTAGTGTGCGGGAATTTGGAGAAGCTCAATCAGGTGAGTTTCATAGTCCCATATTCTTGAACTATAAATGATTTTTCTTCCAGATGGGATGGAAGAGACACATACTTTGGTTTTGTAAATGAATGATGTGAATGTTTTTATATTTTATGATTGGACTTGTTTGATTTACTTATGCACTTAACTACTATGTGATTTACTTAATTATATTAAGCATAGCTTGGTACCAAAGAAGGATGACAAGACGGGGCCTTGGGGTTGGTTCTTAGTTGTATGGGTACCTATGAAACCAGGGAGGTAGGTAAGGCTTGGAGCCTTGGATCGGATGAATAAAGCGCTTAATTATAAATGTTTGGTTGTTAATGCATAATAGTATCACCTTGTCCATATGATTAATGATGATGGTTATTCACAGCTATTATAACTTGTTTTGTGTTGGAATCTAAACCTATGACTCTCACCAACTTTATGTTGACGTGTTTTAGTGTCTCTTTCAGTTGAGAATGTGGTTAAGCTTGAGAATAGAAGTGGCTAGATTTGGAGGCATAGGATTTTCATTTGGAGGAACCCCCTTTCCTTTTAGTTTTTCATTTGTTATTTGAATAAGTGATGCTTTTAGACACCTATATGTTTGTTTTTGTTTATATTTGGTAAGAGATGGGACTTTGACCTACTTACCTAGACTCGTGAATTTTGTTGAGATATTTTCATGACATTGTGTCATCATCTATGACATTTATTTAGCCTTTAGTTTTCTCTGTTGAGACACCATTTACTATGATCATATCCATAGCTTGCATCCCATATTCCGCCATGGTGGGGTGTGACACTTATCCCTAAAGATAAACCAAAACTATGAGATATTCTATGAGTATTGAGATTGTGAGACTATATCACAATTCCTAAATAACATAATACTCTTTAGGTTAAATACTTATCAATTATTTCAAAACAAATATAGTATTTAGAAACCTAGTGCATGCTCCAATGTATACATCTTTAAATAGTTCAATAAACATATATACATCATTTATCCTTTGAACATTTCAAAGACTTCAAGTTAATTGCTTACTTCATTATTTATTTATGTGCATTCCAAGAAACATTCCAAGAAACAATAAACAAATTAGTTGAATTAGCTTGGTATTCATATCTTGACATTTTCTAAAGAAGGCAACATACATTGACAATCAAATGTATAAGTCTTAATCTAATATTAGATTCTTATCTCGCGATCAAGATACTATTTGTTATATGTTATGTGTCGTACCTTGCACACAACAAAGATTTGTCCCACTTGTGCGCACAACATATTTTATGCAGATAAACAATCACGAAACGCAATTTGTTTATGTGTGCAATATGACAATGTCATATATATGTTTGAATAACTAGTAGAATGTCAACCAAATAGTTTTATAAGGAATTTTGCATAATTATTATATGGAAAATACTTCAAAAGTGATTATCATATAAAATAGGATGCAATTATCCTTAACTATTGTTCTTCATATTCTGAAAGAAAGTTATTATTTCAAGTCAAACTAGAAATAATATGGATTATTACAAAGATAAACAAGCTTGTAGCTCCCACTGAATTAGACAACATTACATTAATGTATTTCTAGTAGTTAAACGCAACGCTCCCACTGGATTTAACAACATTACAAATTTTACTTCACCAGTGAAAACTAAATAGCGATTTATTAACTTTCAGACTCACTTTAAATGCCCATAATTAACAATTATTAATGTGTTATAGAGAGTGTATGAATTTTTACCATGTAGATGAGAGACTATTTATCATTCTTTCATTTACTTGAAAATTGTCATGCAATTTCCTCCATATTAGGCCTACCATTCAATAAAGGTATATAGTGCCTATATTGGGTTAAAACATAATAACTAGGGTAAATAAGCTAGTTATTATAATTACAATAAGAAAACAAAGCACTTGTTTTGTTCTTATCGATTATAGTCGTAAGGGGTATTGACATGTAAAGAACAAAGAAAACATTGCTTGCCTAGAGATTGCTAAGAGACTTATTAGTTTAAAAGATTTTTAAAAACTCAAATAAGAGTAATGAGATCTACTTGAAACAATAAGTTGTGAAAATCTACTTAAACATTTAAGTTTGTATAAATATTGATAATTACAATAATCCAATTCCACCTATTAATAGGTTTTCCTTGCAAGCAAAAAGTATAGGTATATGTTTCTCTCTTTCTTACAAAGAAATGAGACTTTGTTTGTCTAATAAACATAAGTTTGTGGAACTTTGTTGCAATATACTTTTAAAAGAATCATAAAATTCTACTTTTGTATTTTCGATAATATTATCGTTATACAAAATTAAATACCCATGTTTATAAATAAACAATTAATTTTCTAAAAAATAGAATCCACCAGGACATACCACCACCGCATTAGTTGATCTACTAGTGATGATGATATTCAAGGGGTAATTGACCTTCAGTGATTACATCCAATACAACTTCTAGAATTATAGGACTCTACTTTATGTACATCACTTCTGACAAATTCAAAAGTGAAAACGTGAGCATGTTTATCCATTAATTGCCATGAGTTAAGGTCTTACCTATCTTAACATGCTTAAGTCGTCAAACCAAAAACTCTGATTATATAGCACCAACATCTTACAATTAAGTGTATTATATCACCTTGGGTTACAAAATCACCACAGTCTCACATAAGGTGAAGGAGTAAGTTCAAGTGTTTTTACAAGTTGGATGGAAAATAAACTTATTTCAAACGGTATAAATTTTGACAATTTCAAAACATGTACAAAGAATCATGCAACATCTTTGTATCACGATAATTAATTTTTTTAGTCAAATTCGATAATTATAGACATCACATATTTAACTCACAATTCAATTGTATAAATAGTGATATCATAAAAATTGACGATTCAACATCTTTTCCATTTAAAGAAGTTTAATTTTATCACGAGAAAATATTAAAGAATGATTGGAATCATTTAACCCTAGACCATTCCCGGCTTCCTAAATAGTATGCAAGGTAAGAAAACTACAAGTAGTCCGTCATTATTTGGCAACGGTATCTACAAGACTGAAGTCTTGATGAGTCTCCCAAAACCTTATCCTTGAAACTAAGTAGTACTTTTTCAAATTACGTCATAAAATTTTACATCTTTAACGTAGAAAACATATTATAAAGTTGATTCTTGTTAGTCACGGCGTGAGTTAGATCTAAACCATGTAAGGGCGACTCATTTGTTGCCACATATGACCGTGCAAGAATAAGCTTATAATAAATCAAATTTCATATTATTTTAGTCCGATTTATTTTTATTTTCGAAAAACTTTTTGCTTGAACATGATATATAACAATTATAATCAAAAGAAAAAACAAATAAAAATTAACCTAAAACATATATCCAATTAATAATTAGTCTCATACCACATGCATACCAATTGATGATGAATCCAAGTCGACTAAATTAAATACAATGCATATACATGAATAAGACATTCACTTCTTAATGGAAGTGAACCACATGCATTGAAACATCGATTATGTAATAAAATTCACGTATACACCACATAACACGTAAAGTTGTCTTACAATTTAATTTGACTTAAGTTCACATCAGAGTATATCTCGGATCTTCCCCAGCCTTAGCTCAAAACTACAAAGTTGTAGATCTTTGAGTCGTCGACCTCTCACAAAAATTTCAAATTTTTATAGACATCGTATGAATATATTATGATTTTTTTAGTGACGAGTGTCAAAACAAACCTTTTAAACATTACACAATAATTATGTCAATATTCATCATAAACCATCAATTAAGCATGTATAAACGATTAACGATTAATTAACTTCTATGTATCCAATATCAAGAACACATGATCCATGGTAAACTTGCATGATTCTCATGGATCTATCATATTAACAATTAACAGCGCGATAAATAACGATTAATTAACAATATATTTATCATTAAAAACTGAATACAACTTAAGGTTTGTCTAATTTATTTTATTAACCCTACTTAGGGTTTATAAAAACCTAATCATCAAATAAAATAATAATGCAACATCATATTAAGTTTACACAATTTTAGATCTTTCGTTTTTAATGTAATTAAAAGCTATACGAACGACTCGTGATGCCACTGTTGGAATTTATAAAAATCCTTAACCATATTAACACGGTAATAATCACGAGTACGCAGCGGAATATTTAGGATCGTGTATAGACAATTAATTAACATAAACGATAAAGAAACGCGCACCTTTTAGCAGTGGATTAAATCACCTTTATCAAACAACCAATATAAATGAAAACCCAACTAAAGATCAAAGTATGATCTCTCTAAGTATACACACACAATACATTTAACAAGAAATAAGTAACCTAGTACGTAAATGCTAAATAACCAATAAACCAATAAACCAATACTCTTGAATCAATCAACTAACAAGACACCTTGTGGTTTCTTCCCTTTCGTTGACCACCAAAAACCGAACAACCCTTTGGGGTTTGTCGATCGATCGGACCAAAAGAAGAAGGAGGAGAGAAAAGTGATTTAGGGATTGCAAGTCAATAATGAGGTATCCAAGACCTCCTTATATACTTGTTATAACTTGGTGTTCAAGCAACCAAGCCCAAAAGCCTCATGGGCTTTTGTTTCCTTTTACTTGACTTTTCTTTCTTGGTTTATTTATTTAATTATAATTAATATATAATACAATATTAGTTATATAATGCTTAACATTTTACGCGTGCATTTCTTAAGATCGGGACGACTTTCGGACATATATTATTTCATGTGCATATTCCTTCAAATATATTACGAAGTACTAGTTTTTTATTAAGGCAAACCTAATCACAACTTATAAGGTTATGGTTGGTGAAACCTTTCTTTCAAGGGCAAAATGTTTAAAAAGGTTCTTTGCCCATATGAATTTTGAGTTGTAGTAAAAAAAGGTAAAAGCTATACAATATCATCGTACTTATTCAATGTATCGATTTTAAACACTTACTAATTTACTGCGTGACTTTGACAATAAACTTTCAAATTTGTTCTGTCTTCACAAATATGGTGACTTGTTACCGACACGCTGGCATGGTATTATCCACGTACTTAGTTTTTCCATTAATGTTGTCAAGTTAATTAGTTAAATTAAGGGTAAATGCGATTCAATACCATTATACTTATTCAAATGTACCGACTTAAAACACTTACAAATTTATATGCGGGTATATTAGTAGTCCACGGTGGATTTTATTAGTGACATGAATTATTAAGTTAAATTATTTAATGACGTGGAAATGTAGCCAGTAATATTGGTAATCAATATTACATATAAAGCATTTAGGCATGTTAATTATAGAATATTTAAAAATTCAAGTTACATGCATTTGTGCATATTGTACAACTATACAAACATAATTATAAATCAATAAATCATACAAACGAAATTTAATAACTATATTAAAACTAATTAATACATAATAATTAATACATCTATACTACATATAAACCATTTTAAACACCCTCTATTCATTAAATTTATAAGTAATACAAATTTTAAAGTATATTATACAAGTCATTTAAGCATGGTTTATAAATCATCTTATACACTCTCTCATCAATAAATTTTTAAGAATACAAATTTTAAAGCATATTTTATAAATTAATTAAGAATTAGCATCACTTTTCTAAAACAAATTTTAATTAATACATGTTTTAAAGCATATGTTACAAGTACACATTAATTAATATATTGAACATCCTAATTAATAATATTTTAAAAGTACCCTTAAATAAATAAAACATCTTATTATATATATTGTACAACTATTAAAACATAAAAAAAATTCATATAACTTAAAAGTTTGTGGTACACATGGTTTTAAAATCGGACTAGTTCAATGGATTTAATTGAAAACTGGTCAAAACCGGCTGAAACCGATGCAAGTAGGCGAACCAGGCCTGACCGGGATCATTTTTTGTAGGGAAACTATAACACTTTTACTTATAAATCAAATAAATAAAATTAATCAAATTAATTAAATTAACATAAAACAAATAACAGAATATAAATAACAGAAAAACAAATACAGACATAATTATAAACGATAGTTAAATAAAAAAATAAAATAATAAAAATACTTACTAAATCACCCAGCAAGTCGAGGCACGCGTAAGGCGCGCTTAGAACTAAAGAGTCGAGGCACGTGTTTGACACGCTTCCCTTAAAACAGATTCGTCGTCTGTTTCCTAGGGTACAACAGCCGAAACAGTAAGTTGTACTGTCGGAGTTAGCAAAACTGTCTGGAATTTCACCTTTTCAGATGGGTACTCCATATGTTGGAAATCAATAATAATACTTATTGATTTGATGTGTGAAAAAGCTATGAAATTAGGCCTCTATTTATACACAATAGACTCCCTTTTAGTTTACTCATCCCACCAATGTCGGATAAAAAATAAACTATTTTTTCTCTTTAAGCATGGTACCAAATGCCTAATTTTGAGACACGATATCTAATTTACATCAGCTTCATTTTAGACACATAAAGGCTCATTGTGAAGCTCTCTTCAATGAGAACGCGAACCTATAAAGGATCACTAATATATATGATACATACATATACATAATTGTGTCCAAAGTTGGTTAAAAGTCATTTTGCCAACAATATTTTCCAACAATCCCTCACATGAATAGAGATCGGTCGTAATACACAAAATTTTCATTAAAATTCCAATAGTTGAATCTTGCATAGGATAGGTAGGTGTGACCCTTTGAACCTTCCCTTGTGAGATGCACTTAGTCTCCTAGATTAGAGTAGACGCGGTGTCTTTGAACTCAACCTCTGTTTACGTAGACGACAATACACACTCACACAAGACTCTCCCTGACATTGTCAAGTCCTCATAGTTATGTTCGTTATGGTCATGAACACTAGTCTGGTTCTGCAAGAGATCTTAGGAATTACACGCCCCACATTTCCTTTCAAAGCGACCCCACTTCTCTCTCACATACATAATTTCATCTTTAATCATTAAAAACATATGTTTGCAATTTCACCTTGAATCATTATGCTTTATGATTTCATCTTGAATCATTAAGCCATATGTTTAACCTCTCAACAAGTCACATTGTTATTGGAATGGACTAGGAAAGTTACTATATTAAGTAACTCCTCCATATTGATGTGACTTCCCTCACATTTCTATGATTAGGTTGTTCTATTGAACCCAGATCTTGGGATCTCTAGTCAACTGGGTTAGGTTTTCCTTCATAGAAACTTATTCCATCAAGGGCTTTAGTCTCATTCCTTTACACGACTCACTAACTAACTCTCTGATTAAGCCTTTTGTAAGCGGATCCGCGATGTTATCCTTTGACTTTACGTAGTCAATCGTGATAACTCTAGTTGAGAGTAGTTGTCGCAACAATCACAATCTATGATGAATATGTCTTGACTTACCGTTTTACATTGTGATATGAGCTCTGTCAAATTCTATTGACTATCGCACTTTATAAACATGGCTGTTACCGGTATACACCATCTTGGTATGTCCTTTACGAATTAGCGTAAACTTTCCGGTATATTTTATAAATTTATCTCAAATAATAAATTCATATTTCATCATAGATTTAGCTATAACAGTCTCTTTAAAATAATTTCAAGATTTCTAAGACATAGCTTGTTGATCTCAAACTTAAATCGATTAGCTTTGTGTTAACAAGATTAAATCAAGTTTAACCCATAGAGAAACTTTGTGTTAACAACAATCTAAGTGTTATGGGAATTTAACACTTAGAACAAAGAACAATGTTAAACACAATATAAACCAAAATTTCATTTCAATTGATTAAAATTTTCGTACAATGAAAGTGTAAAATGTATATGAAACATAAACCCTAAGACCTCTTTTTATAAGATAAGGAGTCTTGTACAATAAGCAAACTTGTCAACTATTCTAGGAAGATATATTAAGATAAACATACAAAATACAAGATACAATACATATCATCCTAACATATCAAAACGTGTTGACTAAGTATTCTGTTGTAACTAGAACTTCTCTTGTCACAACACCGATGGGCTTCCAAGTATGATTGCATGAAAGAGGGTTAATACATGCTTGTATAGTATATGTTGGACGGATTTGAGCGTATGTATCCTAATATGCCTATATATGTATGATTCCCTTACAATTATCAATTGTATAGTTAGAAGGGTTTGTTAGCTCGCCTCTCTTTTAGATATTCAAAAACCATTGTAGCGTATTCTTCAAGATCCTATTTCACGTGTCCGTGTTAAAATGATACTTTTGGTGTTAAGGCTATTGAAATAGCTTGAGAGTTCTTTTGGGATTATGATATCTTTTGTGTTAGGTCTTACATTTCTTTTAGACGGTATATTGAAAAAGATTTTGAAATCTACTATAGAGTTAAGATAGTTGTTTGTATTTGATTGTAGTGTTTTTGCTACCCTTTAGGAAAAGGATGACAAAAGTGGCAAGTATTAAGTGTCGGTTTAGGAAAACCAAGCACTAATGACCAATTAAGTTCGTTCTCAAGGAGGCTAGTGTGTTATGTGTGTAATGATATGGATTAATTTGTGATTATATTTGAAAACGAATAATAGAAAAGGGATTAGAAGAGAATGACGGTTATAAAGACAGATTAAACTAAGTCTAAAAAGATGTACACGTAAAGACGTAAAAAGTACCATAATTAAAATTTTAACCTAAAAATTTCTAAAAATTACAAAAAATCCCTAATAATATTCTAAGAGTTTACAAAAAAATCAAAACTTGCAAAAACCTTTTAATTAATTAGATAATGACTTTTTAATGCTAATTAAAGCCCTAAAAATCAAAATTAATTATTAAAAAGCCCTAAACAATATTTTAAAGTTTGTAAACCTCAAAAATACTCTAATTAAGCTAAAAACTATTTTTCAAAATTTTAAAACCAAATAAAACTATTTTTAAACAATTAAAAACTACTAAAATCAATTAAAACTTAAATTAATTATAGAAAATAATTAAAAGACCTAAAAAACATTTGGAAAGTTGCAAAAATCCTAATTAAGTGTTTAGAACCTAGGAAAAATATAAAAACCTAGAAAATCAGACTTTTAATTTTTAATATTAAAATAATATTAAAATAATATTAAAAATCCAAAATTATAAAAAATTCTAAAAACTTGCAAACAAGCTTAATTTAACCTAAGTAACTCAGAAATGAAAGTGAAATTACCTAAATACCCCTATTGGGCCTAGAAAATGGGCTAAACCCAAAACAGTCCACTTAATGGGCTAAAAGAGGCCCAAAAATCTAGAGTCCACCAAATAAGCCCAAAACTTCCAGTTTAGCTTAAAAATTGATTCTGAACAAAAAATTTCAAAGGCCCAAAAGCTGAAATGTAGCTTATCACAGCTTAATAAGCACAAAGCTTATTCTTAATGGGCCTTTGAGCCCATTAAGCCATAAGCTTGTGCCATAAGCTGAAATTTGACACACATCATTCTTTTGAGGTAAGAAAACGTTTTGCAAAAAGAAATTTCAAATAAGTCCACTTAATAAGCCAGAAACAGTTCACAAACTTATTCACAAAACGACAAAATAGTCGTTTTTGTGATCTAGACCACCTCAGAAGCTGATTCAAGTTGCAAAATGTTTCTTATGACAAAACTAAGCTTAATAATCAAAAACCTACTCAATAAGCACACTTAATAAGCTGGAAAGTCAAATAAGCACTTATGTAAAAAGTCAAACAAGTTGGTTTTCTAGTAAAAAGTCAAAGTCAAAGTCTCATAAGCTCCAGTTCACTTAAATGGGTCAAATAATGAAGACCTATTACAAAAATAAGTTGTTGAAAGTCAGAATAAGCTAGAATAGCTTATTGATAAGCTGATGACAAAATTGCACTAGCAGGGGCTAGTTTTGGATGTTGAACAGTGGAAACTTTTTCCACTGCTTGACTATTTTGACTTTTTGTCTTTAGTGACTTTTTCTTGGATTCAGATTTCACAAAGGCACCCAAATGATCTTTGGATCAAAAGGAGTCAATCACAATCAAAATAACACAATCACTAACACCCAATTGATACAGTTTAATCAATCAATCATCAGACATGATACAGACATGAACAATAAGCAGTTGAGCACAAATAAGCAGTTTTAGCAATAATCAGCCAGCCAAATTCAACCAAATGCACACACAAGCTATTATAAACTCCAATAAGCAAGTCTAAACAGGTTTCATGCACTGGTTCAAAGAATTAAGCAAGATTCAAGCAATGAAGGTTAATGATGAACACTAACACATGCAGTTTTTACTTTTGCTGATGTATTTGACACACAAGCCAATTTCAACACTTCAAATCTATCAAATAAGTTATATTGATGATGTTTTAACAACTTTTATCCCTAAACATGCATAAACTCTAGGTTTTCCCAAAATTTTAGGTCAAAAAACAGTCAACTCAACAAGATATAGCAATTTGTTTGATTCTAGGTTTCAAACTCAATAACTTGCAGCAAAACACTCTCAAACAAAGGTATAACAGATTTCAAGAATAAACAACACAAACTAACAACACAATAACAAGATGCAAGTACAAACCAGTAGACCCAAACACACCTTTATCTTTTCCAAATCAAAATTTTCAAAAGCAAAGTGAGATTTCAGGCCAAACAAACATCAATTAACACTAAAACAAGTAAGATAAACAGATTCAAGCAAGAACAAGCCACAAAATTCACAAGAACACAAGTTTCATACAAATATCACCAAAAATCACAATTTAAGCAGATTTTGAGATTAAGCAAACCTCATGGATGTACATCCACACCCACGAATTTTGAGCTTATGTGCTAGCAAGAACAAGCACAAGCTTCCACAATAAGCCTGCTAAGATTGAACAAGGGTTAAGCACAATATCATAAAAATCAGAATCTTTGAAAAACTTGATTGATGCAAACTTGTTACCCCACACTTTATTATCCCCAAGTTATAAGCCTCACCACACCTTAACCAACTCAGTTAGGATGCTATTATCAGCCCTATAGCCCAAGAATTCCAAGATTGGAACAAGGCTTAGCAAAATATCAAGAAAATGAGAAAATGTGCAAACTTTTGCACACTCCTCTTTTGAAAACAGGTTTTACACTTCAAGAACTAACAAGCATATAACAAATGAAAGCAGTAATAAAGATTGGCCACTGATTTTTCTTTAAGGTTTCAAACTCAATTTCATTAAACTTAGAAATAGGATTTACAGAAACTTGAACAAGGAAAAATCAAAAGCAAAGTCTAAATGTTGGAATCCTAAGCCTTTATATAGGCATACAATGAACTACTAGAAAGCATAAAAACGTTGCCCTAATGTTGATGAAGTCCCCAAAATGCCCCTTTTTCCTTGTTTGAACTTGGAGAATCATGTGACTGCATTTTGGTTTGTAGCATGAGTTGGCATGTGAAAGTGTGATCAAAGGGTGTAGATGAAGCTTAGAAAGTAAGCCAAAATATGGGACGTTGGATTGCTGGCAATGTTTTGGCATCTTCCTCATGTGTGTAGCAGGGGAGGTCCATGTGGGGCATCTCAAAGGTGTAGCATGTGTTTTGGGTGTTGGGTTATGATTAAGGGATGCTTAATCATGGTTCTGGATAATATTAGGGCTTAATTACAACACAATTAAGAATGCCTAATTATGTTCTTGAGGTGAATAGTGCCTGGTTTAATCCATTTTTGGTTTGGATTATGTTTAAATATTTGTTAATGGCGCCAAGATTAATTTAATCTTAAACCGGGTGAGTGGGGAGTGACATGGAGGGATGGTGAGTTGTGATTGGAGGAAGGGAGTAAGTGGGGCACGTGGCATGATTTCACTGGCCTAGGTTACAATGTTGTTTGGCCAGGTTTCACCCCTCATCTTTCTAATCCCTTTCATTTGCATATAAAATCGTCCAAACTCCATTTCCTTTGTTATCCAACTTTTTATTTTCACACTTTTGCCCCAAAATATTTTGTGAAATAAATTCAGGGGTATTTCTTGCCATTTTTGCATTCTTCAAGGGCTGATTTGGTGTTTTCTTCAATGATAATTGTCATGACTTGTATGTTGAGCATTTTGGAGGACTAAAATTGCCAAGTCATGTTTGATGAGGGACCATTTTTGCCAAATCTTCAAAGTTGAGGGTCCTTTTTGTAATTTTGGAATTTTCAAAGGACCAAATTTGTCATTTCTTGTACTTTGAAGGACTTCATGATGTTTTTGACTTTGTGGATGATATTGGTTGACAATTTAGCTTTGTTGAGGGGCTAAACTTGCCAATTCTTCAAAGTTGAGGGCCCTTTTTGTAATTTTGACAAACTTTAGGGACCAAACTTGTAATTATGAGGATACAAGGGTATAAAGTGTCAATTCTTCATAATTGGAGGACCCTTCTTCATAATTCTTCAAATCTTCAAGGGTTGATCTTGGGAAAGTCTTCATTAGGGCTTGGTTCATTGTGCGGCTTCGTTTCCCGTGTTCGTTTTTGACTGATTCTTGTGATCTTTTGTCATTTTCTCAATATCCATACCTAAAATACACAAGAAACAAACACAAGCATGTATTTGGGTATTTTGATGATATTTAATGCATTTTAAGCCCTATTTGGAAGATGAGACTATGTATAAAAGCAGTCTCATCACTCCCTCATACTAAACCATTGTCGTGCCCTCACGCAATGCTAGAATAAAGTATCAAAGCATCTCCAAAATTCATTTTATTCACTTTATTAAACGATAAACTAGCTATTCTACTACTATTGCTACTACTACTTGCGTTTTAGACATAATTTATGATTTTCATCGCAAAATGGAACTTTTAGGTTCATAGAATAAGAACACATGAATGCTTCGTTAGAAATAATTTCATCGTTCTCGATTTTCACTCCAATTCCATGCCAAGTGTGCAACGAGATCATTGTCATTATAAGTTAGTAATGCTAACACTACTCATATGCCCTAATCACGTACTTATCCTCCCATTATTCCTAAGTTGTATCTCTTATATTTTATTTTGTCTTGAATGTTTCACGAGGATACATTGTTTGACTTATGCGATAATAGAGATTTAGGTCTAAAAAATAGAGTCCTAACGGTGTAACTAAGACCATCAAATCAATAACCCCTCCTAATAGACAACGATGTTAAAAAATTAATTTGACAAGAAGAATCGATAAACACGGTTTTGAACATGAGACTTATTACCAAGACTTTTATATGCCCCCTAATGGAAGGGCCTTATTATCTTTGGTTTACCTCCATCTTTTATTCAACTTCGCCATGAAGCTTTTATTATGACTTCGGTCTTGCCTTGCCTTTTATTATCCGCCTCATCGGTGGTTTTATTAGCCAAAGACGTATATCCTCACGCTAAGGCGAATTTTGGATCTTTAAAGCTTCGAAGATTAAGGCTTGATTCACTTTCAATTTTTGCATAGATTTTTCGGCCTTGTGGGGCTTCAAATTGTTTGCTAGATTTAGGTGAGCACTTGAAATCTTATTAGTGGGTGAAGCTTTCGATTATTCGGGTGCCAATACTTCAAAACCGTGACGCTAGCGATACCTTAATGTCTTCCCAATTTAATTACACGGAAGCTACTAGAAAATACTAGAAACCCAACAATCCTAACTAAACCGCTAAGTCAATATTTATTAAGCAAAAAATATTTACAAGCGAAGGGAGAATAAGCAAACAACGAGAACACATGAGTTTTTGAAAGAATACGAGTACTCTACGTTTAGCATAGTAACTTATAATTAACTCTATCATTTCTCGTCCTCATTTAAGAGACTTAGCCTAATGTGTAGTTAAGGAATCAAAGCTAAGTGCTCAACACGCACGGTCGAGTAAAAAATTACTCTTATTCTCGCCATCGGAAAACCTACATTCGTGTCTTCAAACACTTATAAAATATGAGAAAATTTTAAAATTTTGCCATTTTTAGCCTTATTTGTAACAAAAACGATAAACAAAACGATAAACTTTGGAAAGCGTGAAGGTTTGGCAAGGCAAGTATCTATTCGCCCCCCCATACTAAAGTTAAACATTGTCCTCAATGTTTCGAGTCTAGGGGTGCAAACACCCCCATACTAGAGACGTAGTCGAATGCTTAATCTAGCATGGAAAGGGTGTAACCGTTAAATTTAAAGCCGTTTATGAAGTGTGCTAAAAACCTAAGGTTAGAACAATCAAGGATATATCATGGATATTGAGAAAGTCTTCAAAGAAAATGATCGAGTGCTCCCATAAAACGAACACGAGAGGCTCAAATCGTGAAGATCATGATCATCTAAAGTTCACAATTCACAAACAACCACGGAACAAAGGTTGGAAGGGCACAAATCCCCACACGTAAGCTACATTAGAAAGCGATAATATGTACATAGGATAAGCATGGGACTCCCCCACGAGGCTCCTCGTTTTTGATTACCGAGTCATGAGCTCGAATCGATCCCCTCAATTCTAATTATCATTGGGGAAGGTGACTTGGTCGAGGTAGTTCAAGGATGGAACTTCCCCGCCAAAGTAGTGCTTCAACCTATGTCCATTCACCTTGAAGTTAGGACCATCATCTTGAGCTAGCTCGATGGTCCCATACGGAAACACTTGAGTCACGGTGAATGGATCGGACCAACGGGATTTCAACTTACCGGGAAAGATTTTTAATCTTGAATTAAAAAGCAAAACTTGATCCCCAATGTTAAAAACCCGGTTTTTAATTTTAGAATCATGCAACTTTTTAGTTTTCTCTTTATAAATCAATGAATTTTCATAAGCAATATCCCTCAATTCATCTAATTCATTCAATTTCATTTTCCGGTGTTTTCCCGCGGTCTCCATATCATCATTACAATGCTTTAGGGCCCAATAAGCCTTGTGTTCTAATTCGATAGGCAAATGACAATTCTTTCCATACACAAGCTTATAGGGAGTGCACCCAATGGGTGTCTTATGAGCGGTCCTAAAGGCCCATAAAGCATCGTCCAACTTATCCGACCACAATTGTCGGTTTTCCCCAACGGATCTCTCCAAGATCCTTTTCAAAGCTCGGTTTGAAACCTCGACTTGCCCACTCGTTTGTGGGTGATAAGTCGTAGAAAGCTGATGTGTAACCCCATATTTCCTTAGAACCCTTTCAAATTGGTCGTTACAAAAATGGGTTCCACGATCGCTTATGATAGCACGAGGGGTTACAAACCGAGAAAACAATTGCTTCAAAAACTTGACTACCACACGGGCATCATTGGTGGGCAAGGCCTTGGCCTCCACCCACTTAGAAAGGTAGTCAACCGCAACGAGAATGTACTTATTACCACGAGATGATGGGAACGGCCCCATAAAGTCTATACCCCAAACGTCAAAGATCTCACACACTTGGATGATATTTTGTGGCATTTCATCTTTTTGTGATGCTTTTCCTTGTCGTTGGCATGCATCACAAGACTTCACAAGATCTTGTGCATCTCGGTAAATAGTAGGCCAAAAGAAGCCGGCATCAAACACCTTTTTAGCTGTGAGATTAGCACCGTGGTGACCACCCGTGGGTCCCTCATGGCAAGCTCTAAGGATGTTAGAAGCTTCGGTGCCAAATACACAACGTCGGATGATTTGATCCGCACAAGTTCGAAACAAGTAAGGGTCGTTCCAAAAGTAGAACTTGACGTCACGAAAAAATTTTCGTTTATCTTGAGTCGTCATACCCTTAATGATGAAGTTACCCGCATGGTAATTTGCAAAATCCGCAAACCATGGGGTAGAAGAATCAAGCTTGGAATTCACTACACCAAGTGTCTCGAGCGGAAATGTTTCGGTGATTTCCTTGGGCTCGTAAACACTTTGGTGAGGATCTTCCATACGAGAGAGATGATCGGCCGCTAGATTCTCGGCTCCTTTTTTGTCAACGATTTTGTGATCAAATTCTTGAAGGAGGAGAATCCAACGAAGTAATCTCGGCTTTGCATCTTGTTTAGCCATGAGATACTTGATAGCCGAATGGTCCGTATACACTATGCATTTTGTCAAGACGAGGTAAGGTCGGAATTTCTCAAATGCATACACCACGGAAAGGAACTCCTTTTCCGTTGTAGTGTATTTAAGTTGAGCCTCGGTCATCGTCTTGCTAGCATAGTGAATAGGCAAGAAGTGCTTATCATGACGTTGCCCCAAAACGGCCCCAATAGCGTAATCACTAGCATCACACATTAGCTCAAAGGGGAGGTTCCAATTGGGAGCAACAAGAATGGGAGCTTCGGTAAGTTTCCTCTTAAGGATTTCAAAGGCTCGTACACAATCTTCGTCAAAGACAAAACGTGCCTCTTTTTCAAGAAGATGTGTAATGGGTCGAGAAATCTTCGAAAAATCCTTGATGAATCGACGATAAAAGCCCGCGTGGCCTAGGAAACTCCTAACTCCCTTAACGGTTTTGGGATGAGGTGATTTGGCGATGACGTCTACCTTAGCTTGATCTACCTCAATCCCCGCTTTCGAGACCTTGTGCCCTAAGAAGATTCCACTCCTAACCATAAAATGACACTTTTCCCAATTGAGCACAAGGTTGGTTTCCTCACAATGTTTTAACATTCTCTCTAGATTCGACAAACACGAAGTGAAAGAATCACCAAACACAGAAAAGTCATCCATAAAGACTTCCATCGTCTTCTCGATCATGTCATGAAAAATAGCCATCATGCACCTTTGAAAGGTTCCCGGTGCATTGCAAAGTCCGAATGGCATTCTACGATAGGCAAACGTTCCATATGGACACGTAAACGTAGTTTTTTCTTGATCACGAGGATCGATGGGAATTTGGAAGTAACCGGAAAAACCATCAAGAAAGCAATAGAAATCGTTTCCCGCAAGACGCTCCAACATTTGGTCCATGAAGGGCAAGGGAAAATGGTCTTTTCGAGTGGCTTCATTCAACTTTCGATAGTCAATGCACACTCTCCATCCGGTCACGAGTCTAGTGGGAATCAACTCGTTGGCATCGTTTGGCACAACGGTCATCCCTCCCTTTTTAGGGACACAATGAATAGGACTCACCCAAGGGCTATCGGAAATAGGGTAAATCATTCTCGCGTCAAGGAGTTTAAGGACCTCCTTTTTGATGACGTCGTGAATTTTGGGGTTCACCCTCCTTTGACTTTGGATGTGGGCTTGAAATCCTCCTCCATTAAGATTTTGTGGGTACAAAATTTGGGATCGATTCCCTTAATGTCGGATATCTTCCACGCAATCGCCCCTTTGTGGTCCTTTAGAACATCGACAAGTGCGGTTTTTTCATCATTCGAAAGATCCTTCTCAATAATAACCGGCAACTTGTCGTCCTCCTCCAAATAGACATATTCGAGGTGAGGAGGTAAATCTTTCAACTCAAGGATAGGTGGTTCCTCAAGTGAAGATTTGGGCTCGATACTCATAACCTCCTCGGGTGGAGGAAATGGGAAATCGTTAAGAAAATCCTTGATAATCGAGAAGTCCTCATCGTTGTCGAGGTCTTCGTCACAAGTACGTGGAACATTGCATTCTTCCAACGTAAAACCACCACCTTCAAAAGGAGTGAAGGTTGGTGTCGAATTATCAATAATTGGATCTAACATAGTGGAATTGCCACTAGTTTCTTCATCACCAAAACCTAGAACTTCTTGTGAAAATTCCTCGCAAACCACGTCAATCATATCAACGAGGTTTATGGTTGCAACGGAATAAACATGAGAAATTTGAGAGTTTTGAGTTGCGTTTATAACAAGTTCCTCGTCGTTGAAACGTAAGGTGATCTTTCTAGCATGCACATCAATTAAAGCCATAGACGTATCTAAAAACAAACGACCTAAAATGAGAGGAACTTGAGGATCCGTGGGGATATCAACAACGATAAAGTCTACGGGATAGTAGAACTTTCCCACTTTCACAAAAACGTCTTCCGCCAAACCACATGCGGGAATTGTGGAATGGTCGGCCAACTCGATAGACATTAGTGAAGGAGTAAGATTAGGAAGATTGAGCGACTTGAAGATTGCAAGTGGCATCAAGTTAATGCTAGCACCAAGATCGGCCAAGGCGAAGCATTCTTCCATATCTTGAATTGCACAAGGGATCAAAAATTTACCGGGATCACCGACTTTTTGAGGTATGCGATTAAGATAAACCGACGAACAACTAGACAATTGGTGCAATTTCTCCTTGTTGTTCAACATACTCTTAAAGTTAGCGGCAAATCGAGGCATCATGACCAAAGCATCGGCGAAACTCACATTAAGGTGCAAATCACGAAACATTTTCATAAAAAGCTCAAATTGGTAATTGTCGCGCTCTTGATGTTTCTCCTTCCTAAGTCTCGATGGATAGGGCAAAGGTGGTGTGGGTTGAGTCATAGTAGGCATAGCCTTTGGAATCTCGGGTTCCAGTGATGGTAATGGGTCAACCGTAGGTGTGGCATGAGCGGTACTTCGTGGGATTGGGACATGCTCCTTTTGGACCACCACCTCGGGTTCTTCCTCAAATGCTTCCTCCGTAGGAGCAATTGGTTGAGGAGTCGGTTCCTTAAGTGTCTTACCACTACGTGTGGTAATCACTTTCATCTCACCCTTAGGGTTGGATATGATGTTGCTAGGAAGACCACTTGACGACGGTTTACACATTAGTGCCTCAAACATAGACGAGATTTTATCTTCAAAATTAGATTGCCTCAATACGGCCTCGGTTTGCCTTTTCTCGGCCTTAATCATTTCTTGTTTAATCTCATGTTACCCTTGTTCCATCTTTTGTTGGTTTTGTTGCAACCTAGTGACATTTCCTTCCATCTTGTTGGTGTGGATTTTAAGTTCATTAGCTAACTCATTTTTCAACTCTTTCTTCAAATCGTTCTTAAACTCGGATCTTAGGCTAATGATTTCTCTTTGAATATTGTCAAACCTAGCATCATTCCCACTAGCATATTCAACAAACTCACTTGGAAGATCTTTCAATGTTTGCAAACTTTTGTTGTTATTTTGAAAATCATTTTTGTTTGAAACTTGATTATTAGCCCCTTGATTCCCATAGTTTCCCTTGTTGTAATTGTTTTTAAAACCAACTTGATTGTTGCGATAATTGTTGTTAGCATTTTGATTTGAACCAAAACCCGGTGGAGTCATTTGATTAGAGCGGGAAACTTGACCGTTTTGGTTGTAATTTCCCGTGGCCACGAAGGCACTCGAAGTGTTACCACCGTAGGTAATGTACTCGGAGAAATCATGACCTCCACCACAATACATGCAAGAAACCTCAACCGCTTTAGCCGTAGCGGGAGCACTTGGTTCACCAACTTTAAACTCAATCAAAAGTCCTTTCAACTTATCAAAAATCTGGTTTTCCAAGTTCGCCTCAATTTGGCAAGCATCGATGGTAGTAGACAAAGAAGGTGAAGCTGAAGACGAAGCCTTACGAACACTAGACGTGCTACGAGGACTATACACCTTAGATCTATTTTCAATGATCACCAAAGCTTCCTCAACCGTTTTACACAAAAAATTACCACCATTGTAGAACGTGTCAATTTGATGAAAATCGGAAAAACCGTGATGAGGAAATTCATGTAACATTTCCTTAAACCTATTCCAAGCCGTTGAAAAACTTTCATTAAATTCTTGTGAAAACTTTGAAATCTCGTTTTTCAAGTGCGTAGTCTTAGAGGGCGGAAAAAATTGGTTCACAAACTTAGACACGAGATCCTTCCACGTCAATATAGAATTGGGTGGCTCTTTCTCTAACCAAATTTTAGCGGGCCCCGCTAAGGAATACAGAAAAAGCATCATCTTAATCGAGTCGTTAGAGACATCCTTAAACTTGCAAGTAGCGGTAAGACGATTGAATTGGCGGATATGGTTGTGTGGATTGTCCTTCTCATCACCACGGAATTTGTTGTTTTGGATCATCGACAACAAACCCGTTTTCACCTCAAAATTCTCCGCGAGGATAGCGGGAATCACAATAGCCTCTCCATAACCCTCGGTGGGTGCTTGAAGTAACTCCATCATAGTTCGATTCGCCATGGTTGGTGCTTCTCTTACAATGGGTTCGTCAATAGGAGACTCCTCACTAGAATTGTTGGGAGTGGGAGTTTTGTTCTTTCGTTTACGTGCACGTCTTGCTTGATTTCGAGTTAGCATAAACGTCACGTACAACGAGGGGACGAGCAAAGAAGATCTTTTTTGGTGTTTTGTATTTTTTCAAAATTTTTTTTGTGGTTTTTGATTGTATTAACCTTTTGGAATTTGGTGAAATGTATTAAGTAGACAAAAATCTACAAATCTCCTCCTTAATCAAATCTCTTGATTAAAGAAGCCTCAAGGAATGAAAACGATCACGTGAAGTGAACGCCTTCGATGACTTTAGAACGTTGGTGGAACACCAAAATGTTCAAGAGGGTTTAATCAATGGAAACCAAGAAAATTTATATAATACTTAGTAATACTTTGGGCGGCAAAACCCTCGATTAGCTCTCACAATCAAATACTCACAAGCAAGCGGGGAAACGAGGCGGCGCGAAGCACTTAAGAGCCTTTTTCCTTAGGATATATTTTATAATATCCGCCTTATACCCACCTTATAGTTTGTATTTTCAAGATTAAGCTTCTCGAAAGTATTTATCTATTTTTGCCTTTTTCTTTGGTTTGAGATTCGAATACAATGATTGGGTAATGACTTCCCAAGTCAAGGTTGTGATTTCTCACGTATTTGGAGTACTTGTGAATTTATTGTTCTACGTATACAATATATTAATAATATTCACACAAAAACCGAAAACCGATAATACGTATTAGTAGAGTGCTACTAATACAAATACTAATTATGGTTAGTATAAAAACAACAATTCCAAATCAAAACACAGCACGCCTCCCCGGCAGCGGCGCCAAAATGATTGTAGTGTTTTTGCTACCCTTTAGGAAAAGGATGACAAAAGTGGCAAGTATTAAGTGTCGGTTTAGGAAAACCAAGCACTAATGACCAATTAAGTTCGTTCTCAAGGAGGCTAGTGTGTTATGTGTGTAATGATATGGATTAATTTGTGATTATATTTGAAAACGAAGAATAGAAAAGGGATTAGAAGAGAATGACGGTTATGAAGACGGAATAAACTAAGTCTAAAAAGATGTACACGTAAAGACGTAAAAAGTACCAAAATTAAAATTTTAACCTAAAAATTTCTAAAAATTACCAAAAATCCCTAATAATATTCTAAGAGTTTACAAAAAATCAAAACTTGCAAAAACCTTTTAATTAATTAGATAATGACTTTTTAATGCTAATTAAAGCCCTAAAAATCAAAATTAATTATTAAAAAGCCCTAAACAATATTTTAAACTTTGTAAACCTCAAAAATACTCTAATTAAGCTAAAAACTATTTTTCAAAATTTTAAAACCAATTAAAACTATTTTTAAACAATTAAAAACTCCTAAAATCAATTAAAACTTAAATTAATTATAGAAAATAACTAAAAGACCTAAAAAATATTTGGAAAGTTGCAAAAATCCTAATTAAGTGTTTAGAACCTAGGAAAAATATAAAAACCTAGAAAATCAAACTTTTAATTTTTAATAATAAAATAATATTAAAATAATATTAAAAATCCAAAATTATAAAAAATTCTAAAAACTTGCAAACTAGCTTAATTTAACCTAAATAACTCAGAAATGAAAGTGAAATTACCTGAATACCCCTATTGGGCCTAGAAAATGGGCTAAACCCAAAACAGTCCACTTAATAGGCTAAAAGAGGCCCAAAAATCTAGAGTCCACCAAATAAGCCCAAAACTTCCAGTTTAGCTTAAAATTTGATTCTGAACAAAAAATTTCAAAGGCCCAAAAGCTGAAATGTAGCTTATCACAGCTTAATAAGCACAAAGCTTATTCTTAATGGGCCTTTGAGCCCATTAAGCCATAAGCTTGTGCCATAAGCTGAAATTTGACACACATCATTCTTTTGAGGTAAGAAAACGTTTTGCAAAAAGAAATTTCAAATAAGTCCACTTAATAAGCCAGAAACATTTCACAAACTTATTCACAAAACGACAAAATAGTCGTTTTTGTGATCTAGACCACCTCAGAAGCTGATTCAAGTTGAAAAATGTTTCTTATGACAAAATTAAGCTTAATAATCAAAAACCTACTCAATAAGCACACTTAATAAGCTGGAAAGTCAAATAAGCACTTATGTAAAAAGTCAAACAAGTTGGTTTTCTAGTAAAAAGTCAAAGTCAAAGTCTCATAAGCTCTAGTTCACTTAAATGGGTCAAATAATGAAGACCTATTACAAAAAATAAGTTGTTGCAAGTCAGAATAAGCTAGAATAGCTTATTGATAAGCTGATGATAAAATTGCACTACCAGGGGCTAGTTTTGGATGTTGAGAAGTGGAAACTTTTTCCACTGCTTGACTATTTTGACTTTTTATCTTTAGTGACTTTTTCTTGGATTCAGATTTCACAAAGGCACCCAAATGATCTTTGGATCAAAAGGAGTCAATCACAATCAAAATAACACAATCACTAACACCCAATTGATACATTTTAATCAATCAATCATCAGACATGATACAGACATGAACAATAAGAAGTTGAGCACAAATAAGCAGTTTTAGCAATAATCAGCCAGTCAAATTCAACCAAATGCACACACAAGCTATTATAAACTCCAATAAGCAAGTCTAAACAGGTTTCATGCACTGGTTCAAAGAATTAAGCAAGATTCAAGCAATGAAGGTTACTGATGAACACTAACACATGAAGTTTTTACTTTTGCTGATGTATTTGACACACAAGCCAATTTCAACACTTCAAATCTATCAAATAAGTTATATTGATGATGTTTTAACAGCTTTTATCCCAAAACATGCATAAACTCTAGGTTTTCCCAAAATTTTAGGTCAAAAAACAGTCAACTCAACAAGATATAGCAATTTGTTTGATTCTAGCTTTCAAACTCAATAACTTGCAGCAAAACACTCTCAAACAAAGGTATAACAGATTTCAAGCATAAACAACACAAACTAACAACACAATAACAAGATGCAAGTACAAACCAGTAGACCCAAACACCCCTTTATCTTTTCCAAATCAAAATTTTCAAAAGCAAAGTGAGATTTCAGGCCAAACAAACATCAATTAACACTAAAACAAGTAAGATAAACAGATTCAAGCAAGAACAAGCCACAAAATTCACAAGAACACAAGTTTCATACAAATATCACCAAAAATCACAATTTAAGCAGATTTTGAGATTAAGTATGCAAACCTCATGAATGTACATCCACACCCACGAATTTTGAGCTTATGTGCTAGCAAGAACAAGCACAAGCTTCCACAATAAGCCTGCTAAGATTGAACAAGGGTTAAGCAGAATATCATAAAAATCAGAAACTTTGAAAAACTTGATTGATGCAAACTTGTTACCCCACACTTGATTATCCCCAAGTTATAAGCCTCACCAAACCTTAACCAACTCAGTTAGGATGCTATGATCAGCCCTATAGCCCAAGAATTCCAAGATTGGAACAAGACTTAGCAAAATATCAAGAAAATGAGAAAATGTGCAAACTTTTGCACACTCCTCTTTTGAAAACAGGTTTTACACTTCAAGAACTAACAAGCATATAACAAATGAAAGCAGTAATAAAGATTGGCTAATGATTTTTCTTCAAGGTTTCAAACTCAATTTCATTAAACTTAGAAATAGGATTTACAGAAACTTGAACAAGGAAAAATCAAAAGCAAAGTCTAAATGTTGGAACCCTAAGCCTTTATATAGGCATACAATGAACTACTATAAAGCATAAAAACATTGCCCTAATGTTGATGAAGTCCCCAAAATGCCCTTTTTTCCTTGTTTGAACTTGGAGAATCATGTGACTGCATTTTGGTTTGTAGCATGAGTTGGCATGTGAAAGTGTGATCAAAGGGTGTAGATGAAGCTTAGAAAGTAAGCCAAAATATGGGACGTTGGATTGCTGGCACTGTTTTGGCATCTTCCTCATGTGTGTAGCAGGGGAGGTCCATGTGGGGCATCTCAAAGGTGTAGCATGTGTTTTGGGTGTTGGGTTATGATTAAGGGATGCTTAATCATGGTTCTGGATAATATTAGGGCTTAATTACAACACAATTAAGAATGCCTAATTATGTTCTTGAGGTGAATAGTGCCTGGTTTAATCCATTTTTGGTTTGGATTATGTTTAAATATTTGTTAATGGCGCCAAGATTAATTTAATCTTAAACCGGGTGAGTGGGGAGTGGCATGGAGGGATGGTGAGTTGTGATTGGAGGAAGGAAGTAAGTGGGGCACGTGACATGATTTCACTGGCCTAGGTTACAATGTTGTTTGGCCAGGTTTCACCCCTCATCTTTCTAATCCCTTTCATTTGCATATAAAATCGTCCAAACTCCATTTCCTTTGTTATCCAACTTTTTATTTTCACACTTTTGCCCCAAAATATTTTGTGAAATAAATTCAGGGGTATTTCTTGCCATTTTTGCATTCTTCAAGGGCTGATTTGGTGTTTTCTTCAATGATAATGGTCATGACTTGTATGTTGAGCATTTTGGAGGACTAAAATTGCCAAGTCATGTTTGATGAGGGACCATTTTTGCCAAATCTTCAAAGTTGAGGGTCCTTTTTGTAATTTTGGAATTTTCAAAGGACCAAACTTGTCATTTCTTGTACTTTGAAGGACTTCATGATGTTTTTGACTTTGTGGATGATATTGGTTGACAATTTAGCTTTGTTGAGGGGCTAAACTTGCCAATTCTTCAAAGTTGAGGGCCCTTTTTGTAATTTTGACAAAATTTAGGGACCAAACTTGTAATTATGAGGATACAAGGGTATAAAGTGTCAATTCTTCATAATTGGAGGACCCGTCTTCATAATTCTTCAAATCATCAAGGGTTGATCTTGGGAAAGTCTTCATTAGGGCTTGGTTCATTGTGCGGCTTCGTTTCCCATGTTCGTTTTTGACTGATTCTTGTGATCTTTTGTCATTTTCTCAATATCCATACCAAAAATACACAAGCAACAAACACAAGTATATATTTTGGTATTTTGATGATATTTAATGCATTTTAAGCCCTATTTGGAAGATGAGACTATGTATAAAAGCAGTCTCATTAGTATTCGAAAAAATAAAGGTAAAGTGTTGGAGCCGTGTTTGAAACAAGATGTAACATAAATTCTTTAATATATAATCAACACTCATTTATTTCAAAATCTAAAAGACCTTGTTTAAAATAAAGTAAAATAAAAAAATTTCTACTTAAATATTTTATATAAGTGAGTTTAATCGATTTACGTCATTTATAATTAATTAAGAATACAAGGCTAAATTGAGTTCATGAAGATTTTACATACAATTATTTCTTTCATTTAAGAGGATTACATTAATCAATAAGATGATTTACAAACAACTTGTATAAAATTTTAGAAAAAATAAAATAAAATATTATTTTGGGAAAAAGTCAATTTTGTGCAAGGTTTTAAAAATTGTCGTGAATCAGAATATGTTTGGGTTGTCATTGAGTGTTTCTTGGGTTATTTTTTCGTTTTCAAGAGTCATTTTGAATTAATACATGTTTGGGTTTGAGTTTTCTTTTTGAGTCTTGTGGTTTTTAACTCGTTTTAACTCGTGCACGTGAAATGTCGTTAGTTATCCGTGGGATTGATTCATTGATCGTATCTGGTGGATTCAAGATGCAGTTTTAGTTTCGTATTGATTGAGAGCATTGATTTAGTCATATGAGATAGGTGATATAGTATGCCAGAAAGCTAGTTATGAAATAGAAGGCCGAGTTGGTGGTCATGAGAGAATAGTTGGAATGCCCTTAGTGATGGGGAAAGAGTAGAAGTTCATAGAAAGACCAACTAACATGGACATGTGATATCTTAGGAGTACCAAGGGAGATGAATGGAGATTTGTGTAGGGTATGAATGTTAGCACAAGTAACGTGCCATATAGATGTTGGAAGGGGATGTAATATCCCAAACGTATTTATGTTGTTCGTAAGGTATGCGAGTTTTCTGAAAATTTCCTAAGATTTAGAGGTTTACCTATTATTGTGAAGTAGAACCATGAATAAAGCCAGTATGAGAAGCGGGATGAGTTTTAGTTAGTGCCTTTCCAAGGCAATACTTGTTGGAATGATTTAAAGGCAAGAGTTGATAGAAGTTGCAAGGAAATGCAAGGTAAATGCTAAGTTTCCTAGTGGTAAATGGGATGTGGAAAGCGTTAGAATGGTTTATAATAGAAGGTATTGATCTTTGATAATGCGTGTAGAATTTCGCAAGCAGAACGAGGTAGAAATTTGTTTGTATTGCCGCCAAGAGTGGGTGCAAGGATGATGTAGTTGAAATTGTTAAGGATGTTTTATCGAAGTTTTGGGCTTACAGTTATGATTTTAGGATTATCGATGTATTAGCAGTTTTTATGGAGTGAATGAGTTGAGTGTGTATGACCGTATATAGACAAGTTGTCATCGTAAGTATCGACGACATCTTGATCTACTCGAAGTCTAAGAAAGAATGTGAGGCGAATTATGAGTTGGTTTTGGAGTTGTTTAGGAAAGGGAATTATACGTGAGACTTTCAAGTGTGAGTTTTAGGAAACTGGTTACCAAGGTAGGTAGTTCGATGTAGTTAGGACCAACAAGGTTGAAGCGAAGCTAGATGAGGAAGCGTTTTAGAGGCTAAAGAACTAGCATGGGTGATGAGCATATTTTGGCATTATCGAAAGGACTAGAAGAATTCGTGAAACATGATGATACGTGGAGCAAGGATTAGGATGCGTGCGAGGACGGCGAAGAAAGGTGATTTCTTATACGTTGCATGAACTGAAGGTTTAGAAGAACCATATAAGACTTAGATAGTGGAGTGAGGTTGGTAGATTTTCCTAGAATGCTAGAGGCATTTGGTGTACGAGACGTAGAGAATGATTTATATAAATCATTGACGTCTCCAACACACATTAAATCTTCTTGATTGGACATTGGGCATAGGTGATGAATGGAGTTAAGTGGGGAAGAAAAACTGCAAGGCCTAGTACCATCTGGGAAAAGCAAGCATAGTCAATAGCACATGGAGTAGGAGAGGAAGTGAAGTTAATACAAACTTGGGCTCTATGGACGACGTGTTAAGATGGATTGGATAAAAGGTCTTAGTGACAAGGGTTGAGTTGTCAAAAGCAGAGAACGCGTAAACATCTACGTGGCATGGCTTGGACTATCAAATGGAGAAAAGGGAAATAGGTTATACTTCATAAATAGATAGGAGTGTCTTGGAAATACGGTGTAAGGACATTGATTGTAGAGGAGATATATAATGAGGTAGAGAAGTAGGTACGATGAGAATTGGGTGATAGTCAATAGATTGACTAATGCATCCCATATTCTAAGCAGAATGAGAAGTCATGTGGTTGAGAAGTTGGAAAGATTGTGTGCAGATGTGGTGTTATGGAATATGAGATTCTAGTGTAAAGTAATCTTATTAGATATGGAAGTGTCTTGTGAAGATTATGGAAATTGTGGAAGTAATGAGAAACATGAGTAGTTTCAGGAATGGTATATCATTGGTAGACTAATGGTTAGTATGAGCGTACTATTGAGATAGTTAGAATAGACACCTAGAGTATGTGCGTGAGATTTAGAGATAGTTGGGATACTCACTTTGATAGGAAGAGTTCTTCTACAAAGAGAGTTATCATTGAGCGGGGTGTATGCTTCATTGATAAGGTGTAGGGAATGGAAGATGGTATGGACTTAAGATTATGAAGGGACAAGCAAAAAAATAGTAGTAAGGAAAAATGGCTTGAGGAAGCAAGAGATTGTCAAGATAGTAGATTGGTATTGGAAGGGTTAAGTTTAGAGTTAAAAGTTAGTGGTCATGAGTAAGAGAAAGTCTCGCCCAAAGGAAGGTGTAGCACAAGTGAGTATGAAAGGTGGTCAGAGTTATTCAATGACTATGGCTGTGAGATCAGGTATCATCCTGAAAAGGCCAATGTAGTGGCAAAGGTATTAAGGAGGAAGAAAGGGCTGAAAATCAAGGAGAGTAAGAGTAATGAGCATGACTTATTAGTCGAGTCTTAAAGATAGGATACGGGTAGCATAGGTAGAAGTGAATAAGGAAGAAAAGGTGGAAAAAGGGGAATCCACATAGTATGGACCAGTAGTAGGATACTAACATTGAGAATTTTGCAAAGAAATATACGGAGAATCTGTTGCAAAACAAGGAGTACTAGTGTCGATTATATCGGATAGAGATAGCAGGTTATGTCTAGGTTTTGGGGATTGCTGCAGAAGGTGTTGGGTACAAGGTTGGATATGAGTACAGCCGATCATCCACAGACGGATGGCCAGAGTGAAAGGACCATACAATAACTAGAGGATATGTTAAGGGCGTGTGTGATAGACTTCAGAGGAAGTTGGGGAGACTCATTTGGCGTTGGCTGAGTTTTTTTTTTGGTAACCGTGATTTCCGACTCATTGACTGACTAATCCACGGGGTTTGATCCCACCGTCACACAAACTCAAACCAGGTAAAGCCCTCCTTTTTCAAGAGGTTCGCGTGGCCACTCCAAGGTTGTTTGCACCTAGTTGGAATTGAACTTGAGACCTCACACACTTTGGAGTGATAGCCACAATTCTTTTTGCCACTAGGCCACCCTTGAGCGGCCAATAGGTTGGCGTGGCCATTTCAACGTTGGTTGAGTTTTCATACAACAATAGTTATCATACTAGTATAGAGTGTGCACCATTTGAAGCACTTTATGGGAGGAAATGTAGATCATCGTTACTATGGGCTGAGGTTGGAAGCAGTCAGCTTATTGGACCGGAGATGGTTCAGGAAACTACTGATGTGATAATAGTGCTTAAGGAGAAATTGAAGACGGCAAGAGATCGACAAAAGAGCTACGCTGACAAGAGACGTAAACCGTTGGAATTTGAGGTTGGAGACAAAGTCATGCTAAAGGTTTCACCATAGAAAGGAGTGATGCGGTTTGGGAAGAAAGGGAAGTTAGCACCTGGATTCGTGGGTCCATTCAAAATCCTCGAAAGGTTTTGACCAGTACCTTATAGGTTGAGATTACCGGAAGAGTTGAGTAGTGTGCATGATGTATTTCATGTATCAAATTTGAGGAAATTCTTAGCAAGAATAGACTTGCAAGTACCGTTAGATGATATTAGTATAGATACGAGCCTTCGTTTTTTTTTGAAGAGCCGGTAGAGATTATGGATCGCGAAGTTAAGACGTTAAAGAGAAGTAGGATACCGTTAGTTAAGGTTAGATGGAATTCTAAACATGGACCAGAGTTTATGTGGGAACGAGAGGAGTTTATGAGGAACAAGTATCCTTAGTTATTTGCTAATGATGATCCTAAGGAATAAATCTCGGGACGAGAATTATATTAGGAGGGAGTGATGTGACAACCACGGTTTTTGAGGTTCGTCACTTAGTCTTACTTTTGGGGTATTTGGTGTGACTATGTGCCTTTATGTGTTTATGTGTTTATTTGTGTGTATAGAGTGTGGATTGGACATCATTTAAGAGTAGGGGTACTCTATATGTGAAACGATGTGTGGTTATTTCATGATCATGAGTTCACATAGTAGTGACAATGAAATCAAATGGTGTTATTTATGATTTTACGTATACGTATATGTATTATAGTAAATCGTAACTTTACGATATGAGGTTTAGTGTTTAGAGGTCACAGACTAAGGATTTAATGTCGGGAATAGTTTACGGGTTACTTTTCAGTTATTTTTGAATTAGTTATTTATCTATTAACTTATCTTAAGAGTTTTCATAAAACGTGTATCTTACGTATTTTACGGTAATCGCGTAAAATTGACTAATTTTACGGTTTTGAGGTTTTGATGACTTTAGGAGCTGAAATAAATTAAGGTAACTTAGGTTAATATTGTTAATACAATAATTAATAATAAAAAGAAAAAAAATAAATAAAAGAGAGAGGGAGTCAGTTGTAGACGTAAGAAAGAGAGGGGAGAAAAAGAAAAAGAAAAGTGGGCTTTTGTATTAGGATTAGGACTTATTAGATAATTATATAAAGCCTTTTTATTATTAAAAAACACTTCATAATCCCATGGAAAAAAAAGGCGACGGTTCACCAGGTTTCTTAGGGTTTTCATAATTTTTCTTCTTTCAAAAATTCTAAGGTAAAACCTTTATTTATTCTTTTAATTAAATTGTTATTTAATTGTTCTTAATCAATAAATGATGGATCCCGGGTTAGGTTAAACATAAATTATGTATTTTAATTATATAAACATGTTAATATTAATTAGGGTTAATAATTATACATGATGTGGGTAATTAATTAGACTAGATGTGTTAAATTCGTTTTTAAAAACTAGGCAGAATTTTGAGTCACTTGTTTTAATCATATTTAAATTTTGATAAACTTTATGAAGTCAAATTTAGTACTCACTTAAAGGTATTTGAGTTAGCTTTTGTAACAAAAGAAACAAGAACTAAATTGGAGGTGGGAAGTGGGTCAAAAGTGGGTTAAAACAGTCGTAGGTCAAAACAGTATTTGGATCAGCCTGTTTACAACTAATGTTTTGGGATGGTAAAAGTAGAGATGGGACATTCATATTAACATGAGACTTTGTTTATATGCTAAATAAAAGATCCG
This sequence comes from Glebionis coronaria, assembly GCA_025667525.1. NCBI lineage: Eukaryota > Viridiplantae > Streptophyta > Magnoliopsida > Asterales > Asteraceae > Glebionis > Glebionis coronaria. Next base: position 500,849,298 of record CM046878.1, on the reverse strand, counting down.
GAGGAGGGATAAGTAATTGGAATAGGTCAAGACCCTCTGGGCATAACAAACTTTTGGTATGTTAAAGTCAGTCAATTCTGGATAGGTAAAAGTATATATATACATATATATATATATATATATATATATATATATATATATATATATATATATATATATATATATACATATATATATATATATATATATATATATATATATATATATATATATATATATATATATATATATATATATATATATATATATATATATATATATATATATATATATATATATATATATATATATATATATATATATATATATATATATATATATATATATAGAGAGAGAGAGAGAGAGAGAGAGAGAGAGAGAGAGAGAGAATTTAGATAAAATGGTTTAGGTGCTTAAAGTTGTTAAAATGAGAAGTAATAGAAAATGGGCAAATATCACATTTATTAATTAGTTTTGGTTCGTTTATGATTTTTTAGTTCGTGTACGAGTGTTTTGGAAGTTTTAGTTCGTGTACGAGTAGCTAGTTCACAATTTTTAATATTAATATTTTTTCGTGTATTAGTTGTGTATCACAGTTTATCAATTATTTTGTTATATCGAATGCAACATGTGATAATGTATTACTGAATTTATGAATAAATGATTATTTATGCTAATAATATTTTTCGAAGTATAACTATGTATCATATGTATCAACTATGAATTTTTACGTATCAAAATTTTTAGTGATTGTATACCAATGTTTATGTAGAAGATTTATTGTTTTGTGTTTAATAATAAATAAATCACATGTTAATTGATAAAATCAATTGTTAAGATGACTTTTCATTTTAACAACTTTAAGATACTACAATACAATAACCTAACTCTCTCTCTCTCTCTATATATATATATATATATATATATATATATATATATATATATATATATATATATATATATATATATATATATATATATATATATATATATATATATATATATATATATATATATATATATATATATATATATATATCGGGGCCTTAGCAGTAGCTTTAAGGTTGGGGAAAAAGGTGAGATAAAGTTAACATATGTAAGGGTCTAGGGTTTCTTTTACATAAGATGTTATTTTGTTTAAGGGGGAATTCGACCCATAATTTGGGGTATGAAAAACGAGACTGTTTTGGGTATAATGATAACGGGATAGGTTATGAACTTAACATAGTTAGGGGACTTATAGAGGGGTGTAATGGGATACTTGTAGCATTAGAATGAGGTTAGTATGTATAAGAGGGTTAGACATCCATCATAGATTGATGAGCCATTTTAGTTTATTGGTTCATGTCTTGATTATATGTATTGTTATGTTTAGGTTTTGCTAGTGTGCGGGAATTTGGAGAAGCTCAATCAGGTGAGTTTCATAGTCCCATATTCTTGAACTATAAATGATTTTTCTTCCAGATGGGATGGAAGAGACACATACTTTGGTTTTGTAAATGAATGATGTGAATGTTTTTATATTTTATGATTGGACTTGTTTGATTTACTTATGCACTTAACTACTATGTGATTTACTTAATTATATTAAGCATAGCTTGGTACCAAAGAAGGATGACAAGACGGGGCCTTGGGGTTGGTTCTTAGTTGTATAAGTACCTCTGAAACCAGGGAGGTAGGTAAGGCTTGGAGCCTTGGATCGGATGAATAAAGCGCTTAATTATAAATGTTTGGTTGTTAATGCATAATAGTATCACCTTGTCCATATGATTAATGATGATGGTTATTCACAGCTATTATAACTTGTTTTGTGTTGGAATCTAAACCTATGACTCTCACCAACTTTATGTTGACGTGTTTTAGTGTCTCTTTCAGTTGAGAATGTGGTTAAGCTTGAGAATAGAAGTGGCTAGATTTGGAGGCATAGGATTTTCATTTGGAGGAACCCCCTTTCCTTTTAGTTTTTCATTTGTTATTTGAATAAGTGATGCTTTTAGACACCTATATGTTTGTTTTTGTTTGTATTTGGTAAGAGGTGGGACTTTGACCTACTTACCTAGACTCGTGAATTTTGTTGAGATATTTTCATGACATTGTGTCATCATCTATGACATTTATTTAGCCTTTAGTTTTCTCTGTTGAGACACCATTTACTATGATCATATCCATAGCTTACATCCCATATTCCGCCATGGTGGGGTGTGACACTTATCCCTAAAGATAAACCAAAACTATGAGATATTCTATGAGTATTGAGATTGTGAGACTATATCACAATTCCTAAATAACATAATACTCTTTAGGTTAAATACTTATCAATTATTTCAAAACAAATATAGTATTTAGAAACCTAGTGCATGCTCCAATGTATACATCTTTAAATAGTTCAATAAACATATATACATCATTTATCCTTTGAACATTTCAAAGACTTCAAGTTAATTGCTTACTTCATTATTTATTTATGTGCATTCCAAGAAACATTCCAAGAAACAATAAACAAATTAGTTGAATTAGCTTGGTATTCATATCTTGACATTTTCTAAAGAAGGCAACATACATTGACAATCAAATGTATAAGTCTTAATCTAATATTAGATTCTTATCTCGCGATCAAGATACTATTTGTTATATGTTATGTGTCGTACCTTGCACACAACAAAGATTTGTCCCACTTGTGCGCACAACATATTTTATGCAGATAAACAATCACGAAACGCAATTTGTTTATGTGTGCAATATGACAATGTCATATATATGTTTGAATAACTAGTAGAATGTCAACCAAATAGTTTTATAAGGAATTTTGCATAATTATTATATGGAAAATACTTCAAAAGTGATTATCATATAAAATAGGATGCAATTATCCTTAACTATTGTTCTTCATATTCTGAAAGAAAGTTATTATTTCAAGTCAAACTAGAAATAATATGGATTATTACAAAGATAAACAAGCTTGTAGCTCCCACTGAATTAGACAACATTACATTAATGTATTTCTAGTAGTTAAACGCAACGCTCCCACTGGATTTAACAACATTACAAATTTTACTTCACCAGTGAAAACTAAATAGCGATTTATTAACTTTCAGACTCACTTTAAATGCCCATAATTAACAATTATTAATGTGTTATAGAGAGTGTATGAATTTTTACCATGTAGATGAGAGACTATTTATCATTCTTTCATTTACTTGAAAATTGTCATGCAATTTCCTCCATATTAGGCCTACCATTCAATAAAGGTATATAGTGCCTATATTGGGTTAAAACATAATAACTAGGGTAAATAAGCTAGTTATTATAATCACAATAAGAAAACAAAGCACTTGTTTTGTTCTTATCGATTATAGTCGTAAGGGGTATTGACATGTAAAGAACAAAGAAAACATTGCTTGCCTAGAGATTGCTAAGAGACTTATTAGTTTAAAAGGTTTTTAAAAACTCAAATAAGAGTAATGAGATCTACTTGAAACAATAAGTTGTGAAAATCTACTTAAACATTTAAGTTTGTATAAATATTGATAATTACAATAATCCAATTCCACCTATTAATAGGTTTTCCTTGCAAGCAAAAAGTATAGGTATATGTTTCTCTCTTTCTTACAAAGAAATGAGACTTTGTTTGTCTAATAAACATAAGTTTGTGGAACTTTGTTGCAATATACTTTTAAAAGAATCATAAAATTCTACTTTTGTATTTTCGATAATATTATCGTTATACAAAATTAAATACCCATGTTTATAAATAAACAATTAATTTTCTAAAAAATAGAATCCACCAGGACATACCACCACCGCATTAGTTGATTTACTAGTGATGATGATATTCAAGGGGTAATTGACCTTCAGTGATTACATCCAATACAACTTCTAGAATTATAGGACTCTACTTTATGTACATCACTTCTGACAAATTCAAAAGTGAAAACGTGAGCATGTTTATCCATTAATTGCCATGAGTTAAGGTCTTACCTATCTTAACTTGCTTAAATCGTCCAACCAAAAACTCTGATTATATAGCACCAACATCTTACAATTAAGTGTATTATATCACCTTGGGTTATAAAATCACCACAGTCTCACATAAGGTGAAGGAGTAAGTTCAAGTGTTTTTACAAGTTGGATGGAAAATAAACTTATTTCAAACGGTATAAATTTTGACAATTTCAAAACATGTACAAAGAATCATGCAACATCTTTGTATCACGATAATTAATTTTTTTAGTCAAATTCGATAATTATAGACATCACATATTTAACTCACAATTCAATTGTATAAATAGTGATATCATAAAAATTGACGATTCAACATGTTTTCCATTTAAAGAAGTTTAATTTTATCACGAGAAAATATTAAAGAATGATTGGAATCATTTAACCCTAGACCATTCCCGGCTTCCTAAATAGTATGCAAGGTAAGAAAACTACAAGTAGTCCGTCATTATTTGGCAACGGTATCTACAAGACTAAAGTCTTGATGAGTCTCCCAAAACCTTATCCTTGAAACTAAGTAGTACTTTTTCAAATTACGTCATAAAATTTTACATCTTTAACGTAGAAAACATATTATAAAGTTGATTCTTGTTAGTCACGGCGTGAGTTAGATTTAAACCATGTAAGGGCGACTCATTTGTTGCCACATATGACCGTGCAAGAATAAGCTTATAATAAATCAAATTTCATATTATTTTAGTCCGATTTATTTTTATTTTCGAAAAACTTTTTGCTTGAACATGATATATAACAATTATAATCAAAAGAAAAAACAAATAAAAATTAACCTAAAACATATATCCGATTAATAATTAGTCTCATACCACATGCATACCAATTGATGATGAATCCAAGTCGACTAAATTAAATACAATGCATATACATGAATAAGACATTCACTTCTTAATGGAAGTGAACCACATGCATTGAAACATCGATTATGTAAGTAAAATTCACGTATACACCACATAACACGTAAAGTTGTCTTACAATTTAATTTGACTTAAGTTCACATCAGAGTATATCTCGGATCTTCCCCAGCCTTAGCTCAAAACTACAAAGTTGTAGATCTTTGAGTCGTCGACCTCTCACAAAAATTTCAAATTTTTATAGACATCGTATGAATATATTATGATTTTTTTAGTGACGAGTGTCAAAACAAACCTTTTAAACATTACACAATAATTATGTCAATATTCATCATAAACCATCAATTAAGCATGTATAAACGATTAACGATTAATTAACTTCTATGTATCCAATATCAAGAACACATGATCCATGGTAAACTTGCATGATTCTCATGGATCTATCATATTAACAATTAACAGCGCGATAAATAACGATTAATTAACAATATATTTATCATTAAAAACTGAATACAACTTAAGGTTTGTCTAATTTATTTTATTAACCCTACTTAGGGTTTATAAAAACCTAATCATCAAATAAAATAATAATGCAACATCATATTAAGTTTACACAATTTTAGATCTTTCGTTTTTAATGTAATTAAAAGCTATACGAACGACTCGTGATGCCACTGTTGGAATTTATAAAAATCCTTAACCATATTAACACGGTAATAATCACGAGTACGCAGCGGAATATTTAGGATCGTGTATAGACAATTAATTAACATAAACGATAAAGAAACGCGCACCTTTTAGCAGTGGATTAAATCACCTTTATCAAACAACCAATATAAATGAAAACCCAACTAAAGATCAAAGTATGATCTCTCTAAGTATACACACACAATACATTTAACAAGAAATAAGTAACCTAGTACGTAAATGCTAAATAACCAATAAACCAATAAACCAATACTCTTGAATCAATCAACTAACAAGACACCTTGTGGTTTCTTCCCTTTCGTTGACCACCAAAAACCGAACAACCCTTTGGGGTTTGTCGATCGATCGGACCAAAAGAAGAAGGAGGAGAGAAAAGTGATTTAGGGATTGCAAGTCAATAATGAGGTATCCAAGACCTCCTTATATACTTGTTATAACTTGGTGTTCAAGCAACCAAGCCCAAAAGCCTCATGGGCTTTTGTTTCCTTTTACTTGACTTTTCTTTCTTGGTTTATTTATTTAATTATAATTAATATATAATACAATATTAGTTATATAATGCTTAACATTTTACGCGTGCATTTCTTTAAGATCGGGACGACTTTCGGACATATATTATTTCATGTGCATATTCCTTCAAATATATTACGAAGTACTAGTTTTTTATTAAGGCAAACCTAATCACAACTTATAAGGTTATGGTTGGTGAAACCTTTCTTTCAAGGGCAAAATGTTTAAAAAGGTTCTTTGCCCATATGAATTTTGAGTTGTAGTAAAAAAAGGTAAAAGCTATACAATATCATCGTACTTATTCAATGTATCAATTTTAAACACTTACTAATTTACTGCGTGACTTTGACAATGAACTTTCAAATTTGTTATGTCTTCACAAATATGGTGACTTGTTACCGACACGCTGGCATGGTATTATCCACGTACTTAGTTTTTCCATTAATGTTGTCAAGTTAATTAGTTAAATTAAGGGTAAATGCGATTCAATACCATTATACTTATTCAAATGTACCGACTTAAAACACTTACAAATTTATATGCGGGTATATTAGTAGTCCACGGTGGATTTTATTAGTGACATGAATTATTAAGTTAAATTATTTAATGACGTGGAAATGTAGCCAGTAATATTGGTAATCAATATTACATATAAAGCATTTAGGCATGTTAATTATAGAATATTTGAAAATTCAAGTTACATGCATTTGTGCATATTGTACAACTATACAAACATAATTAGAAATCAATAAATCATACAAACGAAATTTAATAACTATATTAAAACTAATTAATACATAATAATTAATACATCTATACTACATATAAACCATTTTAAACACCCTCTATTCATTAAATTTATAAGTAATACAAATTTTAAAGTATATTATACAAGTCATTTAAGCATGGTTTATAAATCATCTTATACACTCTCTCATCAATAAATTTTTAAGAATACAAATTTTAAAGCATATTTTATAAATTAATTAAGAATTAGCATCACTTTTCTAAAACAAATTTTAATTAATACATGTTTTAAAGCATATGTTACAAGTACACATTAATTAATATATTGAACATCCTAATTAATAATATTTTAAAAGTACCCTTAAATAAATAAAACATCTTATTATATATATTGTACAACTATTAAAACATAAAAAAAATTCATATAACTTAAAAGTTTGTGGTACACATGGTTTTAAAATCGGACTAGTTCAATGGATTTAATTGAAAACTGGTCAAAACCGGCTGAAACCGATGCAAGTAGGCGAACCAGGCCTGACCGGGATCATTTTTTGTAGGGAAACTATAACACTTTTACTTATAAATCAAATAAATAAAATTAATCAAATTAATTAAATTAACATAAAACAAATAACAGAATATAAATAACAGAAAAACAAATACAGACATAATTATAAACGATAGTTAAATAAAAAAATAAAATAAAAAAAATACTTACTAAATCACCCAGCAAGTCGAGGCACGCGTAAGGCGCGCTTAGAACTAAAGAGTCGAGGCACGTGTTTGACACGCTTCCCTTAAAACAGATTCGTCGTCTGTTTCCTAGGGTACAACAGCCGAAACAGTAAGTTGTACTGTCGGAGTTAGCAAAACTGTCTGGAATTTCACCTTTTCAGATGGGTACTCCATATGTTGGAAATCAATAATAATACTTATTGATTTGATGTGTGAAAAAGCTATGAAATTAGGCCTCTATTTATACACAATAGACTCTCTTTTAGTTTACTCATCCCACCAATGTCGGATAAAAAATAAACTATTTTTTCTCTTTAAGCATGGTACCAAATGCCTAATTTTGAGACACGATATCTAATTTACATCAGCTTCATTTTAGACACATAAAGGCTCATTGTGAAGCTCTCTTCAAGAAGAACGCGAACCTATAAAGGATCACTAATATATATGATACATACATATACATAATTGTGTCCAAAGTTGGTTAAAAGTCATTTTGCCAACAATATTTTCCAACAATCCCTCACATGAATAGAGATCGGTCGTAATACACAAAATTTTCATTAAAATTCCAATAGTTGAATCTTGCATAGGATAGGTAGGTGTGACCCTTTGAACCTTCCCTTGTGAGATGCACTTAGTCTCCTAGATCAGAGTAGACGCGGTGTCTTTGAACTCAACCTCTGTTTACGTAGACGACAATACACACTCACACAAGACTCTCCCTGACATTGTCAAGTCCTCATAGTTATGTTCGTTATGGTCATGAACACTAGCCTGGTTCTGCAAGAGATCTTAGGAATTACACGCCCCACATTTCCTTTCAAAGCGACCCCACTTCTCTCTCACATACATAATTTCATCTTTAATCATTAAAAACATATGTTTGCGATTTCACCTTGAATCATTATGCTTTATGATTTCATCTTGAATCATTAAGCCATATGTTTAACCTCTCAACAAGTCACATTGTTATTGGAATGGACTAGGAAAGTTACTATTTTAAGTAACTCCTCCATATTGATGTGACTTCCCTCACATTTCTATGATTAGGTTGTTCTATTGAACCCAGATCTTGGGATCTCTAGTCAACTGGGTTAGGTTTTCCTTCATAGAAACTTATTCCATCAAGGGCTTTAGTCTCATTCCTTTACACGACTCACTAACTAACTCTCTGATTAAGCCTTTTGTAAGCGGATCCGCGATGTTATCCTTTGACTTTACGTAGTCAATCGTGATAACTCTAGTTGAGAGTAGTTGTCGCAACAATCACAATCTATGATGAATATGTCTTGACTTACCGTTTTACATTGTGATATGAGCTCTGTCAAATTCTATTGACTATCGCACTTTATAAACATGGCTGTTACCGGTATACACCATCTTGGTATGTCCTTTACGAATTAGCGTAAACTTTCCGGTATATTTTATAAATTTATCTCAAATAATAAATTCATATTTCATCATAGATTTAGCTATAACAGTCTCTTTAAAATAATTTCAAGATTTCTAAGACATAGCTTGTTGATCTCAAACTTAAATCGATTAGCTTTGTGTTAACAAGATTAAATCAAGTTTAACCCATAGAGAAACTTTGTGTTAACAACAATCTAAGTGTTATGGGAATTTAACACTTAGAACAAAGAACAATGTTAAACACAATATAAACCAAAATTTCATTTCAATTGATTAAACTTTTCGTACAATGAAAGTGTAAAATGTATATGAAACATAAACCCTAAGACCTCCTTTTATAAGATAAGGAGTCTTGTACAATAAGCAAACTTGTCAACTATTCTAGGAAGATATATTAAGATAAACATACAAAATACAAGATAAAATACATATCATCCTAACATATCAAAACGTGTTGACTAAGTATTCTGTTGTAACTGGGACTTCTCTTGTCAGCGCTTGAATATCTCTTGTTAGTGCTCATCCTGTCAGCGCTTGATTTACTCTTGTCAGCGGTTGAAATCCCTTTGTCAGCGGCATAGTGATGTAGCTAATTTTATTCCCAACAATCCTCCCCTAAACTTGATACTTATACTAATGTTCAAGTTTCTGAATAAAAACAAAATACAAAGAGGATTCTTACAAATAAAACCTACTCCTGAATCCAAGAATATATGAATCTCATAAAGTACATGCTAACATCACTAGTGTAGTCAAATTCAAGCCTAGTGGTGATCAACTTCTCCAATAATTCTTGTGACAATGGATACTTCACATCTATCAACAAGAATTCTGCAAACTTTGTGGTACAAAGATAGAACACACCAGCAGCTAAATACAAGTGCCACTTCAAGCTACTCAAATCATCCAGATTCAACCAAACTGGATTAGCAACATCATGGGCAAACATCCTACTAAATGTTGTCCAGATTTTTATTCCATTCAAATAGGAAGGAGCTTCTGCCTCATACTTCTCCTTTAGCAAACTCCAAAGAGTTTCTACATCCTCTCTATCCAGGCTGGCAATCAAAGAAATGAATGAAGTAAAAGTATGTAACTTTTCTCCAGCCCTGGTAATCACCCAAAAACCAATAGAATCCTCCTCATACTTAATAATTAGATTCTTAAAATCAAGAGGCACAACAGTAGTCATATCAGATGCTTCCAAAGGAGAAAGCACCATGTTTTTCTTCAAAACAACCTCATGTAGATTCAACTGATCAAGAATTGGAAATTTAAGCTTGAATCCCTTCTTCTTTGGTTTTGACACAATGGAAGCCTTTTCAATCTTCATAGATTCATCAATTTCTTCTTGTCTTTCCACAGACATCAACCTAAACGTATTCTCCTCACAAACACGCTTCCAAATAGGAAATGCAAAGTACTTCAGTTGTTCAAAAGAAAGCTTCTTCAAATTGGCATAAGTCCATCTTGTTTGATGACACCTAAGAAGCATGTAATAAAGCTCTCTCATGTCCCTTTTTCTCTCATAAAGCACCATGTTTTCCCTATGCTTCAAAATGATCTTGCAATCTTTCTGAACTCTCAACAGAATCTCCAAACCCCAAATCTTCTCTTACATAGTCATGTCTGGATTTTCTGTAACCTTCTCTTCCCATTTGAAATACATAGCAACTATAGCAGGCATATCAAAATCAACCTGCATCTTCATCTGATTGAGCTTTTCCTTAGCTAGCTCATCATCACTATATTCCAATCTTTCTGGGTCTTCTTCTAAAATATTTGACCCATGATCACTCTCTTCTTCTCCATCACCAGATTCATCCTTCTCATCACCTTCAGATTCTGATGAGAGAATTTGTGCTTCAATACTACCTTTCTTAAGCCCCTTCTTTTCTTGCTCTTGCAATTGATGAGCAAGCATTTCATCAAACTTTGTATGGGTTGCATCTTTAGGAACATCTTCTACTACTAACACAGCTTCACCCTTATCTATAGGATCAATAGAGGGCAAAGTAGAAGATTATACCTGAGTAGAAGGCTCCTGAATCATGAGTGATGGTTGGGATACACCATTAACACTTGGAATCCTATCAGCATCTGAAATAGGCGTGTTAGCGTTCAAATTTCCTTTGTTAGTGGCTGATAATCCACTAGCTTGTATCATCATCTCAGTGAAAGACTGCTTCATGTGAGTGATAAAAAAAGGGAGGAACTTGTTCCTTCATCCCTGTCAATGCTTCAGCAACCTCATTAGTCCCATACGAACCTTAATGGGACCCCTTATCACTCATATTAAATGGCTCAGTATGTTCATCATCCACTTTGTAAGAATCATCTTCAGAGGACAAAACCATAGCTCTCTTTCTTCTTGAGACATCAGCTTCTAAAACAACTATCCACTCCCTCAATTGATTGAGTTCAAGGCCTTGGTCAGTGACTTTTTGTACAAGTTCCACATTGGAATTTTACAAGCCAGTGTAGATGGCCGTCAATTCCAAAATAGATAATGGTTGTAGACTGCCCTCCTCCAAAATGGGGATTTGACTACTCAAAATGGATTCATCAAGCAAAACTCTCTCAGCTTCATGGCTAGTACCACTAGAGAAGTCTCTAGTAGTCCTTTGTCTCTTCTTCAGGCGAAAGTCAAAAGGTTTAGATGAGGAAGTAGATTGGTGAACATGTGTCGGGGGTGGTGAGGTGACAACGGGTGAAATCGGTGTGTCAGCGGCTGAAACACGAGTGTTAGTGGCTGAAGGGTCAATGTGCATAGGGTCATCTTGGTGAGGTGAAGATGGTTTTTGTTCTTGGGCAGGTTCAGGTTCTGGGTGAGGTTGAGGGTTGTTGGTTGCCTTAATAACAACCAACATAGGAGGTGTCAAAGGTAAAGGTCTTAAAGGTCTGGTGTTCATGGATAGAAAATTTTTTTAGCTTTTTGAGTAGCGATCTTGTAAAAATTATCATGATCCCTACGACAATAACCTTGGTGCTCAAAAACCATTTGTAAAAATCAAGGGTAAGCAAGAGTCATCTTGTTACCCTTGTTCTTCAACATGCCCTCAAAAATCATATGGGAAAAGTTATATTTTTGCCCAGTGGCCAAACAAACAAGAATACAACCAAAAGAATGATTGATTTCATTGAAAGAAGTACACTTAGGACTAAGACACTACAAGAAGGCATGAATCAAGAACTTCCAGGCTGGGGGAAATTGTTGTTTTGAATATTTATTAATTTTACCCTCAAGGGGAAACTCATAACCCAAGCCTCGAAGCCCTTCTTCTAACTGTTCTTGAGGAAGGGTAGTCACACCATCAACATCATCAAGCCTTAAGGATTGACGAATTAGTGCTTCAGTGATCACCCATTTTGTCTCATGAACAGTCCCTGACAATGTAATCACTCCATCAATTGTTTCAGAACTAGCAATGTTTCAAAACTGTTTGATGTGTGTGATAGGAATGAGTGCAGCATGAGTCAAAACGTACCTTAAGTTAGAAGCCAAGAGATACTCAATCATTCCTATGTATTGAGGATGATGTGTGTCATCAGCCTCAAGATAGGCGATCATGTTGTGTTGATCCTTAAAACCCAATGTAGCACCAGCAGGTTTAAATAAAGGAGCCATGAAAACTATGTGTGAAAGGTGAGAAAGTATGAAAGTGATAATGGAAGGTTTTGGAGAAAATATCAGACAATCAAGCAAGTTACCCTGTGTAAAATAGCATGAGCCGTATTTATAAGATGGAAACTAGGATACTATTGGTTGAAATCAGAGGTAAGTTATTCAAATTATAATGATGAAAATCTTGAAAAATAATAACTTATCGCTTAGCCATTAAAGAATTTACCAAATCCCATAAAATTACGGCCCAAAATATCGCAAAAGTAACAACTAGGTATGGCCTAGTGTTCTTCAACGGTCAAAATATTAGTGTCAGCGGGCAACGGCTATATTTTGTCAGCGTTTAAATTTGCCATGTCAGCGTTTGAAAATGTGCTTGTCAGTGGATGAACCACTATGTGTCAACGGCCAAAAATAAAAAGTAATAAAATAAAAAGACCTTACCAAAGAGGTTTACCTAATGAAGATAACTCTTACTCTGAAAATGAACGAAGTTTGGCAAGCACTGTCCAATCACACACACTTGTATAAGCAAGATAGACATAATTATCCTCAAGTGTCCCTTGCTAACCAAAGTTCTTAAGAGTGAAGAAATCTCATATAAACCCTTTGTAACTTCCCAGGTAAGCCCATTTTTATTTACACCAAGTCTCCCAACCGACCAATCCTAATTCTAAGCCAAAAAGTCATGGCAACATGCACAGTATATCAACTTTGCATGCTATAGTGCCTCAAGAAATAGGAATTCCAACAATTCTTAAAAATAAAAAGCCTTCATTATTCCTAACTCCTACTCACCAGTGGACACAATCTTGAATTATGATAAGAGAACTCTATAAGCACCCAAAAACCTAAAGGTTTCCTAAACCTCCCCTTAAACTTACACAGATTATAAAGAAATAATTATGATAAATGTTTATTTCAAGATAGAAATGTAAACATTTCAACCATCATAAATAAAAATTCTTCAAGATATGAAGTCCATAAGCAATTATGTATCCTATTGCACAATGCTAAAAAATGCCTGCATGATTAGATCAAAAACCACAAAAACTAACATTTGCTGTCAGCGGCCAAAATCCACGTGTCAGCGGATAAAATGCCTTTGTCAGCGTTAGAAAATATAGTGGAAAATGTAATACCTTTACATGAGATAATAACAATGCATATCCTATACATATTATACAATAATCTCAATAACACATACTTTATGGATTGATCATTCCAATACTTGTTATCAAGTACTGGAACCTCCCAACATTAAAAGGTTTAGTTAATAAATCAACCACATTATCTTCTGTGTCCACTCTATCTGGATGTATTAAACATTTTTCAAAACAATCCCTTATACAATGATGTCCTGTTTCTATGTGTTTAGTTTTAGAATGATGTACAATATTTTTAGTAATGCATAGAGTACTGTTATTATCTACAAAAATCTTAGTATGCATAAAATTTTACCCATAATCCAAAAGCTGATTTGAATCCATAGCACTTGCCCACATCATGTAGCAGCTCCTACATATTCAGCCTCAGTTGTGGAATTGGCTACCACAGTCTGCTTCTTGCATTGCTAAGATATAAGCCTACTCCCAAGAAATTGGCATCCACGAGTTATGGATTTTCAATCATGATTATCACCTCCATGATCACAATCTGAATATCCAATAAGTTCCAAAGGAGACTCTCTAGGATACCACAATCCCAATGTGGGGAAGCATCTAAGGTATCTAAAGATCCTTTTAACTGCATGAAGGTGACATTCCTTGTGTGTAACTTGATGACGTGCACATGCACATACTACAAACATAATATCAGGTCTTGAAGTTGTAAGATACATCAATGATCCAATCATTGATCTATAGTGCCTGACATCAACCTCTTTACCTTCTCCAATCTTTCCCCATGGGTGTTCCCTGTCCATGGGAGTGCTAGCCCGTTTTTCATATGGTGAAAAACCAAATTTCTTCAAAATCTCGGCCACATACTTATCTTGAGAAATGAAGATACCATCCTCTTTATGTTGAACTTGGAGACCAAGAAAGAAGGTCATCTCTCCCATAGCACTTATTTTAAACTTATCTGTCATTAGTTTGGAAAATTCATCACTCATTCTTTGGTTAGATGAACAAAAAGATGATGTCATGTACATAAACCTGAACAAGAAGAAAGTCCTTCCCTTCCTTCTTTGTAAATCATGTATGGTCTATGGTATCCCTCTTGAAGCCATTATCCACCAAGTAGGTAGAAAGTGTTCCATACCATGCTCTAGGGGCCTGATGAAGGCCATACATCGCCTTCTTTACTCTATAAACTTTATCTGGATGCTCAAAATCTTCAAAATCAGGAGGTTGCATGACATAGACTTCTTCTTTAAATGTGTCATACATAAATGCACTCTTCACGTCCATTTGGTAGACTTTGAAACCCATGCAGGAAGCATAGGATAGGAAAATCCTTATTGCCTCTATTCTAGCAACAGGTGCAAAAGCCTCTTCATAATCAATACCTTCTTCCTGTGTGTATCACTGAGCAACCAATCTTGCCTTGTTTCTAATAACAATACCTCTCTCATCCTTCTTGTTCTTAGAGCCCATCTTGTCCCAATAGGCCTGACATACCTTGGACAGTCTACTAGCTCCCAAACATCTTGAATAGCAAACTGATGAAGCTCATCTTGCATTACTTCAACCTATCTTTCTTCTTTGAGAGCATCAAAAATCTTCTTTGGTTCTAACTGAGAGAGAAAACAGGCAAACAAACATTCTTGAACAAAAGGAGTATCTTCCTTCTTGTGAATATTGGCAATGAATCCACCTTGAGTCTTCTTAGTTCTCCTTGTTTGAACACGAGTCTGAATATCACTAATTATTTGGGAGGGAGGATGATCTTTGGCCACCTTTGTAACTATTCCTCCCCCAAAATAGTGAGTTGTCATGAACAGTGGACTCCATGTTGCCAATATCATCTTCATTGCTACTCCCATGCCCACTTGAACTTAGAGATATGTTGTCAACGGCTGGAACTGGGCTACTGACATCTTCATTGGGTATGGGGTCTTCAATATGTTCAAAAATATTTCTGTTGGAGGAAGAGAATAAATTGCCAAACAGATTGTCAACGGCTGAATCCTACGCGTCAGCGTCTGATTTGGCTTTGTCGGCGGATGAAGATGGATGCATTGATTCATCAACTGGTTTCTCTTGTTGCTTTTCTTCCTCCTTTCCAGCAGCAGCAGATGCTTGCATAAAATCATCAGTCTATATAGGTATGCTGACATATTCAAATATGGGAGTTGGCTCAACTGCATGTGATCCTTCTTCTTTATCAACCTGAATACCTACAATGTCAACATTAGGTGCTTCCAAGACAATTGGATTAGTCACAGGCATATAGATCATGGACCTTGATAATGGCTCTAAATCAAATAGCCAATTAGGTCCAGACTCGGGACCACTTGGTTTACTTTCCAAGAAGTCAACATGAATATTTTATGTTAGAATCCTAGACTTCTTGTTATAAACCCTATACCCCTGCTATTTGTGGAATATCCCATAAAAAGTCCCTCATCACCTATAGAATGAAACTTACCTAGGTTATCACTAGTATTCAAAATCACTACATGACATCCAAAAGGCCTAAAGAGGTCTATATTAGGCTTCCTATTCCAAAGTAATTCATAGGGAGTCTTATTATGAAACTTATAACCAAGACCCTATTCTGAACATATCAAGCAGTGTTCGCAGCCTCAGCCTAAAAAGCAATGGGTAGATTTGCATCTGCTAACATGGTTCTAGCTGCTTCAATGAGAGTTTTATTCCTTCTTTTAGCTACAACATTCTGCTGTAGAGTTCTGGCTATGTTAAACTCCCTAGAGATTCCCTTATTGACACAAAAGGTATCTAGAATTCTATTCCTAAATTCACCATCATTGTTACTTCTAAGAACTTTAACCTCAATACATGTCTTCTTTTCAATCTGTGTAATGAAATTGATCAAAGTCTTAGCAGTATCACCTTTTAATGCTAAAAAGAAGGTCCAAGTAAACCTAGAATAATCATCAGTAATAACAAATCAATAAGATTTACCATTAAGACTTTATATATTGGTTGGGCCAAATAAATCCATGTATAATAAGTGAAGTGGCTTAGAACTAGTGTGAACAAGTTTAGACTTAAATGAGGCCTTATGTTGCTTGCCTTTAAGGCATGTAACACAATTATGATCATTGTGGAATGCTTTTGAGGGCAAACCTCTTACAAGATCATGTCTCACAAGTCTATTCATGTTTTTGAAATTAATATGCCCTAACCTTTTGTGCCATAATCTACTTTTATCCACTGAGGCCTTAACATAAAGACAAGACAAGTTGTTATTCATTTTAATCCCATTTAGATTCACATTATAAACATCTTTATGTCTAGGTGTTCTAAGTTCTATGAACTTGTCAGCAGGATTCTCAAAGTCTTTACTTAAAACTAAGCACTCAGTATCAATGAAAAGAACCTTATTCTTGTTGTCACATACTTGGGACACACTAAACAGATTGTAATCAAGTTCTTTTACCAGGAAGACTTCCTCAAACCTTAAGTTATTGGTGATGAGTGTGCCTTTGCCAGAAATGTTGCCATAACTGCCACCAAAATACACCTTATCACCATCTTCAATGGGAGTGAAATCAGTAAGGTAATCTTCCTTCCCCGTCATGTGCCTTGAGCATCCACTGTTCCAATATCCAAAATAATTGACCTGTTTGTGAATACCCTGTACATGAAGAAACAAATTAGTTTTCTTTGGGAACCCAAGCCTTTGTAGACTTGGATTCATCTGGTTGTTCAACAAGAATTGATTTATTCCTTGTAACAACCCCCTGTTCATCCCTTTTTGCCTTAAACATCCAATTTACCCCAATGGGTTTGGTAATGACCTTTTCAAGATACTTAAATCTGTTGCAAGTCATAGAAATTCCATTTGAATTAGGGTTTTGGTCTTGTTTAGGTCTCCATGTTAAACTGGATAAAGCTTAAGACCCTTGTCCCTTAGGCTTTAAATACCAATTACTTGGTTTAACAAAAGGTCTGACAGAAGCTAGTTGAGGCATTTTCATACCAAATCTAGATCTGTCAGTGGCTAATTTAGTCTTGTCAGCGGAAAAATTGTTCCTATCAACGGGTGAATTAGGGTTTGCTATAGGAACCCATTGTCTATTAGACCAAGTATTAGTCTTATGAAAGGGTCTTTGTCCATGGGTGTCAGTCCTTCTAGAGAAGAAAAGAGCTGGTCTAGTAGCCTGAGGATTAATTTGGACAAAAGGTCTAGGTTTGACCAAGTTTGACCTATTGTCAGCGGGTGAATAGTGTCTACTGACACAGTTATAGGCCAAATGTGAGAAACTCCCACATGTTAAGCAAGCCTTTTTAGACACAAATTTAGGCTTGGACTGATAAAACCCTGTCCCATTAACACTCACTTGGCTTTGAGGTTACCTAGGTTTTCTATACATTTATGCATACTTGACACTAGGTTTACATTTTGGTGTTGAGCCAAGTTCAATAGTTTTACCAGTGGTGGGGTCGGTCACAACAATAGGTTTAACTTCAACTGGTTCATCATTAAGCAGTCCACTGTTCTAGATCAGTTACCTTTTCCTATATTCCTCAACTGGACTAAGCACACGTGGTGGAGGAATGAATTCCTCCTATTGTAGTTCAGGTATGCGAGTCCAAGAGAGGTCCTTTTAAGGACACCATAAAAGTTTCCAGCAGGTGGTGGGATAGCAGCATATTCTTTCATCCCAATCCCAGACATGTCCCCTGTTGTCTTTGCTCACTCACACATTTTTCTAGGGTTTGGCTAGCTTTTTCAAACTTTTCATTTTTTAACCCTACATTATCTTTAGATCTTATGTCTTCTTCTAACTTAAGTTGTAAGTCTGCTCTAGATTTCATTAATGAATCCCTAGCTTCATTACTAACTTTCAGATCTTTGGTTAAAACATTAATTTAATCTTTTAGGTCAAATTCCATTTTCTTCTATTCCTCAACCATCCCATCAGATTGAGCAAGTCCCCTTTTATAATTTTCTAGTCTGATTTCTACATCAAAAACATCTGATTTATATTTTAAAACTTCTTTGGTAATATTTTTAGTGTTTAACCTACAACCCTTACTACAAAAGGCATCATCATATACCTCATTGTATATTACACATGCTCTTCCTCCTTGTTAGCTATCAAAGCTTGATTCTGTTCCATTTCATCAGCCATGAAACTCCAGTCCCATCCAAGTCTATCAATCCCATGCATGGTCACCATAGCCTTTGATCCAGTATCTTCAACCTTGATGATTTGGCTTGAGTCAGTTCTTCGTAGAGAAATGCATTCCCTCATGAAGTGTCCTATCCTATGGCAGTTATAGCACTCAACCTTGGATTTATCAAATCCAGCAATCTCCTTGCCATTGAAAGTCATTCTTCTTCCAAACCTTTTGTTCCATCTGTTGGCCCTTATGCTAGCAAGTGACATACTCCACTTGATGTCCATCTCTTCAAGATCAACATCATTAATTTGCTCGAGATCCTCATAAGTAACTAGAGAACCATTAGGCAAGGCAGCAATATATGCTCATATAGTATCCAAGTCAATACCAGCTGGTTTGAGACTTGGGGAACCAACATTGTAGGTGTTAGCGGCTGAAGTTGAGCCACTAACTTATGTTGACCCAATGACTGGATGAACATCCAAGCCGCTGACATGTGAAACATTGTCAGTGGTTTGTGAGTCATTGTGAGAGATGAAAGCCACACTTCCAGATGTTCAACTTCCTCCTTGTTTGAGAATGGCTTCAGGTTCCATGGTCCTCAATTGATTATAGATATCATCAAAGGAGGCATTCATGTAAGCCTTGGTGGTAATGATAGATTTTGCATGAATTTCTCATGCATCACCAAGACCTCCAAGAAAGGTAGATGTGATATCTTGCTCTTCAAGTTTTATTCCCATGAACGCCAACTTGCTAGTGATGTCTTGTAGATGACTTCTTACCTCACTTAGCTTCTCATTAGGACGATCTTTGAAGACGGTATACTCAATCATCAACTGTTTCTTCCTTTGTTTAAGGGTTTCCTTGTTACCACCATAGATGACTTCAAGAGCTTCCCAAAGCTCCTTAGCAGACTTATACTTCCTGAATTTATGTTGCTCCTTAGGACCAAGAGCAAGTTTGAGTGTGCTTAAGGCTTTCATGTCATTCCTTCTATCTACCACTTCAGCAGCAGAAACAGCTCTTCCATCTTCAGGCTTTGCATTGAGATCATCCCCAGTCTGTCCAGCTATCCTTCGTGTTTCATATCATCTTGAATCTTTGCTTCCTTATTGAATTGATTGCCATACTCAATAACTTCCCAAATACATAGTTATCAACTTGCAAATATTGCTCAAAGTTGAATTTCCAGAGTTCAAAGTTATCAAGATCAAGTATTGGAATCTTGAGGTTGTGATTTGAAGATTGTGATACGACTAAGGTGGACATGATGATTAGATGAAATTAGGGTTTTCAGCGATTTAGAGTTTTTAGGGTTCTTTTGATCAAAGTTCCTCAACAAGCTCTGATCCCACTTGTTGATCCCAAACTTAGATCGATTATCTTTGTGTTAACGAGATTAAATCAAGTTTAACACGTAGAGAAACTTTGTGTTAACAACAATCTAAGTGTTATGCGGAATTTAACACTTAGAACAAAGAACAATGTTAAACACAATATAAACCAAACTTTCACTTCAATTGACTAAACTTTTCGTACAATGAAAGTGTAAAACGTATATGAAACATAAACCCTAAGACCTCCTTTTATAACATAAGGAGTCTTGTAAAATAAGCAAACTTGTCAACTATTCTAGGAAGATAAATTAAGATAAACATACAAAATACAAGATACAATACATATCTTCCTATCATATCAAAACGTGTTGACTAAGTATTCTGTTGTAACTGAGACTTCTCTTGTCAGCGCTTGAATATCTCTTGTCAGTGCTCATTCTATCAGCGCTTGATTTACTCTTGTCAGCGGTTGAAATCCCTTTGTCTGCGACATAGTGATGTAGCTAAGTTTATTCCCAACATAGCTTTCCACTAAGCATAAATACATCCGCTCTAGTGGATCTAGATTCTTATATTTAAGAATCCATATTTGCATTACTCTATCACTTGATAGTAGTCGAATATTCCATAATGCAACATACTTAGTATTATAGTACTCAAGAAATACTTATTTAAATGGTCCCCACTTGAATTACTAATATATTTGTTTAACCTGATTATAAGTTTTAAATCAAGCCACACACACGTCATTAGACATAAAAGATGCCCAATATTCTTTGAGTATTCAAAATGGGCAACACCTTTAGCAATAGATTTAAAAGATGTCATTGGATTCTAACTAGGCTGGAATCCCCCACATTGAACCTCTCAATAATATTGTTTTCTTAATGTTTGACTTCAAACCAAATCCATATGGGTTCAAAACAAACCAAACAACTAATAAAGTTCATGACAAATCTTGACTACAACATATCATTAGTGGATTTATTCATCTTGTTATCACTTCTAGTGATAAACATACCATCTCTGTATAAATACAAGAGTACATATTTACTATTGATCACACATACATACATTACTTTTGAATCCACATTCTAACATGATGTGGTAAAAAAGTTTGATGTCAGTGTCTGGCAGCTTGCCTTAAATCATATGATGACTTAATTAGCCTACAAACTTTTCTCTCTAGTATACGAACCATGAAACCCTCAGGTTGGTTCATGTATAGTTCCTTTTCTAAAACCGCGTTTAGAAATATCGTTTTCACATCCACATAAGAAACTTCCAAAAATTCTTAATGCGACAATGAAGTACCATCCTAGTTGAGGTTATTCATATAACTTGCGAATAAGTATCAAAGGTAATTAAACCTTCTCGTTGTCTAAATTCTTTGATTACCAATCTTGCTTTGAACATGTCAATGGTGATACCATCGAATTTCATCTTCTTCTAAAAGATCCATTTATAGCCCAGTGGTTTACAAACTTAAGGTAGATTCACGAGCTTGTAAGTTTTCTTTTGTAAAATAGAATCTGTTTCACTTTTAATGGATTATTTCTATTGATTTCAAAGAAGTTACCGCTACTCAATAAGAAATAGGCTCGTTTTCTATCATAAAAGAAACAAAAACCAAATCCAACCAATCTCTCGGTTCATGCCAGTTTGTTTCTTTTAGGTTCAACCTATCCTTGGGTCAATCTTATCTCTCATCTAAGAGATCATATCATCTTGTTGTCTCTAACCTTGGACAACCTCTTCATCTATGCTAGATGATCTTCCAATTTTCTTCGTAAACAAGGAAATATATTTCCCAAGAAGGAATCATTCCTTAATTCAATTACTGTGTCTATTTTCGTTTAATTTACAGTGAAACGATAAGCAATGCTATATGAATTTCATATGGATATCTTAGCTAGATATCCCCCACATTTTTAAGTGCTTATAAGATAGCTTTCTTTTCACCCATACTTTGTAAGAATTATCTTATTTTATTTACAAGAGATCTTATCTAAAAGATAATCAGTCGATATAATCACTATCCCCCACATGCCATGGCTTAAACCTAGACTTAAGAATATGGAATAAACCATATTTTCTAAGGCATGATGCTTTTCTATATCAAGAGCAATGAATGTGTGTCTTCTTCTAATTTTAGCATACAAATTTAGAAATGGAGACACATATTCAACTCCAATGACTTCGAATCACCTTGTTATCGATAATAAGTTGGTTCTCAACTTACTTATATAGATCATCTTGTCTATATCCTTACTCTCAAGTAAGTGTAAATAGCAATATTTTGTACCACAGTCAGACAATATGATAAAGTACCCGATATTCGCTACCTTAGTAGGTATGCATTCCAAATCACATAAAAACATGTGAATCATATCAAGGTTTTTGGTTATTTCGGTTCAACTAAGAGAAAAGACTTGTTAATTTGGCATCAACGCAATTTTTAATTTTGTAGTCCGTGTCAATATAAAAATGGGTATCCAATTTGGTTTAATTGGAAAACATGTTGAGTAAAATTTAAAACATGTTAAAGTAAGTCACATTTAAAAAACAACCAAATAAGCCAAATTCACCCTCATTTTCCTAAAATAACCATTTGAAAACATAATCAACTAAACCATTTTAAAAGCGTAACTGGTATGCACTTAATTTATGTTATTCGTTAACTCGAATTTTATTTGATTCAAACACAAATGAAAGCCAAATTTCATTAAGCAACCATCCAGACAGAAGATTCATATGAATTTCCAGCACACACAACGTTGGTTAACTTAGTGTCTTTTCCAGATGTGAAGCACATCTTCTTTTTCCTTAATATTCGTAGTTGGAGAGTTTCTCAAACTCTTTCTCTCCATTCTCAACTGCATTATAAGATTTAATCAAACTCTTATTACCATATACATGACATGATATGAAGTGCTAATGTACCATTATATATGGTTGGATTCACTCATGGCCTCAGTTTTCATGTCATTCTAGTCATTTAACACATAGTTATGGCACAAAAGGTTTCTGAATGCTTCAAAGCATTTACCGTACATGTAAATCGAGTATCGGTCTCCCTTTTTACAAGTAAGGGAGCAGATACTTTAGATGTCACTCGTGACATTCCAAATAATTTCTTAATCCGATGTCTCATAATTAGTTTAAAACTAATTTTTGTTACTATTAACAACGTTCTAAATCACATAGTATTTCTTATCCAAAACGAATTAAATCGAATTTTGGTTCAAACCACTAATGTTTTGTAAGACCCGTTACACAAAACCACTCTAAAGAAAGTCTTTCGACTAAACAATTAAAGAATGTCTCCTATAACATAATCTTTCTAACAAAACCACATATGTTGTCAATCTTCATTACGAAGATCTTAATAGATCAATTTCATATGATCAATTTCTACAATAAAACTCAAAAAGGTTTCAGTAGATCCATTCTTCTAAAGAAACTCAACAAGGTTTCTATAGATATGCCTTTAAACTCAACAATGTTTCTATAGGTATATCTATAAACGCAACAAGGTTTCTATAGGTATATCTATAAACTCAATAAGGTTTCAAGAATATATATGGTTTTCAATTAAACTCGGCCCAATTTAAAAAAAATTACACAAGTCAAACAAACACTTCCACTTATTTAGTAAAATAGTGTATATAATCTGATATTTAATGATAACTCGTACCATTATCAATATCTTGTTTAAAAAAATCCTTCTTGATTTCATTGAAAACGTTCTAAAAATCTAATAAAAAATAACAACTTGCATTTTATGAGATCAATAAATACATTCTAATAATCTCATAAAATAACAACTTACATTTTATGAGATTTATGTCAAAGAAACTCCACTTGGTTTCAATGAATCTAAATTCATCATGATTTCGGTCATGTTGTAAATGGCGCACCAATTACATTTACAAGATACACTAGGGTTACAATTGTGTTACCACAAGTTAAGAACTATTAAAACAATTTGGTATCTAATAAACTCAGCATGGTTTATATAAACTTGTCTCAAATCTGATTCAAAGAAACTTAATCGTGGCTTCAGTAAATCTAGGTTAAAACTATAACATATGTAATAAACAAACTAAACGATCACTTTGAAAACAAACTCATCATGGTTTCAATACTAACTGATACAATAAACCAGTTTTAAAAATCGTTTATAGATCTGTAACACCAAATATGTTAATTAAAATTATGTTTACTTAAAAACCGAGTTTATAAAGATACACAATCTTGGTTTTGAGAGAATACAGTTTATAAAAATCTGTTAATTAAATTAATATGATTTTAGCAAAAAACTGTTTAATTCTGTTACACGAATCTGTTTTAAGACTATAGGAATATTAGAATACTTTTATTTATAAATCAAATAAATGAAATTAATCAAATTAATTAAATTAACATAAATAAATAACAGAAAAACAAATACATACATAATTATAAACGATAATTAAATAAAATAATAAAATAATAAAAAGACTTACTAAATCACCAGCAAGTCGAGACACGCGTAAGACACGCTTAGAACTAAAGAGTCAAGGCACGTGTTTGACATCCTTCCCTTAAAACAGATTTGTCGTCTGTTTCCTAGGGTACAACAGCCGAAACAGTAAGTTGTACTGTCGGACTTAACAAAACTGCCTGGAATTTCACATTTTTCAGATGCGTACTCCATATGTTGGAAATCAATAATAATACTTATTGATTTGATGTGTGAAAAATAATGGAATTAGGCCTCTATTTATACATAATAGACTCCCTTTCAGTTTACTCATCACATCGATGTGGGATAAAAAATAAACTATTTTTCTTTTTAAACATGGTACCAAATGCCGAACTTTGAGACACGACATCTCATTCACGAAAGATTCATTTTGGACACATAAAGACTCATTGCTAAACTCTCTTCAAGAAGAGCGCGAACCTATAAAGTATCACTAATATATATGATACATACATATACATAATTGTGTCCAAAGTTAGTCAAAAGTTATTTTGCCAACAATATTTTTCAACATTTTTTTTACCTTTCTCCGATTAACCACAGGGTATCAGTCGCCGCATCGCGCGGGTACCCTGCTAGTATTGTTACAAAACAAACAAATTCATTGATAAAGTCACACGATAAACTAGTAAGTGTTTAAAGTCGATATATTTAAATAAATACGATAATATTGTATAACTTTTACTTAATTTATTTGATTGCCTCGACCCTTGAACCAATAAGAAACATGAATTTTAAACTATAGTTGGAAAATCAAGTTAGGCAACGAACCTTTTTTTAGACATTTCTTCTTTTTTCAATATCATTCAAATTTTATATACTTGGGAACTTGAAAAGTGTGAACAAGATACCTATGGAACAATACTTTGGGTACACAGAACTATTCTAGTTGCCAAAGTTATTGGGTATTATATAGTTTTTCATTTTAATATTAATGTACTTTATAAGAATACATTTGGATATAACTTTTCACGTATACAAAGATTAGTGATGTCAAATCAATTTTAAGAAGAAAAAAAAACAACACGTACTTTTTTAAATTAACATGATATTCTTCGCTTGTATTTTGAAAATATAGTTGATCGTTTTGGAGGACAATGAGTTGCATACTCCTAATAAATAATGTATTTCAATAAAGATTGATGCTACTCATCAAGGTATCTATGCCAACTACTCATCCAGGTATTCATATGAACTCTTGCATTAAATTAGTCTACTTGTTTAAAGTTGGTAAAAACTTCACCAGTAAAACCAAAAATAACTTTATACTCAAAATCATTATTCTTGATAGTAATTTCACTAATTTGTATCGAGATATCATTGTATATGAAGAAACTATAGTCCATTTTAAGTCTCTACATTGCCAAAATGCCAAGCTCTTTTCTTTTGTCCCACTAGATTCATTTAACCAATTTTCAGTATGTATTTTTCAAAATCAAGATACTTTATGGTGTAAAATAATGAAGTTATTTAGTAACTGAGTGGTTTTTATGTCCAATAAACATGATATACTTTAATTTTCATATTAGATTATTATCTTTCAATGAACTAAAAGTATCATTCACAAGTTAATAAACGGTATTATGGTATATTACTTTTGCTTTGTTTATTTTTTGAAATGGACGTGACAATCATATTCGACCATTTCTTTCATAAAAAATAAAGTGTCCAATAGACGTGAACAAATTCACGATTAGCTATATGTATGAGTCATAAATAGAAGTGTCGTCCAATAAAGTGTTCGTATTAATCTTACCTATCAAACAATAGAGTATTCTTTAAGGCCGGACTAAGTGGTGGTAAGTTGTCACTGTGAATTGCTAACTCACACGTGACTTTTCATCTCGTTTTCCAAACTCAGGCGCGACCAACTTGCAAAATGGTGAGTCCTTCACCTTACGTGAGTTATACTAGCTAGATCCTATTTTAAAAGTCTACCGCTATTTGGAACGTTAAATTCAAAATAAAAATTGAATGGATGGATAACATCACTCTGGACAACAATGAAGATATTTCGTCACAAACTCGTATAGGTGATTTGGCATCACAACAACATACACACCCATGTGTTTCTCTCGTTCCGTCCTATCCAATAGTAAACAAATCAAATGAATATCTTACTGACATAGAGCTACAACAACTATACCTAGATGAAAAGGTATTGAGAGAAACATTGGAAGAAATTATGGCTATAAAAGAGTGGGAGGAGAAAGCTAGGGCCGAACAAGCTAATTATGAGCTTTTACAGTCAGAAATTTATTATGGGAGATATCAGATTCAGATCTGGGAAAAGACTAACCGTATGAGAAAGTATCTATATACTGGTGTATTTCTTTTGGTATTGTATTTGAATTCCAGTATTTTAATGTATTACGTATTTGTTTTTATTAAAGTAATAAAGAAAAAAAAGGATGAGGTGGCGGTGAGTTTTCAACCACCGGTAAGGTTAAAAGGTGAGTAGTGTGAGTGAAGAGAGAAAATTTAGGTAGCGCTGACGTGGAGGTGAGTTTCTCACCTCCACTCCTTCTAGCCTAAAGATAATTTAGAGTTAAGTACATAAATGGTTCATGTGACTAATCGGGTATCACGCAAACGGTTCCTAGAATTCTTATTTTACGGATCTCCCCTTCATGGTTTCGACCCTTTACGGGTTTAGTCCCTGTTGGGCCAATGAAAGTTCAAGAATGGCCCAGTCTAGATATGATTTAAATTAGACTAAGTTTTATAAGTCACTGACAGAGTCCATCGACAGAGACAAGGACAAGCTGAAGACGAAGCCTCAAAAGGCACACTAGACACATTCAAGTCAGTGACATCGTCAAAGAAGTCAAAGATTATCTGAAAACATACCCACCAACTATTATGGATAACAGCTGAGATGTAGAAGGAATGTGCTGGTGTTCGAGGACCTTAGAGGTGACAATACTCAGAGGTTACTCCAGACCCTTTGAAGACTTAGCAAAGAGAGACTTGCCTTATCTCTTTATAGTTTAGGCGGGAGAATCTGATAAAGCACTTTAGGCGGGATAAGGTGAAGATTCAAGTTAAAGGCGCCTAGTACGAACTAGTGAGGAAAGTGAACAGTTGGCAGAACTGTTTACAGAAAGTTGGTTAAAGCATGTCCAAGAATGGACATGCATTTAATGTTGTGTACGTTATTCACTCAAAAGAAGATACCTATGAACTACTCTAACTAAGGAAGCAACCTCATATTACTATAAATAGATAACGTGAAGGGAGAAAAAGTATCACTTACTATTGTATTTATTTGTATATATTTTTCTCCCTGTTGAACCCACGTAAGTCTAAGTTTGTCATCAATGACTTATTGGTTCACTTGTAAACTTGATAATTCATATCAAGTTTACTTATTCAAAGGGTTTTCATACATTTTCATTCAACAAGTGTGATCCATAACACTTTGTAATACTTTGATAATATCAATAAAGCATTACACGATTGAAAAGTTAATTAGTGGGTGTTATACTTTGGTTTAGGAGTGATAGTATTACATTAGGCATAAAGTTGGGACTTTCAATTGGTATTAGAGCGGTTTGATTTATACAAAATTTATAAAACCATTCTTGTTTTTAAAATCGAGATCCTAATATTTAGGATATTAAGCCTCTGAGGCCACCACCTTTTGGCCAAACAAGCTAAACAAATGATGCGAACACTCATGCCACAACCACTACCAATACAACTGCACTTGTTGCAAGTGTGAGTGCTAATGATGATAATCTTCCTCGACTTCTTGATAGTAGAGGAGGATCTCATGTGTCAGATGTTCCAGCTTTTGATGAAGAAAACTTTTCCAGTTAGAAAATTGAGTTTCTTATCTATCTAGATGGTTTAGAACCTTTCCTTCTAGAAATTCTAGAAGATAGACCTTATGTACACATAGCCCCAACCTCTACCCTTGAGAGACCTTTGAAGAAGCCTATGCAACTATGGTCTCCAGCTGATAAAAGGTTAGCCAACTAGGACAAGAGACTCAAAAGAATTTGGTCTCCTTCCTACCAAAAACATAATGAAGTCCATCATTAAGTGCGCTACTTCGAAGGAAATCTGGACTCAATTGGTTCTTTGGAATGAAAGTCCAACTGAGACCAAAGAAACAAAAACCCAAGCCCTCAAGCTCAAGTTCAATGCTTTCAAAGCACTGGATGGTGAAACTATCAGTCAAACCTATACCAGACTTATGATTAGTTAATGCCACATTTGTTAATAGTCTGCCTATGAAATGGTTAAGCCTAAACCTGACCTTAAGAGCTAACACTGCTATTAAAAATGATACACTAGCCCAGCTATTTGGAAGATACAACTATGAAGAAGGGTTGATTGATTCCATTTACAAATCTAAAACTAACAGATTTACCACTTAGATCTCTGGATCAAAAGCTCTTGTTGCTAGCCATTGCTTTCAAGACAGTGACTCTGATGTTGAAAAGACACCAGAAGCAGTCAAGAGTTCCTTGATGAACTGAATGTTGAGATTCATGACACAACATTACTTGTTGATCAAACGAGATTTTACAAAAAATCTGGAAGAGTCGGAGCTGCCAAAGTAGACAAATCCAAAGTGACCTGTTTTTCTTGTGAAAAGCATGGTCACTATTAAAAGAATTTCTACTCTAACAAGATTTCTTCCCCAAGTTATCCCTCTACCAGCATGTCTAATGGAAGAAACAAGTTCCCTCTATCACCCTTTAAACAATCTTTTCAGTTAGACTCGAAAGGAAAAAAGTTTACAAATTCAAATACAAAGCCCTGAAAGCTGAGTTGATGAGACTCAATCAAAAGGTTGATGAGGCAACTAAAAAAGGATGGGAAGAAGACTGAGAAGGGCTGATAGCTAAGTCATTCGACTGGGATGATGAACCTATGACATCAGAAGACGATGTAACACCCCCAAGTTGGTCAAATGCAGCGGAATAGTGATTGGGGTGTTACTTGGGTGGATCGATAACACATAGCATATAGAGCAATGATCATAAATATCATTTGGAAACATATTACATGAATTAATCGTACACATTTAGTATCTTGTCTGAATAACCACATTTATTATAAAACAGAAGTAAATATCCCAGCCCGATGGTAAACATGATGATTCCTAAAATACTAGAATCCAATGCATGAACCTGCTTACTTTCCTGAGAAAACATAAAAGTAAAATGTGGGAGTCAACACGAGGTTGGTGAATTCACAGGTTTAATTAATTAAATAAAATATCAATATGCAAAGCACCACAATGATAGTAGGACATCACAACCCAACGCTACAGTAGTTCCTACTGCCCTGTAATAGAAGCTAGACATGATTCTCAGTAAGCCCATTTGGTCTATCCTGATTGAGGTTTCCCTTAATCCGACAATGACATAAACCTGCTGCTTGGCCTAAGCAATACGTGACAGCTGATCACGACAGGCCGGGTGTTGTCAATACCCGAATAGATCTATCCATACATTTCGCGCTACACTATTAACTAATATAGTCCACGGGAATGGGGCAAACAGTAGGCAAATAAATTATTGTTGTCTGTGCATGCTTGCATATAAATAGTTTTGTATGTTTTCTCCCCCAGTTATAAAACAGTAAAGATGGGGCCATGAACTCACCTTAGTGATAATGAGGTAGTGAGGATGATGTCACTGAATGACTGTCACAGTATAGTCACGGACTGGAGAAATTACCTAAGTAATTTAAATGTCTCATTGAATGCAACAATAATAATGCATGATGAATGATGCATATGAAAATGCATGATCACAATTTTATGAGTTGTTACGTTGGTTCAAGTGTTTGTTCTTATAGTGAAATGAAAGCATATACATATTTTTGTTCTAAATATATATATATATATATATATATATATATATATATATATATATATATATATATATATATATATATATATATATATATATATATATATATATATATATATATATATATATATATATATATATATATATATATATATATATTAATTTGTTTAAGAAAAGAGGGGTCGTAAATTAAATAAGTAGCTTTTATCTTATTTAATTTATCATAAAGAAATAAATTACAATTTATTAAGTTTTAAGGTTTCAAAAGAAGATGGTTAACGGGGTTTGTCAAATTTCGTAGAGTTTGTAAATAACTAAAGTGATTTATTTAACAAATGACATGTTTTATTACTTCTTCTAATTAAATAAAACTACAATAAATCCTTGTAAGTATAATTGTTTACAAAGGTAACTTTAAGTTTTCGTCCGTTAAGTTTATTACATCGTTAGTCCTTGTCAGTTAATTCTATTCAAGAATACGCCCCTAGGGCTTAGAAAACTTTAGAGAAATGACCAAACACCCCCTCAAATCCTACGGAAACTTTATAATATGGGTTAGGGCTTGATATTAGATTCAAAAGTGACACAATTGGTCCTTGTAGTTCACTTTAACTCACGGTTTGAATTTTACATACCTCATAGTTTAGAACTTGACATAAATGACCCCTGTACTATCCAAAGGTCACGGAAATAATTATGGACTTCATTTAATTTACAAACTTGGACACATCTTTCACCAATTGACAAAACTGGCCCAAAAAGTTACCCAAATTAATTAAGTGGGCTTAGCTAGCCCATAATGGGTCACGGCTTAGTTTGTTTAGGCTTAGTGGGCTAATAAATATTTACTAGGTAAATGTAGTAAGTAAAAGTAATTCTTAGTTTTTACTAATGGGCTTATATTTACCAAAAGGGCTTATTAGCTTATGTAATTTCATCTTATATTAACCATCCTAAGGGCTTATTTATTTAGGCTTATAAGATTATGGCTTAGGTTTCTAAGAGCTTAAATAAGCCAAACTAGGTCTCGGCATATATTATTTTTTTAAGGTTTCAAGGTTAGCTTATTTCTTGTACTACTTTCGGCTTATATAGTTATTTAAGCTTAAATGTCGTGGCTTATATAGGTTTGCATGCCTTGGCTTATTTAACTCATGAGGCTAAAAAGAAACTAGCTTAAGTTCTTCCTATGTCTCGGCTTATATAACAATATGGGCTTATACATGCTTAATGGTTTCGGCTTATTTTACTTTCATGCACATTTTTAAGGCAAGGGGTATACTAAGGCTTGTATAAGTTCATATATCCACATTTTTAAGGGTTTTCAAGGTAAGAACTCCCATAACTTCATATCAGCCGTGAGCTTATATGTTGTTTAGGGTGTGATTATGAATTTCCAACGTGTGCATGCATTACTAACATCATTTACTTAGCATGAATATGCATGAGGCGTGAAATGATTAAGGAAAAGTCTTAGAAGGGATGCATACTTACTTGTTTCCAAAGGATGAGGTAAGGATGGTGGCTTTGGTGATCTTAGACGTCGGGTTCTCCCTTGAAGACTCTTGAATGTACCTTAAATGTGATACACTAGGATTTGGATACTAAATGCTTTGAGGAAGACTTAGAATAAATGCTATGAGATATCAAGGTAGTATATGAGAGGGTATAGCCGTGTGTTTTAAGGTGAGAAGTGAAGTGAGGGTGCTAGATATTTACCAAGTGAGATTAGGGGTTGTGGCTAGGGTGTGATACACGTCCAAGAGAGAGAGGAAGGATATTGTGAGGATTTACAATGGTACTAGGTAAGGACATCCCATTAATGCCAAAAATGTACAAAGCTCCTAGTTGTGTCTTAGTAGCCGTCGCATGTAAGGCCTAAAAAGGGACAAAAGGTAAGCTTGAGTGTTTTCATTAAATGGTAAGTTGTACACAAGGTTTTGGTATGTGGCTTTGGCTCATCACACGTCTAGGGTGACAAGGAAGGGATGTGTGACATGGTTCTCAAATAGTTAACTAGTACTATCCTTAATTGCTCCAATTTGTACAAGTCCCCATAGTTTGTTATTGATACCGGCGGTTTTATGGGTTCTAGTCAAAGGAAAAATGGTTTCTGTAAAGTGTACACATATGTGCTATATTTTGTGTATAGTTTAGATGTTTGGTAAGAAAAGGGTAAAGGTTTTGGTACTAAAAGGTTATGGGTAAGTATTTATATAAATATACACGGCTAAAAAAAGTCTAGGGTATACTTGTGTTTAATTTTTGTGCCTAGGTGAGAGTTAATAGAGTTAGGGTTATAATATTATGTGAGTGCGTTTGAGTTTAGGTAATTTTGGTTACGTTTAGGGCCTTTGGTGAAAGTATGGTCCTTTTTATATTAGTAAGAATTTTATTATAACAAAAGTATGTTAAGAAGACACAATGATTTAAGGTAAAGTTAGGTATGAAAATAATTGTCGTTGTAGTTTAAAGTTAGTTATAGTGTGAGAATCACATATAAAATAATCAAACTTAAGAATTGATATTAAAACAGTCATTTATTAATTGTGATCATGATGTTGGATTTTTAGAAATCAATGGGATGTATGCAAGTGATCTTATGTTCCGGTGACTTAAAAGTCCCTCATAATAGATTGTTCGTTGTCCAGTATGCTCTTGAAATGTAGTCATACTAATGTGGCCATGATTTTATGATAAAAATACTGATAGTCACAATAAAAGGTTGTGATATAGTTGTTTCCCTGATCAGATGATTAAAATACTGTATGCTCATGTGATGCATATGATTGTTCAAAGGATTTCATGCAAAGGTGATAGAATAAATATATAGATATCATGAGGTGACATACACAATGTTGACATAGTCAAAACCTGAAATTTACAGGTATTACAGCATAAACCCGTTATTTTAGCTTTGTCCTCAAAGCTTAAGATGACGTCACTGCTCAGGTGAAAAGGTGTGAGTACTTAGCTCTAAACGAGTCTTCGTGCTCCCAAGTAAACTCGGGACCTTTCCTAGAGTTCCATCGTATTTTAACTAACGGGATTTGGCTTCGTTTCAACTTCTTAACTTCTCTCTCCACGACTTCCACTGGTTCTTCTACAAATTGAAGTTTGTCGTCAAAATGGACTCCCTCCAATGGCATTGCTAACGGTTCATCTGCGTAGCACTTCTTCAAGTTTGAGACATGGAATGTAGGGTGTACCCGGCTCAACTGCTGGGGCAACTCTAAGCGATAGGCGACCTCTCCAATTCTGGCAATCACCTTGAAAGGTCCTACGTAACGTGGATTTAACTTCCCCCGTTTCCCAAACCGTACAACACCCTTCCAAGGTGATACCTTCAGCATAACACGGTCACCTACAACAAACTCCATAGGTTTACGTTTCCTGTCGGTATAACTCTTTTGTCTATCATGGGCGGCCTAAATTCGTTGCTTGATGAGGGTGATATTCTCAGTAGTCTTTTGGATCAGTTCGGGTCCTGTCAGTTGAAATTCCCCCACCTCTGCCCAGCATACTGGTGATCGACATTTGCGGCCGTAGAGGGCCTCAAATGGTGCTGCCTTAATACTGGCATGGTAGCTGTTATTGTAGGAGAATTACACTAATGGAATGTGTTCGACCCATCCTTTTCCAAAGTCGATCACACATGCTCTTAGCATGTCTTCTAGTGTTTGGATTGTCCGTTCACTCTGAACGTCGGTCTGCAGATGGTACGCGGTACTCATATCTAGGTTCGTTCCTAAAGCTTGTTGAAAAGCTTTCTAGAAGTTTGATGTAAATCTGCCATCTCTATCGCAGATGATTGAGTCTGGTATCCCGTGTCTCATCACAACTTCCTTTAGGTACGTTTTGGCTAATTTGCTCAGAGAATCATTTTCCTTGATAGGTAAGAAGTGAGCTGATTTTGTGAGGCGGTCAACGATTACCCAAATTGTATCGTAACCGTGGGACGATGTAGGAAGTTTGGTAATGAAATCCATGGTGATATTGTCCCACTTCCATTTTGGTATTTCGGGTTGGACTAACAAACTTGATGGTCGCTGATGTTCTGTTTTAACTCTAGCACAAGTCAGACATTTCTTCTCGTAGGTGGCAATGTCTGCTTTCATGTTCGGCCACCAGTATAATTTCTTCACGTCTTGGTACATCTTTTCAGATCTGGGATGTATGGAGTACTTGGACTTATGATATTCGTACATGATCACGTTCCTCAAGTCTCCGTAACATGGCAGCCAGCTTCTTCCGTGTAAACACAATGTTCCGTCGATTCTAGCCTCTAATTTTTCCTTGCTCGGGTCCGGTCCTAAGCATTCCTCCTATGTCTTCCCTTCTGATATTCTCGGGCTTTTGTGCCTGGAGTTGAGCCTCTAATATTTGTTTGGGTAGGTCCAAGTTAATGGTCATGACTAGGGCTCGAACTCTCATGGGAGGATCAGTTTCCTTTCGGCTTAGTGCATCCGCAACTACGTTTGCTTTTCCTGGATGGTATCTGATGTCACAGTCGTAGTCGCTGAGTAATTCTATCCAACGACGTTGCCTCATGTTTAGTTCCTTCTGATCTAGGATATGTTTCAAGCTCTTGTGATCAGTATGAACTGTGCACTTGGTCCCGTATAGGTAGTGCCTCCAGATTTTTAAGGCGAAAACTATGGATCCAAGTTCTAGATCATGGGTGGAGTAATTCTGCTCGTGCTTCTTCAGTTGTCTTGAAGCATAAGCAATCACTTTCTGTCTCTGCATCAACACAGCTCCCAAACCTTTGTGCGAGGCGTCACAGTAGACAACGAAGTCTTCGTTACCTTCTGGTAGGGCTAAAATAGGTGCACTGCACAATTTTTGTTTGATGGTCTGGAACGCATCCTCCTCTTTTTCTCCCCACACAAACTTTATGCCCTTCTGGGTAAGCTTGTTCATTGGTTTAGCAATCTTAGAAAATCCCTCGATAAATCGTCGGTAGTAACCGGCAAGACCTAAGAATTGACGAATTTCCTTCGGCGACGTGGGAGATGCCCAATCTTTCACGGATTCGACTTTCGCGGGGTCAACTTGGATTCCTTTGTCATCAATCACATGACCGAGAAAGTGCACTTTAGGGATCCAAAAATCACACTTTGAGAATTTTGCGTACAACTTTTCTTCCTTAAGCAGTTTTAGTACCTGGGCCAGATGTTCTCCGTGTTCTTGCTCATTTTTGGAATAGATGAGGATGTCATCAATAAACACTATCACGAACTTATCCAGATAGGGTCTGCACACTCGATTCATGAGATCCATGAATATGGCTGGTGCATTGGTCAGTCCAAATGGCATGACTTGGAACTCATAATGACCGTAGCGTGTTCGGAAAGCTGTCTTTGGTATATCCTCTTCTCTGACTTTCAACTGGTGATACCCGGATCGTAAGTCGATCTTGGAGTACACGCTTGATCCTTGCAGCTGATCAAATAGGTCATCGATTCGTGGTAACGGGTAACGGTTTTTCACAGTTAACTTATTCAGTTCTCTGTAATCGATACACATTCGGAAAGAACCGTCTTTCTTTTTAACAGACAACACTGGGGCTCCCCAAGGTGAGGAACTGGGTCTGATAAAACCTTTGTCTGACAGTTCTTTGAGTTGTTCTGTGAGTTCTTTCATCTCGGTAGGGGCTAAGCGGTAGGGTGATTTAGCTACAGGTGCAGCTCCTGACACTAAGTCGATTTGAAATTCAACTTGGCGTGTCGGAGGTAATCCTGGCAAGTCGTCTGGAAAGACTTCAGGATAGTCACGGACGATGGGTACATCCTTGACTTGTTTCTTTTCGGGTTCTTCTTCTTTGTCTGTCTTAGAGATATGTGCTAAAAAGATAGGACATCCTTTTAGTAGATATTTATGTGCTTTGGTACACGAGATCACACTCAACCTAGTGTCTGTTTTATCCGAATTTCCGTCTCTTTAGATACTTAGATCTGCGTTTCCCCATGGTATACGGACTAGTTTCTCGTCACACACAATGGTTACATGATATTTTGCCAACCAGTCCATACCAATAATGATATCAAAACTACTTAGTTTTATGGGTGTTAATTGGATATCAAATAGGTGATTTTGAAGGTTTAGAGTACAGCCTCTTATGATGGTATTAGTTTCAATGATTTTTCCGTCTGCTAATTCGACTCTGTAACAGTTGTCTAATGGGGTAGGTAGAATGCCTAGTAAGCTACTAAACTCCGTGGATACGAAACTCCTATCGGCTCCTGTATCGAATAAAATATTTGCATAGCGATTATTCAGGAGAAACGTACCAGTAACTACATTGGAGTCAGGGTTGGTCCTGTTTTCTCCTATGACATAAACTCTGGCGGATGCTCCGCCTTGGCTTTCGTTCTTACGCTTTGGGCAGTCAGGTCTGATATGTCCGATCTCTCCACAACCAAAGCAACGGATCTCCTTACGAGTCATGTTTCCACTGCCAGTGAGCTGGCGGCTTCCTTGGTATCCACTCCCACGGGAGTTTTGCCTGTTGCCGTTGTGGGGCTTATAGTTGGCACCGGAGTTGTTCCTATTGGTCGGAGCATATGCGCTGCCCTGCTCTGGTCTTCGGCATTCAACAGTGGAGTAGTGATGGAAGTTACACTTCGAGCATTTTGGTTTGTTTCCCACGTATGGTGGTGATCCTGAGGAAACAGCACTGCAGACTTGACTTAAATTTTGCCTCTTGGGCTGTTGAGTCTGGGGATGATGACGGTAGTTATCATCGACTTTCCTCTTGTGCTCTGCTTGTCTAATCAAATGATCACGGCCACGTTTGTCCACTAATTCCGTGGAAAACTCAATGGCACTCTCGATGGTAGTAGGTCGAGAGGCAAGCACACTGTCATGAACAGAGTCTGGAAGTCCACTAACGTACTTCTCTATCTTATCCGACACTTTAGGGTACATACGGGTACACATCAAAGTTAGTTCCTGGAACTTCTGGTTGTAACCCGTAATACTGAAGTTGATGCATTTGAGGTTCCATAATTCAACCTCCAGCTTTTTGATTTCATTGCGTGGACAGTATTTCATGGTAAGCTTTTCCTTCAATGCAGTCCATGTCATCCCATAGGCTCCATCGTGTCCGAGGGTAGCAACTTGCGAGTTCCACCACGTGAGTGCATGTTCCAAGAGTGTACAAGTGGCGAATTTCACCTTGTTTTCCTCAGTACAGTCACTAATACGGAACACGGTCTCAGTCCTCTCAAACCATTGCATGAGCTCGACTACCCCTTCCTTGCCCTTGTAATAGATGGGCTTGCACTTTAGGAAATCAGGGTAAGTACATCCTCGAGCTTCGCAGTTCCTGTTATTAGAGTTTTCACTGTCTACATGGGTTCCGCTGGGGAGGTTTTCCCTGGCAGCTAAGGCGTCAGTAATGCCTTGCTCAATCAGTACTCTGAGTTGTGCATCAGATATAGTTGTCGCAGGTGTTTCTGCGGGGTTTGGGCGTGCGCGTCTTGGTGGCATTTTTCTATATTAATAAGAAAAACTGAGAGTGGATAAGGGCGGTGTCCTGCGCCTGTCGGGCCGTAAGTGCATCGACCTGTGCCTGAAGGGCACTAAGTCTAGCCTGCCCGGCTCCCGATCCCTCTCCAATCTCATAGGTCGAGTCAGGGATAGTGTCATGTCTCCTCTTACGAGGTGGCAAAACACTAGTGGGTTAAGTGCGAGGTACAGAAGGTGGTGGTAAGGGTGGTAAAGAAGGTACGACCTTGTCCACCTCTCTAGGAGGGGATGCAGGTACCACAAGCAGTGGTGTAGTAGGGGATACGGTAGGTGGTGAAGGAGTAGGTGAATCTGTGAGTACGATGACCCCGTCCTGCTGGTCATCTCTGGACTCAGTGTCAGATGCAGGTCCAGCGAGTACTGATGTCGATGACAAGGGTGTGATGGTAGGAACCATAAGCTCCTCGAAGGTAGTAACG
The DNA here is from genome assembly GCA_025667525.1 of Glebionis coronaria. NCBI lineage: Eukaryota > Viridiplantae > Streptophyta > Magnoliopsida > Asterales > Asteraceae > Glebionis > Glebionis coronaria. The sequence goes on along the minus strand of CM046878.1, from coordinate 500,810,802 downwards.
ATAGTGGGCGTCGTCATGATATCTGAAAGTAACATTTTAAAGTTGAGCAAGTTTTTAGCTTACACAATTCAAAAAGTTTTATGATGCATATGCGATGTGGTTTTTAAAGCTTTTAACCATGTTTGTCAAAAGTATAGATGGATACTTATGTGATTTATTTACCATGAGGGTATAAATCAATGTGAAGTTAGTTCACATAATATGCATGCTCTACAATGCTATATGCCTAACTTATAGGTTCCCCAAAAATCAATTTTTCTTTAGACTGATTTTTATGTTCAGTTATAGTCCAGTTTAAAATTTTTATTATTTAAAATTTTTTTTTAAGTTTTTGATCTGGTTCTCTATAACTATGCGCTCTGATACCATTTCTGTAACACCCCCAAGTTGGTCAAATGCAGCGGAATAGTGATTGGGGTGTTACTTGGGTCGATCGATAGCACATAGCATATAGAGCAATGATCATAAATATCATTTGGAAACATATTACATGAATTAATCGTACACATTTAGTATCTTGTCTGAATAACCACATTTATTATAAAACAGAAGTAAATATCCCAGCCCGATGGTAAACATGATGCTTCCTAAAATACTGGAATCTAATGCATGAACCTGCTTACTTTCCTGAGAAAACATAAAAGTAAAATGTTGGGGTCAACACGAGGTTGGTGAATTCACAGGTTTAATTAATTAAATAAAGTATCAATATGCAAAGCACCACGATGATAGCAGGACATCACAGCCCAACGCTACAGTAGCTCCTACTGCCCTGTAATAGAAGCTAGACATGATTCTCAGTAAGCCCATTTGGGTCTATCCTGATTGAGTTTTCCCTTAATCCGACAATGACATAAACCTACTGCTTGGCCTAAGCAATACGTGACAGCTGATCATGACAGGCCGTTGTGTTGTCAATACCCGAATAGATCTATCCATACATTTCGCGCTACACTATTAACTAATATAGTCCACGGGAATGGGGCAAACAGTAGGCAAATAAACTGTTGTTGTCTGTGCATGCTTGCATATAAATAGTTTTGTATGTTTTCTCCCCCAGTTATAAAACAGTAAAGATGGGGCCATGAACTCACCTTAGTGATAATGAGGTAGTGAGGATGATGTCACTGAATGACTGTCACAGTATAGTCACGGACTAGAGAAATTACCTAAGTAATTTAAATGTCTCAGTGAATACAACAATCATAATGCATGATGAATGATGCATATGAAAATGCATGATCATAATTTTATGAGTTGTTATGTTGGTTCAAGTGTTTGTTCTTATAGTGAAATGAAAGCATATACATATTTTTGTTCTAAATATATATATATATATATATATATATATATATATATATATATATATATATATATATATATATATATATATATATATATATATATATATATATATATATATATATATATATATATATATATATATATATATATATATATATATATATATATATATATATATATATATATATATATATATATATATATATATATATTAAATTGTTTAAGAAAAGAGGGGTCGTAAAGTAAATAAGTAGCTTTTATCTTATTTAATTTATCATAAAAAAATAAATTACAATTTATTAAGTTTTAAGGTTTCAAAAGAAGATGGTTAACGGGGTTTGTCAAATTTCGTAGAGTTTGTAAATAACTAAAGTGATTTATTTAACAAATGACATGTTTTATTACTTCTTCTAATTAAATAAAACTACAATAAATCCTTGTAAGTATAATTGTTTACAAAGGTAACTTTAAGTTTTCGTCCGTTAAGTTTATTACATCGTTAGTCCTTGTCAGTTAATTCTATTCAAGAATACGCCCCTAGGGCTTGGAAAACTTTAGAGAAATGACCAAACACCCCCTCAAATCTCACGGAAACTTTATAATATGGGTTAGGGCTTGATATTAGTTTCAAAAGTGACACAATTGGTCCTTGTAGTTTACTTTAACTCACGGTTTAAATTTTACATACCTCATAGTTTAGAACTTGACATAAATGACCCCTGTACTATCCAAAGGTCACGGAAATAATTATGGACTTCATTTAATTTACAAACTTGGACACATCTTTCACCAATTGACAAAATTGGCGCAAAAAGTTACCCAAATGAATTAAGTAGTCTTAGCTAGCCCATAATGGGTCACGGCTTAGTTTGTTTAGGCTTAGTGGGCTAATAAATATTTACTAGGTAAATGTAGTAAGTAAAAGTAATTCTTAGTTTTTACTAATGGGCTTATATTTACCAAAAGGGCTTCTTAGCTTATGTAATTCCGGCTTATATTAACCATCCTAAGGGCTTATTTATTTAGGCTTATAAGATTATGGCTTAGGTTTCTAAGAGCTTAAATAAGCCAAACTAGGTCTCGGCTTATATTATTTTTTAAGGTTTCAAGGTTAGCTTATTTCTTGTACTACTTTCGGCTTATATAGTTATTTAAGCTTAAATGTCGTGGCTTATATAGGTTTGCATGCCTTGGCTTATTTAACTCATGAGGCTAAAAAGAAACTAGCTTAAGTTCTTCCTATGTCTCGGCTTATATAACAATATGGGCTTATACATGCTTAATGGTTTCGGCTTATTTTACTTTCATGCACATTTTTAAGGCAAGGGGTATACTAAGGCTTGTATAAGTTCATATATCCACATTTTTAAGGGTTTTCAAGGTAAGAACTCCCATAACTTCATATCAGCCGTGAGCTTATATGTTGTTTAGGGTGTGATTATGAATTTCCAACGTGTGCATGCATTACTAACATCATTTACTTAGCATGAATATGCATGAGGCATGAAATGATTAAGGAAAAGTCTTAGAAGGGATGCATACTTACTTGTTTTCAAAAGATGAGGTAAGGATGGTGGCTTTGGTGATCTTAGACGTCGGGTTCTCCCTTGAAGACTCTTGAATGCGCCTTAAATGTGATACACTAGGATTCGGATACTAAATGCTTTGAGGAAGACTTAGAATAAATGCTATGAGATATCAAGGTAGTATATGAGAGGGTATAGCCGTGTGTTTTAAGGTGAGAAGTGAAGTGAGGGTGCTAGATATTTACCAAGTGAGATTAGGGGTTGTGGCTAGGGTGTGATACACGTCCAAGAGAGAGAGGAAGGAGATTGTGAGGATTTACAATGTTACTAGGTAAGGACATCCCATTAATGCCAAAAATATACAAAGCTCCTAGTTGTGTCTTAGTAACCGTCGCATGTAAGGCCTAAAAAGGGACAAAAGGTAAGCTTGAGTGTTTTCATTAAATGGTAAGTTGTACACAAGGTTTTGGTATGTGGCTTTGGCTCATCACACGTCTAGGGGTGACAAGGAAGGGATGTGTGACATGGTTCTCAAATAGTTAACTAGTACTATCCTTAATTGCTCCAATTTGTACAATTCCCCATAGTTTGTTATTGATATCGGCGGTTTTATGGGTTCTAGTCAAAGGAAAAATGGTTTGTGTAAAGTGTACACATATGTGCTATATTTTGTGTATAGTTTAGATGTTTGGTAAGAAAAGGGTAAAGGTTTTGGTACTAAAAGTTTATGGGTAAGTATTTATATAAATATACAGGCTAAAAAAAGTCTAGGGTATACTTGTGTTTAATTTTTGTGCCTAGGTGAGAGTTAATAGAGTTAGGGTTATAAAATTATGTGAGTGCGTTTGAGTTTAGGTAATTTTGGTTACGTTTAGGGCCTTTGGTGAAAGTATGGTCCTTTTTATATTAGTAAGAATTTTATTATAACAAAAGTATGTTAAGAAGACACAATGATTTAAGGTAAGTTAGGTATGAAAATAATTGTCGTTGTAGTTTAAAGTTAGTTATAGTGTGAGAATCACATATAAAATAATCAAACTTAAGAATTGATATTAAAACACTCATTTATTAATTGTGATCATGATGTTGGATTTTTAGAAATCAATGGGATGTATGCAAGTGATCCTATGTTCAGGTGACTTAAAAGTCCCTCATAATAGATTGTTCGTTGTCTAGTATACTCTTGAAATGTAGTCATACTAATGTGGCCATGCTTTTATGATAAAAATACTCATAGTCACAATAAAAGGTTGTGATATAGTTGTTTCCCTGATCAGATGATTAAAATGTTGTATGCTCATGTGATGCATATGATTGTTCAAAGGATTTCATGCAAATGTGATAGAATAAATATATAGATATCATGAGGTGACGTACACAATGTTGACATAGTCAAAACCTGAAATTTACAGGTTTTACAGACGAAACCACTACAATAGTTCGAGCGTTATGACTATTGCATATGATTAGCTAACTGTTGGAAAAAGTGAAGCCAAGTCTGAGCAATGGGTTGACATCACTATGAAAAAGCTACAAATAGTACTTACAATGAATGAAGGTCTCGACAGAGACCATGTCCTTGACTATGCTCAAGTCGATCTCTACTTTGTGAAAGACCAGAGGAAAAACATGTTAAATAAGTCTCATACCTTAAAACATGAACTTTCCTTGTGCAACTCTAAACTAACCAACCTCATACCTATTGTATCTCAAAAATCTTACCTCCAAAGTGAGGAAATCCAACTCACCTCTGAAAATGAGTCGTTAGCTGATGAGATTACTGAACTTAAAAGAGTTATTGAAAAATGGACCAAAATTCGAGTGACTGTAGATGAGCTAATCTCTGAGAGTATTCCTGGTAACATTGTCCAAGCCATTGGGGGAAAGGGACGATTCAAGACTCAGAAACATGCATCTGTTGGAAAATTTGGTCCATTTGTGGGTTTGAATGATAATTGATTGTCATGTACTAATGTGTCTTGGAGCAATGTTAATGCATGGTCAAAAGTAACAGCCACATTATTATTTGTTCATGAGTCATTAGTACAATTAACTATGTTAATTAATCTGGTCGTTTTTCCACACATGAGATCCCTATATATTGAGCGTTCTTCTTTCATTCCAATAAAAACTAAGAAACACAATTACTTCTCTCCATTTGTTTACCCGTTCATCTTCATTCTTTGTGTGTATTTATTCGTAATAGAGGGAAGGCACATGTTGGTTCGCCTAGATAATCTATTTGTGCTAAACGGGATTATTCGTTGTTGTTGTATCTTGGGAGATAGACGTCCACGATTCTCAAGCACCGTGGAGAGGACGAATATGTCTTAAGGAAAGTGTGAGCATCACATGCCTCAACATTTTCCTTGTTTGTGTCTTTGAGTCTTCGTGTCTAAAAGATTTACGGTATGGTTTCTTCTTACATTTTATGATTTATGTTATTTTGATTTATCTCTAATAGTAATACACCCTATATATACTACAATCTTAAGACAGATTTTATTTTCTATTAGATGTGATCATTACGAAAAGTCATGATAACATGAAAAGATTGTGATAGTAATCTATTGATGGAGTATTTTATAAATGGAACCTTACAGAAAAGATAAATAAAATAAGACGATAGTTTGACTTCGTCTAGATCAGGTCATTTTTTTATTCGAAAAAAAATGATAATTGGTTGTTTTATTTGGCTAAATTAAAGTTATCTTAATAGCAAGGAAAAGGTAAGATGCATGTCATACTAGTAGTATATCCCTTCGTGTAAAATGTATGTCATTTGGGAATTTAAATAATTACAAGTTTTCGTAACAAGCAAGCATTGAAGGTAATGCATGTGGTCATTTTTTGTTTTGGCTTCGATTGATTTATGCTCGTTAAATTATGCTGTAATTGCATTTGCTTAGGAAGAAGTTAAACTACATCCTCTAGTCTTATGTTATATTAAAATTTTATTGTGAAAATTATATGCAATAGTTATTATTTTTTAAATGAGCTTTGAATTTGATAACGTATAGTCAAACAAAATGTAAACGTTGCATCTTTAGTCAACTGTTAAATGCGTTTTAACTGTATTGCCCACAATAATTATTATTACTAAATTACATGTGAGTAATTAAGGTGTGCAAGTTGAGAGGTTGGTAATTGAACTTTACATTAACCATGAATGTAAATGTTATTGAAATTAACGTTTACAATTATTACTAATAATAAAATGGAAGGGTTACGTGTGAAGTAATCATTATATTTTGGTTATTCAAATGTAAACGAAGACTTGATTTCTTACTTACGGAAAATATGTTATATTGTAAATTAACAATTGCCTTCGATCATTATTTGTATTTTTGTGGTATCTTGTTATGATACTAGTTTGAGTAACTAGTACTTATATTACTTCAAGATTGGATATAAGTCATTCAAATAGAATGATTTATTTATTTTTGTTTTTATTTAGACACCAAAAGGCTTGTTGCCCCAAGTGCGTAATGTGGAAAGATGTGTTCTTCGTATTGTAAACAGATTTGAGTTTTGTACCCAATGTTCTACGATGCATATAAGGCATTAAACAATCATTCTTGAAATTCAGAACTAAAATGGACGAGTGGCTTCTTTGTAGCTTCATTTTGAAGAATTCGATGTGACAAATGGCAGTTGTGAAAACATGTGTTGTTCACATGGTAAACGAATGCTATTGTTTAATATATATATATATATATATATATATATATATATATATATATATATATATATATATATATATATGTATATATATGGTGCCTAGATAAGTCGTTAAACTTGATTTATAGAAAGTTTGAGCTTAACGAGACGATCCGGTTCAATCAAAACTTTACTTTGGTATAGACATCCTCTTTGGGACATGTTGTCCAAAGTGTATTGTCACCAGAATATATGTTTTTCTCATTGTAAACGAAATATTTTTGAACTAAATATTTTACAATGATTAGTTAAAAATTAAACTTTATTTAAAGTTTGTAAATAAAATAGTAAAATATATGAATGCAAAGTTATATTTTTATATAACGGTAATGGTTAAAATATTTCTTTATTTATATAAAAAAACTTATATCTATATTTTGTTGGTTTTTTTAAATGAGTGTAACATCGTTTGCTGTGTTGAAAAAATAAAGAAATATTTCTTTATTTATGATAATTGTGTTATGAACCATATTGTCATTATAGAAGAGTTATTACTTCCTCGTTTGGTTTTACTTGATTACCACACTTTTGTAGTGTGTATATTATCAAGAATATGACATGGAAACTATGGATTTCATATGAGAAATATTGAATGGCTTAACGCCAATAAATATGAGGTCAGTGTCATTGACCCTATGAATATAATTTAATAAGTTTGATATTTGTGTCAACTTATTAAATTTAGCTTATGGAATTTCTTCACTAGTCTTGGTTTAAGATCGAGATGAAGCTCTATGTGAGCAATGATATAATAAAAAGATTGGAGACGTATAATGTGACGTATGTTGGAAATTTAGTGCAATTATGGGATCGAGTCATACTTGTAAATGGGTTTGGAGGTACGAAGTGTACACCCATTATGTCCCTGACCTCCCTGGACTCAATATAGTGGTTGAAAGTTCTTCAGTAGGAAGGTGCTCCTGGTTAGGAAGTTGCTCCTGGTTAGGAAATTGCTCCTGGTTAGGAAGTTGCTCCTGGTTAGGACGCTGCTCCTTGTGATGCACAAAGTCTTTGTAACCTCTTTGACCAATCAATGAGGGTTGAATATTGACTTGATGACCAGGTTTATGGTCATGTAACCACTATGATTTCATGTAGGTAATTATGAGCTTAATTGGCTGATTAATGCTCTTAAATACCTTTGACTATGAGTTACATCCTTCTAGGACTAGGATCACTATAAATAGTGATCATATTTGCATGATGAGATATACAGAAACAAGAAACACTTACACGCACAGAGTTCTTGATTTGTGCCTAAAATAAGAACTAACTCTTGGTTTTATCCCAAGGAGGTATTCGTGTTAACCCAGGCATAGGGTCGAATAATCTTCTTTGGAAAGTGATTACACGACTTCAAGAGATATCCGGTAACCATTCATTGGTACGTAGTTAGGCTATTGATTATCTTCACCCTGTTGGAACAAAGTCAACCCCAACAATCAAAGAAGATTATTTTGTGATAATCAATGGCGGCGGCAATGAAGCATATGGTGGCTAACTTCTCCAAACTGGAAAAGTTTGAAGGGGTTGATTTTAGGAGATGGCAGAAGAAGATGCACTTTCTTCTTTCTACCATGAACGTGGTGTACGTGCTGACCACTCCCATTCCTAATGGTGGTGATGATGCTACTTTGGAGGAACTGAGGAAAAGGAGCAAATGGGAGAAGGATGATTATGTGTGTCGCGGCATAATTCTCAATGGTATGTCTGATTCTTTATTTGATATTTACCAAAATGTTGAATCTGCTAAAAAACTATGGGATTCCTTGGAAGCCAAATATATGGCTGAGGATGCATCAAGTAAGAAGTTCCTTGTGAGTGATTTCACAAATTAAAAAATGACTGATTCAAGACCAGTCATGGAACAATACAATGAACTTCTTGGAATACTTGGCAGATTTACACAACATAAAATGAACATGGATGAGACCATTAAGGTCTCGTGTGTCATTGACAAACTACCTCATTCTTGGAAAGATTTCAAGCACACCTTGAAACATAAGAAGGAGGAGTTAACTCTTGTTAAGTTGGGCAGTCATTTGCGCATTGAGGAATCCCTCAGGGTGCATGAAAGTGATAAGCCAAAGAGCAACAATGTTGCTGGTTCATCTGTTGTCAATATGGTGGAGCATAACAACTCCACCAAGTACAATGACAAAAAGGGCAAACATAAGCATCAGGATAACACCAAAGCTAATCCTAACAAGAAGTCATCAGTGGCTTGTTGGAAGTGTGGGAAACCTGGACACTTCAAAAGGGATTGCAAAGGTGTCAGCATTGGCAACCAAGCTAATGGATCAGGCACAAAAGGTCAGAATATGTTTAATGAATCTCTCCAGATTTATTATGTTACATATGTATCTGAAGCTTATTTTGTGCAGGATGATGATGTTGTGTGGTGGGTTGACTCTGGAGCAACAGTACATGTATGTAAAGATAGATGCTGGTTCAAGACTTATGAGTCAATGAATGATGGATCTATTCTTCACATGGGAAATGAGTCAACAGCCCTAGTGCATGGACGTGGTTGTGTAGATCTTAAATTTAGTTCTGGAAAGATTGTTTCTTTATTTAATGTTTTGCATGTTCCTAATATTAGGAAGAACTTGGTTTCTAGTAGTGTTTTGAATAATTGTGGTTATAAACAAGTGATTGAATCTAATAAATTTGTTTTATCTAAACATGGTGTGTTTATTGGTTTTGGCTATTTGAGTAATCAAATGTCCAAGCTTAATATTGATTCTAGTATAAATGTTGATTCTGTCCTGATGACTACCACTAAACTGAATGATTCATCACTATGGCATGCTAGAATAGGCCATGTCCACTATAAGATGATGCAAGATATGTCTAAGGATGGGTTAATTCCAGCTTTTGACATGGACACTAATAAGTGTCAGACTTGTATGTTGAACAAAATTACTAAGAAACCATTTCAGGATGTAAAACGTGAAACTACAGTTTTGGAGCTAATCCATAGTGACCTATGTGATTTGCATGCTACTCCCTCATTAGGGAATAAGAAATACTTGGTAACATTTATTGATGATGCTTCTAGGTTTTGCTATGTTTATTTGTTACATACTAAGGATGAAGCATTAGATAAATTTAAAGTATTTAAAACTGAAGTTGAATTACAACAAGGAGTCCAAATCGAAAGATTTAGGACTGATAGGAGAGGTGAGTACATGGATACTTTTTACTTTCAGTTTGTTGGAATAATCCATGAGACAACTGCCCCCTATACTCCACAACAAAATGGTATATCTAAAAGAAAAAATAGAGTACTAAAAGAGATGGTTAACTCCATGTTGTCCTACTTAGGACTGAGTCAAGGGTTTTGGGGAGAAGCTATGTTAATAGCTTGCTATTTATTAAATAGGGTTCCTAATAAAAGGAACAGGATTACCCCTTATGAACTCTGGACTAAAAGGAAACCAAACTTGAACTACCTTAAAGTTTAGGGTTGTAGGGCTGTTGTAAGACTCCCTGATCCAAAGGTAAAAACCTTGGGTGAAAGAGGCATTGAATGCATCTTTGTTGGATATGATGAGCATTCCAAGGCTTATAAGTTCTATGTTATTGAACCTAATGATTCAATTTTAATAAACTCAATCATTGATTCAAGGGATGCTAACTTTGACAAGACTAGGTTCTCATCAGTCCCTAGGCTAAGCCTTAGGACTCCTACTGGAGCTGAGGACATTGGTGCTTCAGTGGAACCTGAAAGGGTCACTAATGAGGTTGTGGTTCAGCAACCTGAGCCTAAGCTTAGAATAAGCACAAGGCAAAGGACTCCAAAGAATTTTGGGCTTGAATTTAAACTATACATAGTTGAAGGAACAAGGGATGAGGTCTCTGACCAGTACTACTATTGCTTTAATGTTGAGGATGATCCCAAAACATTTGATGAAGCAATGAAGTCCCAGGATGTTGCTTTCTGGAAAGAAGCAATCAATTATGAGATAGATTCCATCATGGGAAACAACACTTGGATGTTGGTTGATCTACCTCCAGGTTGCAATCCACTTGGATGCAAATGGATCTTCAAAAGAAAGATGAAGGTAGATGGAACTATTGAAAAGTTCAAGGCAAGGTTAGTCATTCAAGGCTTTAGACAAAAGTCAGGAATAGATTACTTTGATACTTATGCTCCTGTAGCACGCATAAGTACCATAAGAATGTTGATTGCCTTGGCAAGCATTCACAATCTGATTATTCATCAGATGGATGTGAAGACAACATTCTTGAATGGTGATTTAGATGAGGAGGTTTATATGAACCAACCTCAAGGTGTCATCATGACTGGTCATGAAGGTAAGGTGTGTAAACTGATTAAGTCCTTATATGGACTCAAACAAGCACCTAAGCAATGGCATCAAAAGTTTGATGAAGTGGTTTTATCTAATGGTTATTTACTTAACCAAGCTGACAAATGTGTATATAGCAAATTTGATGAATCTAGTAAAGGAGTCATCATTTGCCTATATGTTGATGACATGTTAATCTTTGGTACTGACCAAGTTCAGGTTGATTTAACCAAAGAGTTTTTGTCATCAAGGTTCTCTATGAAAGACATGGGGAAGGCTGATGTTATCCTTGGCATAAGGATTAAACATGAAAGTGATGGTATTGTAATTTCTCAGTCTCATTATATTGAGAAGGTTCTAAAGAAATTCAATCACTTTGATTGTACTCCAGTGAGTACACCTATGGATACTAGTGAGAAACTAATGCCTAACAATGGTCAGGCTGTCTCCCAGCTTGAGTATTCTAGGGTGATTGGTTGCTTGATGTATGCCATGACTAGTACTAGGCCTGATATTGCTTTTGAAGTGGGTAAACTGAGTAGGTACACTAGTAATCCTAGTACTCAGCATTGACAAGCAATTCAGAGGGTACTAAAGTATTTGAAAGGAACAATGGATTATTGTTTATCATATACTGGATATCCTTCAGTGGTGGAAGGTTACACTGATGCAAGTTGGATCAACAATACTGAGGATAATTCATCCACAAGTGGCTGGGTATTCCTTCTTGGTGGTGGTGCAATTTCTTAGGCATCCAAGAAGCAAACTTGCATTACTGGTTCAACAATGGAATCTGAATTTGTGGCTCTAGCAGCTGCTGGTAAAGAGGCTGAATGGTTGAGAAACTTGCTTCTTGAGATTCCATTGTGGGTCAAACCTATTGCACCCATATCTATCCGTTGTGATAGTGTAGCTACATTGGCTAAGGCTTATAGCCAAATGTACAATGGTAAGTCTAGACACTTAGGTGTTAGACATAGCATGATTCGTGAGCTAATCATGAATGGGGTGATGTCAATAGAGTTTGCGAGGTCTCAACAAAACTTAGCTGATCACTTGACGAATGGATTGGCTAGAGACTTGGTTATAGAGTCTGCTAAAGGGATGGGTTTAAAGTCCAAACTATTCACTGAATGCTAGGACACCCAACTCCCTCCTGGGGAAACTTGGGAGCTGAGTTCAATGTGGAAAGCTAAACATTTAGGGGACTGAAGCACATGTATATCATCCTAAGGATGTGCTTGTACCTGCTAAAAGGAGGATGAAGTTATAAACTTCTTAATGGTTAATTTCTTTGAAAAAGTGCTTAAGCAGGAGCATGAACTAAAGAGGAACCACCTATGTAAATGTTGAGGTTTCGCCGCCTCAAGGAGCATGGACTTTGGCTCTTACAACATTTATGAATTGGATATGGACACATGGCTTGTATGGTGTCAGGAGCGTTTTAAGTGTTTGAAAACTTGTGTGTATTTTATCTTCAGGTATTCAAAGTAGTTGAAGGGTTCAATTCTTAGAACACCCTGATTCTCGAATATTTGAAGTGATGTACTAATATGGAAATTCAATCCTCAGGACATTTTCATTTATGCACTGGTTTTGTTAAAGTTGATTTTCATGCAAAAAGGAATTGTACTAAATTGGGGAGGATTGTTGGAAATTTAGTGAAATTGTGGGATCGAGTCATACTTGTAAATGGGTTTGGAGGTATGGAGTGTACACCCATTATGTCCCTGACCTCCCTAGACTCAATATAGTGGTTGAAAGTTCTTTAGTAGGAAGGTGCTCCTGGTTAGGAAGTTGCTCCTGGTTAGGAAATTGCTCCTGGTTAGGAAGTTGCTCCTGGTTAGGACGCTGCTCTTTGTGATGCACAAAGTCTTTGTAACCTCTTTGACCAATCAATGAGGGTTGAATATTGACTTGATGACCAGGTTTATGGTCATGTAACCACTATGCTTTCATGTAGGTAATTATGAGCTTAATTGGCCGATTAATGCTCTTAAATACCTTTGACTATGAGTTACATCCTTCTAAGACTAGGATCACTATAAATAGTGATCAACTTTGCATGATGAGATATACAGAAACAAGAAACACTTACACGCACAGAGTTCTTGATTTGTGCCTAAAATAAGAATTAACGCTTGGTTTTATCCCGAGGAGGTATTCGTGTTAACCCAGGCATAGGGTCAAATAATCTTCTTTGGAAAGTGATTACACGACTTCAAGAGATATCCGGTAACCATTCATTGGTACGTAGTTAGGCTATTGATTATCTTCACCCTGTTGGAACGAAGTAAACCCCAACAACGTATCTGTGTGATACACATTAGACTCTTTATTGCTTATTGTCTTTGGACAATGTTTGAGTCGCTTAAATTGATTTTGTTAAAAGAGGACATGTTTTGGGAAAGAGATGTGAGATCTCTTATTAGAAGTTAAATGAAACTATGTGTTTCCTGGTCTATAGCATGCTAGATGTTGTTTTGTTAATTATAAATGCGCATTATAATTAACATTTATAAAACATATCCTAACATCCTAAGTGGTTATAAACATAAGTGTGGAACTTGTGTAATGAAAAAATTGACTAAGTCTCCTATTCTTTTAGTTATAAGGAATGCGAGCACATTAACTTTGATACTTTGTAATGTGATCTTTAATATCAACAAATAAGTAGAGAAAGTATATATACATGTGTATATATTTTATTATCTTTTGATGATTGCAAGATACTTTGCTATATGTGCATGAATTAAAGATATTTGTAGAGAAATTTTCTCTCTAAACGAGATTGAAGTTGAAAGGAATAATCCTCTCTACAAGACTTTTGAGATATGTTCAATGTAGGGGATTCCGGCCAAGCTAGAGTTCAAAAGACACCAATCAAAATATATGCAAACTAGATTTGCAAGTGTTTGCTCATTTGAAATACTCAAGGATAACTAGAAGTAAAATTGTTGCAATTTTAATCTAAAGAAATTGTAACAATTTTTTTATAAGTGATTAACGATCGTGTTGACGGTTCAATTCTACTTAATGGATGTGTATACACTCTACAAGTTACCACTATATTTTGGTATAGTGTGGTTTGAAATCTGATCGTATTTATCTTAAAAGATATACTGAGACATGAAGTGAAATGTCTAATTAGAAGATGACGCACTAACGTGGCTTAAAATGCTAGTTTTTACATTATGATAGCCATTACAGACTTGGCATAACTGAATATCATAATGTGTAACGATGTGTCATACGAAAACTACTCTCAACTTGAGTTATCACTATTGACAATATGAAGTCATAGAACAACATTGTGGATCTGCATATAAAAGTCCAACAAGAGAGTTAGTTAGCAAGTCGTGAAAAGGAATGAGACTAAAGCCCTTGGAAAGTTTATATGAAGGAAAATCTAACCTAGTTGACTGGAGATCCCAAGATCTGGGTTCAATAGGACAACCAACTTGTAGAAACTAAGATCACTGTGGGGGAGTAATAAACTCCATATTTATTTAAGGGAGTTAGGAAACTTCCTAATCCATTCTTATGAAAGTGACAATATGAGGTTAAGCATATGGATTTTAATGATTAATGGAGAATCAACTTTGTGAGAGAGAAGTGGGGTCGCTTCGAAGGGAATTGTGGGGGCGCAATTTCTAAAAGCTCTTACAGAACCAGGCTAATGTTCATGACCAAAACGAACATAACTATGAGAACCAAAATGTGTCAAGGAGATATTTATTTGAATATATATTGTCGTTTACACAAATGGCAGACGGTTCAAAGACATCAAGTTCCACTGGTTGCTAGGAGGCTAAGTATATTTCACAAGGGAAGGTTTAAAGGGTAACACCTACCTATCCTATGCAAATATCAACTGCAAAACTATATTACATCTTCGAGTCATTGAATTTATTTTTCTTTATCAATTTCATTCATGTGGGGGATTATTAGAAAATTTGGTCCATTTATGGGTTTGAATGACAATTGATTGTCATGTACTAATGTGTCTTGGAGCAATGTTAATGCATGGTCAAAAGTAATGGCCACATTATTATTCGTTCATGAGTCATTAGTACAACTAACAATGTTAATTAATGTGATCGTTTTTCCACACATGAGATCCCTATATATTGAGTGTTCTTCTTTCATTCCAATACACACTAAGAAACATAATTACTTCTCTCCATTTGTTTACCCGTTCATCTTCATTCTTTGTGTGTATTTGTTCGTAATAGAGGGAAGGCACATGTTGGTTCGCCTAGATAATCCATTTGTGATAAACGAGATTATCTGTTGTTGTTGTATCTTGGAAGATAGACGTTCACGATTCTCAAGCACTGTGGAGAGGACGAATATGTCTTAAGAGTGTGAGCATCACATGCCTCAACATTTTCCTTTTTTGTGTCTTTGAGTATTCGTGTCCAAAAGATTTACGGTATGGTTTCTTCTTACATTTTATGATTTATGTTATTTTGATTTATCTCTAATAGCAATACACCCTATATATACTACAGTATCTAAGGTTGTCTTTGTTCCATCTGAAGATTCATTCCCTAAGAACACTCCTGTGAGTGAGGGAGAATCTGAAAGCGAACCAAAGGATTAGAATGTGTTGCCTTCCCTCCCAAATTTATTAGGGCCAATCCTTCTAAGCCATCATATTGCCCATAGCATTCTACCAATGACTTTGGGCCAATTACTAAATCCAAACCCGTCGCCAGAGTGATTGAGAAACCTCAAAAGAAGGTTTATTTGACCAGAGACTCTAAGGAATCCAATCCCATCACATCCTCTGAGGATATATCCCCTACCAAGAAACTGTTTCTCTCCCTCATTAAAGAAGTAAAAGGACTGAAAGAGCAAATCAAAACTCCCTCCGATAGCTCCTCATCTGGTTCCCATGGTGAAGGAAGTATCAGTTGTTTGTCAAAGGGAGGAACTGTGTTTAAACCCTGTAAGTACTATGGGTTCAGAAATCATCAGTCCCTCGTAGTAACTTTAGTTATTTTTTTCATTATTTCCTGAAGTAGGGATGGGTATTTTTATCATTTTCCTTTCGTGTCTTTTTGTTGATCAAAAGCCACTCTAATAACTGTAAATATATTTATTTTTTGTCAAATAAAATGATATCGTATATATATTGGAAACTTTTCACTCTAAAGTATTAAAACAATGAACAAATTCCCAAATTAGCAGCACTAACAAAAACACTTCATAAACTTCATATACATGAACCCAATTCGACTCAATAAAATATTTCCTTCCAATTATCACATCAATCCAACCAACTTTAAAAAACCAATTACACCTAACACTAAACCTAACTATTCAAAAATGATTCGATCCACTTCTCAGTAACCTCGAGGACCACCCTTCATAGAAAAAGATTCAGGTGAAGGAGAAGTCACAACCGCCTCAAATGTCGTCATGGCAACCAAACACCCTTCAAATTTTAAGGAATGTTTGTTTAGATGAAGATGGAAGGGGGTTCAAGTTTTAAGGAATGTTTAGATTAATACGAAGTTGAAAATATAATGATGGTGAGTGTAATGCTTCGTAGGGCGATGATTGGTTGTTAGGTGGTGGTGGTGTTGGGTGGTTGTGTGGTGGTAGGTGGTATGAGAGATCATACGAAAAATGTTGGTTTTTATGCTTGTTTTTAGAAGAAAAGAGCATGTAAACAATTGATAAATACATGAACAAAGAGTAAATGAAAAATATAGAGTGGGTGTTGATGAAGAAAAAGACATGGAGTGGAAATGACGAAAATACTCATCATTGTTCTGGGAGATAATGAAAAAAGGTAACAAAGGCTAGTCTAAGGGGCCAAACGCGTAATGGGTCGAAACCATGAGGAGGAGATTCGTAAAGTATTCTTTCGATGAATTATTTATGTGATACCCAACAAAGCACAAGTTCCGTTTATGTAATTAACCCTTAAATTTATATCAAAATCCTTTAAGTGCACATGAATCCAAGAAAAATATAGTAAATCTGGGCTCAATATGTTACTGGAAGATCTAAAAATTTCCTCTCGTAAAAAACAACATTAACGTAATTAGAAAAAAGCATGCAAAAGAATATAAACACGATTAAAATTATTTAAGTCTAAGTAAAAATTAAAATGAATAAATTTTATTCATATTTAAACATTATGCATATACGAGATTAACGGAAATTACATTAAAACGGATAAAGATATATTGTAATTGCATTACCTACAAATATTCTTTATATGAACTGAATATGTCAAAGTCTAAGGTCCGTTTACAATTTCCCATTTTTTGTTTCATGGATATAAGACATCTAATATTTTAAACACATAAACCACAACAGAGATGATAAATTCGTGTAATACGTACAACCTATTTTTTAGAGACTTAGGTTTTTCCATTATGATAAAAACATTTAACAAACTATTAATAATGTTTAAAAATATATTTAGGTGTCATTAAGTATTTACAAATCATTCTTTTTTAACCTTTTACGGACATGATTTTTAAACTAGCCTAACATTCAAAGATGAATTTATTTCAGTTAAGTTGTGTTAAAAAAATTTCATCATTTTATAAATTTCATACTAAACATTGAAACCATGTTTATAAAAGCTCATTAAATGAATTCTATAAACGCAGTTACAACTACAAGAATCTTCCACTTAACAAATTCAAGTTCAAATTCACGAGTTTTTTACCAAATACTTGTTTTTAAAAAACATAATTACCATTATGTGGCAAACTCAAAAGTATTAACTGTTGTATGGTGTTTTTATCCAATCACAAATATTCTTTATTGACCTACACGGATTAATGTTAATTCACATTTTACCATCATCATCAATTCATAACCACCATGTCCTCAGATATCCCCTATCCCTCGGTTGTCTCTAAATTCTTCGCGTTATTTTGGTACGCAGTGACACCATTTTTTATTCCACATTCGTAACTTTGTCAAACCGCTAAGGTGATCTTTAAAGAAACAACTAACATAAACAACAATTATTGTAGAAGTAATGCTAACCATATATGTTCTCCTCCATAAATTCTTCGGAATTACACGCACAATACTGATCTCTAAATCATTGAGTAAGTTGTCAGAAAAATTTCAAAATTTCTTTATGAATATAATTTTTGAAATCTGTTATATAAAAAAATCATGATTCATAAAGGATTATTGCTATCTTATGATACATGAAAGTATGAAACAAGCCAAAACGTAATGAGAATAATTCAAAAATTTATCTGGACAACCGAAATGGCGTGATTGATTTTACCGACATGCAACATAAAGGTTTGCTGTATAGCTTTGCTTGTCGAAATAGTAACTGTCACTCGGTTCTACCGTCTTTTAAATTTGAATCCCAACCACCACTCCGTTTCACCATCAGGGTAACGCGGGTTCACGGTTTACCATTTGATTACTGGTCTTTAGATTGCGTCGTCGTCATTTAGAACAATGAAGGTATAAAACTATAAATGTAACTTAACATTCAATTAACGATATGTATATCAGTATATGTGATTTTATTAGCCAAACGCTATATAATGGTGAATATTTTTAAGTTTGCCATATAATGGTAAATATTTTTTTGAAAGGCAACTATTTAGTAAAAAACTCCAAATTCACCTTCAAACCTCTCTTCAACGGGAATATGCTTTATTTGAGAAACGAGACCTAATCACTTTGACTTTTGATTTAGAAAACTTCTATAAACACTTATATATTCAAACATAATTGGTTAGTCAAAAACACACTTTAAAGAGCCTATTGAACAAGAGAATATTGGTGAAAACAAAAAAATCATGTGACTAAGGGAACTTGTATACGACTATATTCATACTAAAACGGATCCTATTTGGTCGAAGGATCCTATCAGGATCCCTTGTTCACTAAAGAACTTCGTAATCCTTGATTATATTATATATGGAGATTGGTAGAAAGAGAGAGAGATAGATGAAGAACTAAAGAGAGAAAGTAGAGAGATGTTAGAGAAAATATGTAAGATTAATGAAAGAATGTGTGAACCAACCCTTCCTAACATGCTAAGAGGAGGTTTATATAGTTCACTCTACATGTGGGCTTCACAGGTTATATTGTAAGACTATTACTACGAGCCCATACTACGTATATATTGTTGGAGTGATCGATCCTTCATAAATACGTAAAAACGTATTTCCAACAATCTCCCCCTAAGGGAGGTCACTCCAAAGTATAAGGGGGTTACCCAAGTTACAATAATAAAATAAACCTAACATACTATGCTTTGTCTTGAGCTCGTAGTCGTCTTCTCCTTTTCTTGTGAATATGCTAATGTGATCTTTGACTTTAGTCTTGAGCACGTTCCACTTGCCTTGATCTTGTGCATCCATCACTTGTGATATTCGCCTCCTCGTGACTTCATGTCCCACATACTTATACCTTAACGTATTCTTGAAAGCTTTAGAGTTTAGTTACAGTGGAAGACTTGATGATGAACTTTCTAGAATTTGTTGAAGTCTTAAGTGCAGAAAGTATAAGCATGCGGGGACGATTTCTTCTGGGACACTGGAACGCCATCGTCTTCAAATGCAGCAATATAAGTAGACACGAACGAAATAGCTTAGAACATTTCATCCTAATTCGGTAGCATTTTACCTCCGGTCGGTGAAGACCGTTGGACAATATTAACTTGCATACATGTGGCATGTAGTTTCAATTATGTAACTCCTTGATAGGGTTTTCACGGGTTACCCTGTTCTCTTTAATCGACCGTCTCTAAGCAGACTTTGAACATAAAAAGTGAATCATTTGGATAAAATTATCCTTATGATTGAAGCCGTTAATTCAGATACTTAGCACAAGTGAAGTTTAATTAAGAACCGCACCATCGTTGCTTTCCAGTTGTTATGAGCTTGATTCTAATAGAATCTTGCTTGTCACCTATCATAGTCTTGTTTGATTTTGACACTGGAAGGATTTCCACTCACCACTATGAACACTAAAGAGTGTCACTCTGAGTTTTTTTGGCAAGATTACTTAGATAATTCGTAGAGGCCCTAGAACAAGTGTAAATTCATAAAGGAATTAAAACCATTTTTGTTTTCCAGTTATCACAAGTTTGATTCATAAAGAATCACACAAGTCACCTACCATGAGCTTTTTGTAGTTCACTCAAGAAGGATTTCCATCTTCATTGTAAATACTTTTGTATTACTCGAATGTTCAAGCAAGATCATGAAGATTTTACGTTGGACTCTTAATATCTTTCTTACTTTTCATAATGTGTGAAGAAGCAAGGAATAATGAAATAGTGTCCTAATGAGACTAATAATGAGGACTCAAATGGCTCTAGACTCGATCGTGCACTTTGGATTTTGGTGATCGATGGTTGGAGAGGAGTGCCACCTTTTCAATACCAACTTATTCGGAGTGAATAACTTGATAGATAATGTGTTGATCTTCGTACGATTAAAACAAATACCTTTTGATGAGTTAGCTGAGATGGGTTGTCCATTTCATCACTGGGTCCAAGATGTCTTGTCTTCAATATCGAGCATCATTAAAAAATGATCTCAATAGAATATGAGTTGACCTGGTTTCTGCCTAAGTTGTAAGGAGGGCTTCTTTCTTTAGACCCTTTATCTTTTCACTCTTTTTAAAATCTTTAACCCATTCAATGCTTACCAATACTTCATAACTAGCACCTTGTTGTGATTGTTCTAGTGTTAACTTAAGTACTTGGTCGGCATTCAGCTACGTTCACAATCTTTCTCCACCTTTCCTAAGGACTACTATTTCTAGCTATGAAATGTCCTTGGAAAGATTCCTCTGGTTTTGGACAAATCATTGGACTTTAACCTATCCTACCATCCTTATGTCACCACAATCGTCACCGTCATGAAATAGATAGGTTATGGGTAAGTGTATGTCACCATGAAATCCATTATGATATCCAAATCCATTTTTCTCCCCTTAACATATTCCACGATATTCGAAAACATTTCGCGTATGTTTGGGTGCCATCAAATTAAGTCAAACCATTTGTAATAACTGATCTCATACTAAATCACATCTTCTCTCCCAAATTAAAATATTAACCCAACCGATATTTTTGATATCAATTGATATAATAAAGTTTTAAGAAAACTTAGGAAGAAAGATGCGAAGCTAAATTGTCTTCATGATTTTCTCAAGCTCCCGCTCAAATTAATGAGGGTATACTTGATACGCAATTGAAGTACCCTTGATACATAAGTGTAAGGTACTTATCATGTGCAAAGATCATATATGATAATGTATTCACAAGATTATAATTTTAAGAGGTTAGACCTGAATGATAAGAACTTCGTATGATAAAATCATGTGTTTCTTGTTGAGAAATGTTGGTCTCCCTCGTCACGTCTAAAGTTATCTCTGGACACCACATGTACGATTGGTATTTTGGTCTTGAAACCAATTCTGAAGTCGGTATTTTTGTCTTGACACCAATTGAAAGATTACCCCTCTTGTCTTGGCACCAATTGAGAAATTGATACTTATGTCTTGACACCAACTAAAAGATTAATACTTTGTCTTAACATCAATTGTTATCACCAGCAATACACAATTAATCGGCATCGAAGAATCTGAATGCTAGACAACTACTCCCCCTCAATTGTTGACCTATGTTCTATCTAAAGAGTTGTAGTCGTCGTTTGAGTAGTCGCATCGTCAAGTATGTATATACCAATTCGTAGATCCTCAATTTGTAGAGATGATAACTTTGTAAAAACAAGATTTCTCTCGTTTTAACAAATAAATGCACTGAATCGTACATATATTCGTGTTAGATCATGATGCCAAATGTAAATATAGACACGATCCCCTACATGGTTATATGGTAAACCATGCTCGAGATAATTAATTCCCATTGTTGAGCCAAAGTTTTCATAAGAAATACTTGACTTAAATATGAAACGCGGGTTACAATCTGAAATAATAGCAAGCCATATTATGCATGAGCTTAAAAACTTTGAATTTTGTAACATAAATCTCATGATCGAGAAAAGCGAATTTCTCGTTATTGGGAAAAGTTATCTTATTTAAAAGATACACTTTCCTTTATGAGCTTAAAACTTAGAATCTTTTAATACAAGCATATAACCGAGAAAATTTAATTTATCGTTGCTAAGGATAAGTTATCATCGTTGATAAACTTTCCTTTCTTTGAAGATTGGGGCCCAATCTATGATATGATTATACGCCATTTACACGAGCTTAAAACTTTTGAAAAGTTTTAATGCAAGCTCGTGTCCGAGAAAATTTAATTTCTCGTTTTGAGGGTAAGTTATCGTTGAATAGATAAACTTCCCTTTATTAGAAATCCGGGTCACAATCTATAATATGAATGGGCCATGGTTGTAAGCTTAACCGCAAATCCCCTGCAACACTTGTTTCAATAACCAAACTCTAAGATTGTCTTTAGTTGAACGATATATAAGTATTGGACCATTTTATTCTTGTTGAACGTGGAACTTGGTACCTGCATTCTCATTGGAAGTTTGTATGCCTTTGTATGGGTTAGCGATATCTATGTTTGAGCCATGTGGGGGTTGACAGCCAAATTTGGTAGTGTTAGAGGGAAGCATCCTTCCTATAGGAACCCATTGAAGATTAACCGAATAGAAAATCTTACCTGTGGGTTGCCACCTAGGATTGGATCTAGGAGACATGGTCATGGTTTTCTTATGCACAACAGAAGACATAGTGGTAGAAAAACTATTTCTTTTAGGAATCCCTCTTTTAGCACCAGAGTTCATCTCCTTCAAGACTTTAGTTACACAAGCCGCATGATTTGTCGTGAAGACACTTTTCATGCATACAGAACAAACACCGTGTTTGAGGTCCAAATGAGATCTAGAAATCCTAGGTCTTGCTTGTGTCCTTTTCTTAGGGTCTTCTACATAGTGATTATTAGGCATGTTGTTCGACCTATGTTGTGGCATGTTCTTAAAACTATACCTAGAATCACTAGTAGCAGCCTTGTTTGGAGGTTTTGCAAAGGCTAATTTAATCACATTAGGCATAGTTAGTGGAGTGACTGGTTTAGAAAGATCAACCATATCAACTTGGGAAGCAAAATCTAAATGTAGTCGGTTGTCTAACGAACTGATTTTTAGGCGGTTTCCCCAAGATTGATGGTTTTTCAAGCTTAGTGTCCTCACTAGTTCCCGCAAATTTCCTTAGTTCGTTTTGTCGAAGCGGTTATTGCAAAGACTTTTTCCTGAACCCGAGCCTTTAAATTAGCATTTTCGGTAGTTAACGAGGTGGTTAGTGATAAGGCTGCAATTATACATAGTCTCATCGTCCATATCGGGCTTAAAAATATACAAAATATCATAAAAACCGTGCAAAAACCCTTTGTATTTGTTCATTGTGTGTTTGTAGGTTCGGATATCGTGAATTCAATAAAATATCAAAAGAAACAAGCAAAAACAAACACGGGAAATGAAGCCGCACAAATAACTGGACCCGAGCATTGATTTTCCAAAGAAGTCCTTAAGTTTGAAGATTTGACAAGATTGGTCCTTCAACTTTTAAAGACATGTCACTTAATATCTTTATAAGTCCCTAAAATTACATTTGGTTCCCTTAAGTTTCAATAAATGACATTTATGATCCTTTAAGAATGAAGAAATCACAAGAAGAGCCCTCATTCTATATTTACAAGTTTGAGGGACTATTGGGTAATTCAGCCAAAGATTTTACAAAAGAAAAGCTTAAAAATCTGCCATGATTTATTGTGACGACTTACGAAAAGACCAGGGGGACTTTTACTATTTTCGTAATCCAGACCCATCAAACAGCCCAACAACCCGAGCCCATACCCACAACCCTACCAGGACACGTCACTTTGCACTAAAAGGGATTAATTTATAAAATTTTCAAACTATTAATCTAATCCCTTTTACCCAGCAAACATAAAACCACCCCCAAAACTTGATTAAAACACACACTAAAACACCTACTTAAGAAACTATAAACACTAATATTCCCAACCCTTAATTACTATGACTTAACCCTAGAAAACATCTAGATCCTTAATTTATCAAAACCTTAACCCTTTCCCGCCTTCAAACTCGACCCCATGTTATTGTGGACCCTACCCCGTACCTCCCCTGCAAATAAGAAAACAAAAGTGCTACATAAATCCAATGGCTAGTAGTTGTTCCTTCACCTCCACACCTTTTTGGACGCATAGGATCTTCTTCAAACAGCTAGACAATCACATGGCACTACAACAGTCCAAGGATCCACACGCAAATCACATGGGGCATCTTTTGACCCAATTTCAAACAATTCAAGACCAAGGGGCATTCTTGGAATTTCTAGTTTCTAGGGTTTATATTTTTTAGCAATTCTAGAATTTTCCTTAATGTACTATAAATGGTTCGACTTGTGAATCATTTTCATTGTTCCATCTTATTTTGTAAAAAATTTTAATGAAATATTTAGATTTTATTAAAAATATTTCAATACTAAGCTGAGTTGCATTGTTCTTTCATTTTATCTTAGTGTAAACTTTAATTTTCTGCAAATCCTAGTGTAATTTGATCAAGAATACTTTGTGTTCAAAGTATTTGGCAAAAATCATTTTTGAGATCCTTTAAAGTACAAAAGGATCATAAAAACTTGTTTGATAAACAAGCTGTGGTGACTTGTGTATTTTGGAATTACATTTTAGTTGGTTAATTTTCTTTTCAATTTTGCAAACATTCTGTGGATTTAAGATTTGCCAAAATCTTCTTTGTTTATAGATTCTTACCCACTAACTGTTCACAAAAGCTTGAGCTAACACCACTTGAAAACTGGTGCTTGTTAAAGCTTTTGGGACTTGCAGTTTTGTTCTTTGTGTTGTGTTTCACGTGTACCCACAAGACATAGACCAAAGAGACTGTTATAGTCTCTTTGGTTGGGTTGTAGTAGCCCATCTCTCCACTCTTTGCAACATTCATCTCCTCATATCATCACCCGTTAAGAAGGAAGATGGCATCAGCCTAGGTATGGCTTAAACCCTTGTTGTTTAATTTGAAATTATGTGACTTGGTGGTTTGGTGTGAAATCTGAGTATGGATGCATGTTAGTTAAAGTTTCTGGTTTATTTTGTGTTCCACATAAATTTCATACATGTTCATGTTAGTTCTTTATGGTTGTGTTTTGATTTGAAAGTTAGTCTTTGTTAAATATTGTATTTCTGTCTTTAAGGGGTGTTTGGAACTGTGGGTTTAAGGTAGTAGGAGAGACACCTAGTGCCACTCCTAGGCCTATACATCTTGGTTTACTTGTCTTATATAATTTTACGTAATGTTTTCAAAATGAGCAATACTTAGTTTAATTTTTCAAGTTTATACAAAAAATCTGCATAAACCATTTGTATACCAACAGTAGGTCTGCTAGGGTTTGTTCTTGTGTTTTGTTGACTGGAATTTGGTGTATTGTTAGTACATTTGTTAGTATAGGACTATGAGTTAGTAATTTGTGATTAGGTTTGCTATGTTTTGGTTGCCCAAAACTCATTGTATTGCATATTGCATCAGCAAAATACAACCAGTGGGATTTTAGGCTTTGTTTTTGTGTTTGTACTCTTGAAATCTTGCTAGAATTTATCTTTTGTGTTGGCATAGGGGGTGTACCATTTATTTTAGTATTGGTTGCTTTCTGGTTAAGTATTTTGTTGCTCAAATTTCACCTAGTTGTCAAACATACTAGCAAAAAGCACCATCTATCTGCAGTTTATTTGGGTCTGAGTTTCTTGGGTTTTGAGTGATTAGTTGTGCTAGTTTTTGTGTTTTATGTGTTTGTCTTGACTCCCCACAATCCAAAGCTTGTGGGGGCGCCCTTGTTTCTAGAAAACTCTAGCAAACAAAGAAACAAAAGAAGCTCAATAGAGCTCCTTCAATCCACTGTGTAAAATACACAGTCAGTGGGAAGCACTCTTCCCACTGATTTCACCCAGACCTAGCCACTACTAGTGACAGTTCATCATCAACTTATCTTTGCCTTATTTGTAGCTTATCAGTGCTTCTTTTTTCTTCTTTTCATTTTTCCTTTCTTATTTATAGTGTTTTAGACTTTTCAAAATTGGTTTCAGATTTTTCTCACTTAGGTGCCGTTTGGTTGGGGATATTTAGGGATATTGGGGTATATTCAATATATTTTCATTTTAATATCCCCAAAATATTGGGTTTGGTAAGACTAACGAAGGAATTTAATATTCCTCGAATTTCCAAAATGGAGGATAATTACTCCAATAATGAGGAATTTTAAATTACTTGAAAATTATTTTTTATAAACTTTTTACCAAGTCGTTATTATTTAGGTTCTTATGTTTATATAAAAAAATTATAAAATAAAATATTTTATATAAATTGTTTTTATAAAATTTATATAAATTTTAAATAAAAATTTATATCAATTTTTATAAAATTTATAGAATTTTTTATAAAATATATATATATTGTATAACTTATTTATTGAAGTTTTTTTATAAAATTTATATCATTTAATGAAATTTTTTTAAAATTTATATAACTTAATGTATTTTTTTAAGTAATTTACATAAAACATTTATAAAATTTATATAATTTTTTTATAAAAATTTAATGATTTCTTTTATAAATTTTTATAAGATTTATATAATTCTTTTTATAAAATTTATATAAATTTTTTATAAAATTTATATATATATTTATTAAAATTTAATGAATTTTTTATTATATCTTTATAATTTTTTTTTTAAATTTTATGTCTTTTTTATAAAATTTATATAAACTTTTTATAATATTTATATAAATATTTTTAAAAAATTTATATAAATTTTCTATAAAAATGTATAAAAAATTTATATAAATTTTTTACAAAATATATATTTTTTATAAAATTTAAATAGTTTTTATCAAATTTAAATAAAAAGTGAAAATTTGATTTTTACTCTTTTAAATAGAAATTTATATAAAAAATATTTATTCATTAACTGGTTCAAAGCAAAATCAAGATTTCAAAATATTATAAATTTTTGCGAACCAAACAAACGTAGGCATTTTAAATTCTAGAATTTTAAATTCTGAGGAATTTTAATATACTAGAATTTAAAATTCTAGAATTTAGAAATCTTGAACCAAACGGCCTCTTATTTGTTTTTTTATGATTATTTTAAATCAACGATAGTTTTTGGACTTTTAAAAATAGGAAATTAGTTTTTATAATTTTTGGAAATACTTTTTAGCAATAGAAAAATTATTTTGAGGTTTAGAAGTTATAAAATCTTTGATTAGGCTTTTTGTTAATGTATTTGATTTTTAGGACTTTAATTAGCATTTAAAAAATAAATATTAATTAATTTAAAGGTTATAATAAGTTTTCTTGATTTTTAAACCTTAGTTATATTTTTAGGAACTTAATTTAAAGTTTTGAAATTTTTTAGTTAAAATGTTATTTTCATCGCATTTTACGATTTTTCGTTTTCGTCGTCGTAGTTTAATTTTTAGTGTAATCGTCTTTATTTTTCATTCCACTTTCACTTTCTCGATTTCTGTTGAAGGATAATATCGTGTCATTAGGAGGCACATAAAATCCAACCATTTCATCTTATAGGCTTCTTCTAAACCAACAAGTTGAGAATAGTAATTCCACCACGACAATGCTTCATTAGTTAGGGTACTAATAGCAAGATTTACTTTACGATCCTCGGCAAAACCATTTCGGGAGAAAATCGTCTCAGTTCTCTCAATCCAATGAGTAATACCAATAGCATCTTCACTTCCTTGGAATTTATATAACTGGCTAGTTAAATAGTCTTTTACTGGATTAGTATTCCGTACAATTTTGAAGGTTGGTATTTTCAAAGCTGAAGAAATGCCATCGTTAATTATTCGCTAGAGTCCTTCGAGAGTTAGGATAGAAGATATCGATGTCCTTACATGTGTCATTCTGAAATTAGAAGAGAAACATTTTTGAAATTTAAATATACTTGCCTATTAAGCTTTTATCATATGCGTATACATACAACGCTTTACGAGCATTTTTTTTTCTAAAAATTTAAAGACATATCATAAAACTTTTTAGGGAATAGGTTTATAGGGCTTACATAACTAGTAACTTGTCTTAAGGTTCATAAGTTATTCATCCTTCATTTAGATTAATACTTTCTTTAACAAAATAGACTTGAGTAGTCCTTTTTAGTTTTAGATAGTATCTTTCTTTTGCTATAATTCTTTTAAAGACTTATACTTTTCAAGTAATTCTTTTTTCTAGAATGATATGAAAATAAAGGAAATAAGAAGAAACTTTCATTTATTAACAACCCACTTTGCTGACAAGCAAGCTTCTTTGTAACATAAAAGTAAAAACCGAAAGCTAAAATATTTACAAAGCTTTTAGGGAAGTTAAAATATTTTTGAGCTGGTTTACTCCTTCTTCTTGAGATCTTTGATTATGGCTAAGAGTCCTTTGATATTGTCTTGATGTCGTACTTGAATATCTTCAATAAGCTTCTCCATTGTTGCCATTCTTACTCAAGATAATGTAATTTCCTCATCATGCAACCTCTGCTTATTTCGTAACTCAAAATTCTCATTACTCATTTTTATCAAATCCTTTTCCATAGTTTCCATTTCCTCTTGTATTATCGTCTTTCCATACTTAAATCCTTCCATTTCATATTCTAGATCTTTAATACGTTTGGGAGGTACTTCACTAAAATAGTTGAACATATTCTCCATTTGTTCTCCATATATGTTTTGGGTATTTAGGATATTATTGGAAGCTTGGGATGAAGGAATTTGACACTGCGAAATAGATATATTTTTATTATTTGGTTGGGGATTATTTTCTGGAGATAAAGGGTTAGGGTAATTATTATTATTAGAAGAAATGGCTTGTATTAAGGGTTTAGGTAAATTCATAAGGTAAATATTTTCTGGATCCGAATCTGATATGATGATGGGATGAAAATAGGAAGACATATTTGTGAAGACTTCAATAAAATAAATTACTTATATTAGTATTTAATATTATATTATTTACACATATAATCATTTAAACACATAATGATATTACTAGAAATCTTTAAATGTCACTTACAACTTTTGTAGCATCATGATTTTGATGCGGAGACTTTACTTCGAATTTATTTAAGAAAATTAGTTATAGTCAAGATTTTAATCTCTTAGTTCTCTATTAACTATGACTTTGATGCCACTCTGTAACACCCCCATTTTACCTTGACGCAACGGAATAATATTTTTAGAGGTATTACTTCATGATATGAAAGCATAATAATAGGAAAACAACTCAAAAGAGCGTTTAGGTAAACTTTATTTATTCTTTATAAATTATCATTCAAAATCAGATATTTTTAATAAAACAAATGTACATACACTATACATCACAGGTTCCCGAGACCTAGAAAAATATGTTTGAATGACAAAAACTTCCAAGATTATATCTCTCTACATCATCAGTATGATCCTCCATGCTATCAATTTCAATACCTGAAATATATGCTTAATGTCAACACGAATGTTGAATGAATCCGTAGGTTTAAAATTATTTTGAATACAATATCTTTTTTCCTGAGCTACGTTATTATTTGTTTGTAAGTTTAAAACAATCAATTGTTATTGCACTCGCTTGTACACTGCTACTTGACAAACAGAAACCAACAAAATGCCCTTAAGTAGGCGGTCTGCCAAACTCCTGTGTTAGCAAAATAAAGTATATCTATTTAGCCTACGTCAGAGCCATCAGCTGCTAGCAAGTACGACTTGCCCAGATAGGGGATGTCAGTCCCCAAACAGTACTATTCACAATATTAGCGTTCACATTCTAGGATGATTAACAGTTACAATTAAAAATGGACTTAATGGTAGAGTAAACGTAGTTGCAATAATCATATCTGAGAAGCATACCAAAATACTTGTATTCCAGTTTAGCATATATCCCCCTCATGGGTTTTTCAAATCATTTAAAGTTGTATACTTTAGTGAGACTATGGACTCACCTTATGTCCAGTAATCTTGTCAGGTTTAAGTCACACAGAACAACTTGAGCTAACAAACAAGAACTTGGTCTCACACCAACCTGGATTAACACATTTGGTATAATATTATGTCTTTGATTATGGGTTCAACATTCTTGTGTATTAGTTATGCACTCTTTAACTTTATTTAAAGTGATAGTATTGTATCATTGTTCGGACCATTATACTCAGAAGCCATTATATAAACGTTTGAGTAGCGAGGGCACTTTAGATCGTAAACCCAACCACTCAGTCAGAATGTAATATCAAGATGGAACATCTTTGTACAAAGTTCCCTACTAACATGACACAGAGTAATATAGGTATGTTATTTTATATTCACATCTTTTATCCTTTAGTTTCATAATTGGCAAAAATAGTCCTTATACTTTATAATAATTTAGAAAATAGGTTTTATCATATATTTTTAATCCATATAGTTTCATTAATGACAAAAATGATCCTTTAAGTTTATAATTTAAGAATAATTACCTTTTTAAGATATAATTTATAAGTTTAGCATATTTACACTTTTAACCCTCAAAGTATATAGTTTTATAATTTATGTTTTATACCTTCAATTAACCTTAGGGTTTCAAATTTTACAATATTGATCCTTATAGTTTATATTTTCACAAAATGACACTTTTAGCTCATAAAGGTTTATAGTTTTAAAATGATAGTTTTAGTCCCTAGACTTGTAAAAATCATATAACAAGTTCAAAAATGCATCAAATGATCTAGGACCTTCAAATAACATTTCAAAACACATTTATAATCATAATAACAACATTTCTATAGAATTATAGTTTTTTAAATGAGATTTTACTCATTATTTCGTGTAAACTACAAAACTAGAATTTTAAGATATCTTTAACTTATAACTTTCATTTAAATTGATAAAATGACTTAGTTTCTTTTAGATTATCTTTCTAACATCATTTAAACATTATAACAAGTCTCATATATCATTATAACTAGATCAAGCTTTGGTTAACATAGAGATTACCTAGGTGGCTCTAAAATGGCTTCTTGTGACTTCTTATGAACACAACTTGTTACCAAAGCTTCAAGAGATTCATGGCTACCTTTTTGACCTGTTTTCTAGTCTTATGGGATGTCCTAAGACGTATATATAGGTGTAAATGTAGAATGGGTAGGATATACTAAGAAAACAGGGTGCGAGTTTCAAATGAAGACTATACTCCTCTATTTATACTTGTAGCAAGACAGCCTCCAAGGTCTGGCCTAGGACGTGTAAGATAGATAAAATACTGAATAATGAAGGATATGGAAGTCTATTAAAGTCTAGGTGATGAGTGTATAAGCTAGTTTGATCCAATCTTCCATATGTGGCTAAAAATACTACACGGCTAGATTAGGATGAGAATGGTGATTTGTAGCAAGCAAGGAGGTGATGCACATGCTTTTAGGAACTTCTAAAATATCTTAGGACTTATAAATATCTGGTTTTTAAACTTTTAATGGAGAGAAATGGTTTAAAAATGAGTTTTGAATGGAAAATACAAAACCGGGTTTTAAAACCAGGGCTTGTAACTTATGGTTTATGTTTTTAGTGATTAAGGACTTAGGAATGTGATTATTGAACTATTAAGTATTAATTATGGTGTATACATTCTATTTAAGATATTTTGGTCCTTGTTTGAAGTTTAAAAAAGGTTTGATGTGAAAATAGGAAGTATACTTATGTAGATTAGGGTTTCCTAATGATCTAGGGTTTAGTCTTAGTAAATGTGATTATCCTCCTCTTAGCTACTGATGTAAACTTAATTTAGGTCCTAGACATTTTGTCTTAAGTGTCCAAATATTCTTTACACTTTCTTTAATGGTTTAGTTTAGGTAAACATGTTTAAAGAGTGAAAATACCTATTTAGCCTAATTTACAAGTCATGCATTAAAATCTTGTACCTTGTCCATTAAGATACTTTTACATTTTCTTAACATAATATGATAACCTTAATGAAGTCCTATGAGTGTTTATAGACTTGTCCTAAAAGACTAGGTTATGATTCCATGTAGATTTCTTAATATAAGGGTTTCTATATCATTAAGCCTAATGACTTTCTATTTTGGGTAATTAGGGTTTATATCTTTATGAATACTTATTATAGGGTTTATATGATTTTTATGACTTCTATGGTTTCTACATTCTTAGTTTAAGGGTTTACATAGATTTACCATATTCTAGGGATAATTAAGGGAGCTTAAGATCCTATGCTTTATAACTTGTACATTATGCTTTATTAACTTGTAACTTAACTTGATACAAATGTATCACTTTAATATGATACTTAGTTGATTTTTATAATTTATAGAAAAAGATTAGGTTCTAATTCATTGCAGAATGGATTTTATATGCTAATCTTAGTTTTAGGTCATTTTCTTGTAATTAGCTTGTGATTAGTGAATATTAGTACTTTGTGATTGCTTATATCTTCTTTATATAGTAGATTAGAATTATTATATTTTATTTATCATAGATACATAGTTGTTGTATAATTACATTGCTTGAAACATTATTTGTAAAGGTTTTTAGGTGATGATCTAGACTATTATGTATACTTATTTGTACTTTAGCTTTGTATGGTTTATACTTACTGTTCTTGGATAACTTTATACCTTTATATGATATGTATGTTACTCAGTTGTAATCCTTGATTACTTCTTATATGTAGTGTGTATTCATATTCTTATAATCCTTAAGTTTACAACATATTATAAGGATCTTAGGGTTTCTAAGGGAATTTAGAGTATCCTTGTTATACTTGAGATGTTCTTACTTGTTAAATCACTTTTAATACTTATACTTATTGTATATATTGTATTTTACAACATATAGGAATATGCTGCTATGATAGTTTAGGGTGTGAGAAGTAGTTCATTCTACCAAGTAATATACAAAAAGCAAAAATTTCTAGTGGCTTTTCCACTTCCATTCAATCATAGTACATATCACACTTGTGATTTTTATGGGTTGTCGTAGCCTCTTCCCCTTAAAGAAATCTCGTCCCGAGATTATAACCATAACATAGTGTATCAAAAGGGCAAATGTAGTTCTTGCGTTCAAAAATTTCTTCTAACATTCTATTCATACATCAATGAATAAAGCTTTTACTGTTGTTATCTCCTTTTTAATCAATCTCTTCTATTAGAGTTATGGCGAAAATGAACACTTATGAAGCGTTAATTTATATATTAACCACTTAGATTATAATGAAATCTATAAAGATTACAAAATTAAGTGTATATCATACCGCTTAATCAATTAAATCCTCCTTAGTGTTTAAAATACGAAGGGAAATGTAATTATTTTTGAGTTTCTTGGATAAAACTTAAGTCAATAAGTCACAACTCAATTCAACCTCTTGAATTGATTATCGTATCTTTCAGAATACGTTTGGATTATGGGAAAAACCAAAGTTTAATACTGTTTTATATGGTGTAGCTTCTCATTCCTCATGAGAAAGTAATTATGATTATTCTTGGTAAAGATTTTTCACAAATCACCATTTTAATATAGTAGACAGCTAACAGTTACTTCTTATTGCACTACAAAGCTCTATTTATATAATACCTTTATAGGATAAGTACAATTCCAGATAATATAATGCATATGCGGAGTATGATATTCTAATATATGGATAGTTCTCTTAGATTAATCCATGGGTATAAAGGGTAATATTCTTCTGATTGTATTCATTAGTGTTAATGCAAGTGATGCCTAAAAACATTATTAGTGTTAACTAATCTTTCTTAGTTTTGATCACAACAAACTATACAACACATTTAGTGTAAAACACAAAACTAATTATTTAACTAACACTATCATCAAGGTAATAATCATATCACTAACATTTCTTAATCATACTTAGTGATCATCAAAATGATTATCCTTAAAACTCACTTTTGTTAATATGACAAAAGACTTTTTAATAAACTTTCTTTTTTAGAAAATGTTTTATTAAAATGGAAAATGAAAATTTGAAAATAGCATATTCCATATGCTATTAGAATATCCTTTGAAGGCTTCAAATACCTCAGATATTCCTACCCCACTAAAAGAAAAAAACGGAGCGTACTCTAGGGGCGGAACCTTAAGTATCTAGGCGGTTCCCTAGCGATAAGGAACCGCCGGGCTAGATAAGGTACCGCGCCTAGATAGTCGTTATATATCCGTTATACTTTGTCTCCTTTAAATAGTGGGTTAAATCTCATTTTCCAACAAGCCTCTTGGACGTTTTTCTCAGCCCCCTTTCTCTTTTCTACAGCATAATCATTAGTAAATGATCACTTAAAGTGTTAAGGATGTTTACATATGATTATCACTTTTCTTCATTATCACTTTTCATTAATCTAATCCCTTTCTCTCTCTACTTTTCTTCCCTCTCCTTTCTCTCTCTACAACTAATCTCCTCCTTCCCCATCTCTTCCACCAAATCCATAGATCTAATCCATCCATTAACAAATCCTAAGAATTTGTAGGCCTTCAATTGGTATCAAGAGCCATGGTTGAATCTTAGGATTTGCATCTTTTTATCTTTTGATTTGGTGGTAAAAATCCTTTCTTTTCTTATTTTTTATTCATCTTTTCATCATTCGATCAATTTTTTGATCAATTTTTTATCAATTTTTATAAATCTTATCATTTTTTTAATAAAGTTATCCATTTTTCTATCAATTTTATCAACTTTTATTTTTTATCAGTTTTATTTTTTTTTTCTTCTTTCGTGTGTTTTTTTTTTTATTATCCGTTTTTTACTATCAGTTTTTTTTTTTTATCAATTTTTTAAATCATCTAGTTTTATTAAATTTTTTAAAAATAATCTGTTTTTCTTTTTCAATAATCAGTTTTTTATAATCACATTTTTTTTGTAATTTTTTTTTTTTAATCATATCATTTTTTAATCAGTCTCTTTTTTTTAAATCATTTTTACTCAGTTATTTTTTAATCAAATTTTTTTTTAGATCCGTTTATCAGTCCAAATCCGTCATCTTTTCATTTTTTTTTTCATTTCTGTCCAAAGTCAGTCCTATTGTCCATATCATCTATCTGTCCAACATCAGTCCCGTTTCATTGTCAAACGTCTCGTTTCAATAATCTGTTCATTCAAGCTGTTGTAAAACATTCCGTATGGACGAATTTTGAAAATCTTTCCGAATAGACCAAAAGTTCCGAATAGACCAAAAGTTCCGAATAGACCAAAAGTTCCGAATAGACCAAAAGTTCCGAATAGACCAAAAGTTCCGAATAGTCAAAACTTTCCGAATAGGAAAATCTTCCGAATAGGAAAAACTTCCGAATAGACCAAACTTTCCGAATGGTCAAAACTTTCCGAATGGACACAACTTTCCGAATTGACAAAGTTTTCCGAATAGAAAAACATTCCGAATAGAAAAACATTCCGAATAGATTTTTTTTAACAAAATAGACTCTTTCCGAATAGACAGTCTATTCGGAATATACACTACTCGACTGACAACACCACTCACCCACAAACAAACACCCCTCACTCTCTCGACCCTCGCTCAACTCGACCCAAACAGTGACTCAATCTAAACCAAACTCACACCGATTTTGGACTCACCTTTCATAAAGACTCGAACCCAACACTTCACTCTAAGCCCCTCACAGTCTCGACTCTATCTCACCCACCCACCCTCGACATACTCGACACCTACCCACGTCTCACTCAATACTCAAACCCACACCTCTCGACTCAATCCAACAGACTCACTGACTTTGTCTCTCGACCCTCGAACCACTCACACACTCGTCCCCACACAGCACATCCATCTCACACTACCCTCAACTCTCGTCTCTCACCAAATTTTCACCTTATCTCTCTCGGTCACCCCCCCCAACACCCTCGAAACATTCTCACCCTCGAATCATAAACTCACACACAGCAAACACATCTCTCTCTCGACAACTAAACTGACCCAAACACAAACTCACCCCTCACACCCTCGAACACACCCTCGACTCCATCCCAAACCCACCCTCGTCACAAACACACCCTCAAAACACATAATCTTTATCCGAAAAAGATTGTTTTTAAACAAAAAGACTGATTTTTTACAATAAGCCACAAAAACTCTCGATCTCACTTTTATTCAAAAGGATCATTGATCCAAGACTCAAAACAGAAAGACGCTACAGAAGAAGAGAGACTCAATTACTCAACATAAAATTAAAAGAGGAACCTACCTGAGACCAATATTTAATTGATCTTGACGCCATAAAAACATTGTGAGAAGGAGATCTGATTGAGGTTATTTAGGTGTGGATGACAAGATTGGGTGGAGTTTTGATTGAGGATATTTGAGGCTGCGTTTTGTTTGAGAGAGAACAGAGAGAGAGGGTTGATAGAACCGGAGGAAAGAAGAGTGTGTTGTTGGTTTATGTGATTTAGTCAAACAAGAAAACGTATAGGCGGAGAAAACAAGAAGTAAGTGGGGCGGTTGAAAGCAGTTAATTGGGCCACGTGTGTAATTTTAAATCAGACGGAGTAAACAAGGGAACAGTTTTTTTTTGGGACACGTATTGAGCTTAACTTTTTAATATATCCGATTTTTTTTTGGCAATTTTGATTTTAATAAGATATTGTCCCCTTCAAATATTATTTTTTATTTCTTTTACTTTCATTTTTATTTTTTTAATTTTAAAGTTAATCTTTTTCTAATTAAGTTAATATTGGGATTTTTGTCAAGTCATATTTGTCATTTTTGATTTTTAGTTTAGTAAATCTTGTTTACTAATTTTTTGACAATTCGTGTTAAGCGGGTATTTTTTTTAAAAAAAAAAAAAGTTATCGTGAAAAATTTTTGACGGGTTATCGTGACGAGTTATAGTGACGGGTTAAAAGTTTTGTGGCCGGATTTAAAGACAAACGTGACGAGTCAAAGTGCCGAGCTTCATTTATACAATCCATCGAGGAATTTTAAGTATTATTTACGGGTCTTTCGATTTAATCGATCTTTAATGGATTCGTTCGATTCGACATGTCAAAAGGGAGAGTTGCATTTAAGGCAAAACGCAGTTAAGAAAAGTGGCATCACCTCCTTTCAACTACTCCAGTCTCATCTTGTCACTCTTTCGGGTATTCAAGGAGGGAGCGAATTTGTGACAATCTTTGGACAAGATCGTCATATATTCATCGACTCAATTTTCACCACTTTGACCGAACTCGCCGAGCAACTCAACCATAACAACTTTAATCACTCTGCATCAGCACTTGCATACAAGGCTCTTGTGACACACCTCACGCCTTTCCTCCAATTTAATATCATCAAGCCTGAAAGTTCAATGATTTGCCAATCGTTTCTTCGAGATACACATACCGAGCTTCGAGTTTTCCGTGATACGATTTTGAAACTCATGTCATCGGTCTCGTCTTCGATTTATGAAAGATCTCGACTTCAGCAAGGGTATGATAATGGAGTGCAAGACTCTTCGATGCAAGAGAAAACTGATCATACGGTTGAAAACTTGGAGCCTAACGATGCCAAGAGCACAGAATCAGGAGGACAACATGATGCCAGTGGCACGTCAGGGAATGTTCACGAGATTTCTCTTGATGACACCTTACCCATTTATGACGAAGAGCCTGCAAACATGGTACAATGTGATGTTGGTTATGATGTATATGCTGATAACATGCCGCATATTGAGCATTCTGAACCTAATTATGACAAACATGGGATGGAAAAGAGTGATAGAAATACCACTTCTGATTCATCCAATGTAAGTCATAATGGGGGAGAGATTGTTCAGAATGCTATAGTACATCATGAAAATTGTATTATAACTGCTTCATTGTCTGCTTCTGATTCCAAGATTAAAGAGCTCGAAACGATCGTAGCTCGGCAATCAAAAGATCTTGAGGATGCCAAACTTGAATTTTCTAAGAAAACGGTCAAATTTGAAACATACTTTGAAAAACTTGAAAAATCAAACGTTGTTCTTGAAAGAAAATTGGATCAAACTGTTTTAGATTCTAAAGCTGAAAAGGATAATCTTTTGAAACAAATTCAACTGCTTGAATCTAAGTTGGCATCCCAAGATAACGTGCTCAAAGAGAATGAGAATTTAAAAGCCCAAGTACAGGAAAAGGTCTTTGCTATAGCCGCGTTGAAAAACGAGTTAAGGAAAAATAGAGGACCTAGTGTGGACACTAAGCTTGAAAAACCATCAATCTTGGGGAAACCGCCTACAAATCAGTTCGTCAGACAACCGATTGTCAGACAACCTACTGCATTTAGATCCGAGCGACCACAATCCTCGAGACCGCGGTTTGCCTCCCAAGTTGATTTGGTTCATCTTATTAGACCAGTCAC
This sequence comes from Glebionis coronaria, assembly GCA_025667525.1. Classification (NCBI taxonomy): domain Eukaryota; kingdom Viridiplantae; phylum Streptophyta; class Magnoliopsida; order Asterales; family Asteraceae; genus Glebionis; species Glebionis coronaria. Next base: position 500,772,544 of record CM046878.1, on the reverse strand, counting down.
TCCAGCAACTAGGCCCAATGTGATCACTCCAGCTTTAGCAAGACCAAATCATATGATTGCCTCTAGTTTCCCTAAAAATATCAAGACCACGTCTAGAACCAGTTCAAATGACGTTTGCCACAAATCTGGTCAAAGGGAAGCTATTGAAAAGACACATGTAAGAGATAGCAATGTCCAACCTAGTCAGATGCCTTCTAGATTACCCAACACTGCTAACCGTAGCATGCCATCTTCTAGGAGCATCGATCAATCATCTAGGAATTATTCAGACATTAAATATGCTACGTGTAAAACATGTAGAAAATGTGTCTTTACGGCAAATCATGATGCTTGTGTCAAAAAATTACTTGATGAGGTGAACTCCCGTGCTAGAATTAAGTCCCAGTGGATAGCTAAAATCAAACCCCTTGGTAAAGTTTGGCGCCCCACTGGTAGAACTTTTACTCTTGTAGGAAACGAGTGCCCTTTAACTAGGATAGTCTCTGATTCTACGAAGACTACTAGGGAGGAAATTGCAAAGGATGATACATCACTTAAGACTGAACTTAAGATTTTCTATAAAAGGAAACGTTTGCCAGCCAAGACTAGTGAATCATCTACTCAGGTCGCCTCTGAAATAAGTAAAGCCAACTGTGAACCCCCATGTGCTTCTATAATTGATATCGCTAACCCACGTCAAAGCATGCAAATTCCTAATGAGATTGCAGGTATCAAAGTTGATGTTCCAAAAGAACGAAGCGGTCCAATCGTTGTGTACCGTTCAACTAAGGACACTCTTAGAGTTTGGTTGCTGAAGAAGCAGATATCAGAGAAACAACTGTCTCAGGGGATTCATGGTTAAGTTGCAAAAAGGACTTATAGTCACATCACAGACTATAACTCGATCATCAAAGAAAGGAAAGTTTATCACCGATGATAAACTTATCCTAAAAACGAGAAATTTATTTTTCTCGGGCATGAGCTTATATCAAAAACATTCCAAGTTTTTAAGCTCATGCATCAAGGCTTATAGATAAATGACAGTCTGTAACCCGTTCTTCAAAGGCAGGAAAGTTTATCGCCGATGATAAACTTATCCTTACAACGAGAAATTAAAATTTTCTCGGACACGAGCTTACATTAAAACCATTCAAAGGTTTTAAGCTCGTGTATATGACTTACAGTTAAATGTCAGACTGTAACTCGAACTTAAAATAAAGGAAAGTTTATCTTTTATGATAACTTATCCTCTTAACGAGAAATTCACCTTTCTCGGTCATGAGCTTGTATTAAAACATTCGAAGTTTTAAGCTCAGAAAGGAAAGTGTATCTTTTAAATAAGAGAACTTTTCCTCATAACGAGAAATTAACCTTTCTCGGTCATGAGCTTTCCGTTAAAACAGTCAAAGTTTTCAAGCTCATGAAAACGACTTCTAAGTAAATGTCAGCTTAGGACTCGTTCTTCAGATAAAAGGAAAGTTTATCGCCGATGATAAACTTATCCTTCACAACGGGAAGTTTACAACTTCTCGGACTTGAGCTCGTTTTTTAAAGATATTCAACATCTTAAGCTCAAGTAATTGGTTTTTCAAAACTTTGAACACAATTTTTCGAGAATTTCTCAAAAGGTTTTTCTAAATCTTTCAAAATTGTGTGTTCAAAAAATGTTTTGATAAAAAGAGCATGTCTTATGGAATCGATAATATTTACGAACCTAGAAATGTCATTCAATAATGACACGGGGTTGTAAATAAAGTTCGAGCAGAAGTTCAAACTTTTAAAACATGCTCAAAATGGTTTGCTATTATTTCAGATAGCAACCCGCTTTTTCATACTCAAGTCAAGCATTTCACCGGAAAGCTTTGACTCAACAACGGGAATTAATTTTCTCGGGGACGTGACGAGGTGACCAACATTCGTGAACAAGAACCATGTGCTTCTTTCATATGCTGTTCTCCATTATTCAGGTCCAACCTCGTACATTGCTAATCTTGTGAATTCATTATTATATCTGATCTTTGCACGTAATAAATACCTTACACTTGTGTTTAAAAGGTATTTAATTTACGTTTCAAGTACACCCTCATTAATTTGAGGGGGAGCTTGTTAAAATCACGAAGATAATTGGATTTGCATTTTTCTTCCCAAATTTTCTTAAAATGCTATTAAATCAATTGATATTAAAAACATCGATTGGGTTAATATTTTTAATATGGGGGAGAAAATGTGATTTAATATGGGATATGATCAATCACAAATGGTTTGACTTAACGTGTTAGCTCATCCCGACATGTGCGAAATGTTTTCGAATATCGTAGCATATGTTAAGGGGGAGCAAAATGGATTTGCACTTCAAAATGGATTTCATGGTGACATACACTTACCCAAAACATCTCTTTTCACGACGATGAAGATTGTGGTGACATAAGGATGGTAGGATAGGTTAAAGTCCAATGATTTATCTAGAACCGGAGGAATCTTCCCAAGGACATTCCATAGCTAGAAATAGTAGTCCTTAGGAAAGATGGAGAAAGATTGTGAACGTAGCTGAATGCCGATCAAGTACTTAAGTTAGCACTGGAACAATCACAACAAGGTGCTAGTTATGACGTATTGGTAAGCATTGAAGGGGTTGAAGAATGAAAAAGAATTGTAAAGATAAAGGGTGTAAAGAAAGAAGCCCTCCTTACAACCTTAGGCAGAAACCGGGTCAATTCATATGCTATTGAGATCATTTTTAATGATTCTTGATATTGAAGAAAGACATCATGGACCCAGTGATGCAATGCTCAACCCTTCCCAGCTAACTCAAATATCTCTCAAAAGGTATTTGTTTTAATCACACGGAGATAACACATTATCTATTGATTTATTCACTCCGAATAAATTGGTATTGAAAAGGTGGCACTCCTCTCCAGCCTCCGATCACTAAAATCCAAAATGCACGATCGAGTCTAGAGCCATTTGAGATCATCAAATATCTCATTAGGACACACTTTCATATTTCCTTGCTTCTTCACACACTGTGAAAAGTAAGAAAGATCTTAAGAGTCCTACGCAAAATCCTCATGATCTTGCCTGAACATCCGAGTAATACGAAAGTATTTACAATGAAGATGGAAATCCTTCTTGAGCGAATATCAAAAAGCTCATGGTAGGTGACTTGTGCGATTCTTTATGAATCAAACTTGTGATAACTGGAAAGCAACAGTGGTTTAATTCTTAAATGAATTTAAACACGTTCCAGGCCTCTACGCAATATCTTAGTGATCTTTCCAGAACATTCAGAGTAATACTATTAAGTATTTACAGTGACGAATGGAAATCCTTCTAGTGTTAACATCAAACAGCACTTGGTAGGTAACTAGCAAGATTCTATATGAATCAAGCTCGTGACAACTGGAAAGCAACGATGGTGCGGTTCTTAATTGAACTTCACTTGTTCCAGGAACATGAATTGACGGCTTCAAATCATGCGGATAATATTATCCAAATGATTCACTCTTTACGTTCGCAGTCAGCTTTGGACGGTCGAGTAAAGAGAACGGGTTTACCCGCGAAATCTTGTCAAGGAGGTTCTTTATTGAAACTACCTGTCACAAGTACGATATTTAATATCGTCCAACGGTCTTCACCGACCGGAGGTAAAATGCTACCGAATTAGAATGAAATGTTCAAGGCCATTTCATCCGTGTATATGTTTGTTGCTAACTGTCTTATGCAGCGTAACAAAAAGGTGGCATTGCGGTGTATAATCCAGAAGAAGTCGTCACCACATGCTTATACTACATACACTTAGTACTTCAACAAATTCAAGAAAGTCTGAAGGTCAAGTCTTCCGCTGTATCAAACTCTGAAGCTTTCAAGAATTTAAAGGTATAAGTATGTGGAACATGAAGTCACGAAGAGGCAAATTTCACAAGTGATGAATGCACAAGGTCAAGGCAAGGAAACATGCTCAAGACTAAAGTCAAAGATCATATCAAGCATATTCACAAGAACAAGATCGAAGACTCAAGCATAGATGCTAGGTTTAAGATTTTGTAAAATGGTGTGACCTCCCTTAGGGGGAGATTGTTGGAAATGTGTTTTCCCAAAGAAAGTCTCGGTCACATCATTATTAGCATAGATCACGAGCCATAGTATATTTAGAACTTTGTAACTTGGAGCGACCTCCCTTAGGGGGAGATTGTTGGAAATACGTTTTACGTATTTATGAAGGATCGGTCGCTCCAACGATAATTATGTAATGGGCTCGTGGTCCACTTAGTTATGTATAGTCCATATAGCCCACATGTAGGGTGGGCTATATATATACCCCTCCTAGCATGTTAGGAGGGGGTTGGTTAGTTCATTCATTATCACTTTTCATTAATCTAATCCCTTTCTCTCTCTACTTTTCTTCCCTCTCCTTTCTCTCTCTACAACTAATCTCCTCCTTCCCCATCTCTTCCACCAAATCCATAGATCTAATCCATCCATTAACAAATCCTAAGAATTTGTAGGCCTTCAATCCTCTTGATCCCCTCCTTTAACTTGTCCAATGAGAAGATCACTCACTCACTAGTGTTGTGATAAAGATGAATCTATGAGCTAGTCATATTCATCATGATACCCTTTTTGTTTTATGTTAATCCATTGTATTTATGAATACTTGGACTAGTTGTGTTCATCCAACTTATTTGTGAATATTTGAATTTGTTGTGTACATCCATTGCATATGTGTTTGCTTGGATTTGTGTTGTGTAGATCCAAGCTACATGTGTGTACATGGATATGTCTAGTTGAGTTGTAATAGATTTGATTAGTAGTTCTCACTAAACTATAAAGTGATGTGGTTGTGTCTTGTGAGTTCTCACTAAACTTGAAAGTGATTAGTAGTTGTATTGTGTGAAGTTCTCACTTAGCTTCAAAGTGAAGAGTCGTGAAGATTGGTTCTAGCTTTAGATTAGAACTCAACATCTAGCCTTGTGTCGTAAAATGGTGAAGTAGGCAACGTCGTGAAGATTGGTTCTACCTTGAGATTAGAACTCGACATCTAGCCATGTGTCGTTAAATTTTGAAGTAGGCAACGTTGTGTAGATTGGTCCTAGCTAAAGATTAGGTCTCGACATTTAGCTTAGTGTCGGAAAATAATGTAAGCGACGATGTAAGGTTTTCTCCGCCAAGAAGGGAGCTTGTGGATATAGTGGAAATCTCGAGTAGGTGTACTCGAGGAGTGGAGTAGAAACGAGGATAGAGCCTCGTTGTCGAACCACTATAAATCTTGGTGTCCTCCCACTAGGATGTCTCCTTCCTTACTCTTTACTTATTTCATTATCATTACACTCACTTATTATCTTTACTAGTGCATTTGAATTGAACCTAATCATTATGCAACTTAGCTTCAAGCAAAAGATAGTTTTGATACAAACCAAATTGAAAGTAATTTTAATTTGGTTGCCAATCGAAGAGAAACTATTCAACCCCCCTCCCCCCTTCTAGTTTCTACAATTGGTATCAGAGCGATGGTCACTCAAGATCTTTGAAGTATATTGTACTTTGAAACTTGGATCGATCCATTGTCTCCTCAAATTAGAAGGTCAAGGTGTACTAAAGTTTCTCTTTGGTAAAAACTATTTTTTTTTGAAAAATAGGTCTTTTAATTGATAATATTGCATCCCTCTTAAGATTAGTAGTCTTTATGCATTTTAGATCTACTCTTGAAATGTATCTACTAGTTTGCATCTTGCTTTGTGTAGGTACTCATGAAGATCAATCACTTAATTGGTTGTGGATTGAGTTACTTGCACTTGTAGAAGACTCATCTTCATTGATCTTTAACATCCTTGAATGATGATACCAAGATGATTGGGAATGATACTAGTCCTTGAAGACTTAGTACTCATTATAGTCATTGTTGGGCATAGCATTGACTCCTTGATGGATTGCTCTTTGTAGCCAAGGTACGCTTTCGTTCTTCCACATGCCCTTTGATCATTCTTTTGATCATTACTTGACTATGTGCTAATTCTTGGCATCCTTGCCTTGAAATGTGTTTGTGGTTTGTGATTCTTTTCTTTTATCCTCTCAAACCTTCATTGCTTGGATACTTGACTCACTATGGTGATGTAGAGTGAGTTAGTAGTAGCTTAAAGTATCAAGCATGATTTCCATGGTTTGCACCCATACGGTTAGTAGGCCCTTTGTGGGAGAGAAAGTGAATTAATACCTTGCTCATAATTTGGTTTAGACTAAGACTATTATTGAAAAGTGATCTCAGTCTATACACGAATAATTGCTTTGTGTTTATTCATTACCAAAGCCGTTTAACGTTTCGCCGGAAAGGCACGTCTTAAACCACTATATATGACACAATCTCTTCGTTACCACTATTTGAAGATTTTCATTAATCCCTTGAGCATTATTCCTAGTCTTGATTCACTTCCCTTGACTTCTCTCCACTTTGTTGTTTTGCTACGAGTAGTCGTTTGTCCGTTTCGGTTCTTTTTGATCTTGATTCAACTCGTAATCCTTCATTAAAGCATATTGCCAAATGTTTTGATGATCCAATGTTATTCTAAAAGGTTCATGATATAATTTTAAGTATTTTAGAAAAACTTGGTTTTTAAAATTTGGCGTTTTTCATTGATAAAAACCTGCCTCTGTAGGCGGTTCTTTATCTTGGCGGCTCAAACCCGCGGTTCTCTATCGATAAGGAACCGCGGGCAGTAAAGTTTGTCAGAGCACCAGTTTGATTATTTTATTCTTTTTCAAATCTCTATCTCTCTCTCCCAAAAACATACAGTCGACGTTTTTCATCTTTTCCACCATGGTTGAAGCTTCCAAAACCTTCAATCACTCAAATTAATTGATTCCAAGTTGAGGGTTTCACTCATCCTTCATCTAACATCAATTAATTGTTAGTATTTTCTTTCAATTTCATCTATTTTGTTCTAGGGTTTATCCTTTCATAATTGGGGATTTTTAAAATTGAAATTGAATTAAAACCTTAATAGGAATGTGGGTTGACATGGTTATTTTACTATGATTCCTTAGTTCATATTCATTAATATTTCACTAAAACCCACTTGTAGAACAAATCCGAATTTTGGCTAAATGATTTCGGTTAAAAGATGGATTTGAGATGAACCCATGAACAAATAGGTAATGACATTGTTAATGCTTACCTAAAAACCTTGTTTTGAAAAACCAATGTTCTAAGTCCATTATTGATCCAACATAGTTCATATGTTCTTGGTAAATAATGAAATAGCTACATTGTGAACATGAGAATGATATGGATTCAATCCTTTGTTTGTCAATAAATTGATATAACACATTCTCATATTTTTGAATTTTGATTCTATTTTTCATATGAGTGATTGGAGAAATATTTTCTTGTGTTTATTTAGGTGTTAATCATGCCTTCACAATACCAAAAGGATCATCAACTCACCAAACAATATATGCCAAACCTTTCCGACTTTTGTCACTCTACTCACCTTGCCCATACTTTTTCCTCCCTTCAATCTCGTTGCTTTCATGAGGGTAGAGTTTTTCAAAAGGATATCAAGGATTATGTCTACATCAAGTCCATGTTTGAAAACATTGGATTTGATTGTTTGTTAAACATTAAGGAAGACATCTATCCTCGATTCCTATTGGAGTTCTTTAGCACATACTCCGTCATTGAAAACAACGATGGAATATTTGTTAGGTTCATCTTGAAAGATCAACTCATTCGATACTCTCTCGAAGTTTTTGGTCAAATTCTTGATGTCCCATTTGTAGGCACTTGTCGCTTCACGGATAAATGGAAGCTTAGTGCTCTCCTTGAATCCTACAATTTTCCTCCAAATGATCATGAGGAAATTGATCTTGACTTCATTGTTGACATTGTCTCCAAAAAGCGTAATCGACCCGTTAAGAGAAGCCTTCATGCTAAGATACGTTCGGTGAAACATCATGAGGTTCTCTTAAGCGACCTTAATGATAATATGGTCCAATGGACCAATATCCTTAGGGAAAATGTATTTTGTCTTGATGGAAACCAGGATCATGTTCCGGCGTGTTTAGTGCATATGTTATATTGCATCTTTACAAACACCAATTACAATTTGGCATATTTTATCGCTCAACGGATCAATTATGATATTCACAAGCCTAAAACAAACCTCCCTTACGCAATGCTTCTCACTCGCCTTTTTAAAAGGGTTGGCCGTTATTTTCAAATCTTGATCTTTCTCAGTTTCAACCGGTCAAACGGGTCATGCTACCTATTCAAGAGGTCTATAAGAGAAAGACAAGATGTGATCGTAAATCCGACCAACAATAGTTCAATGATGAGGACATGGACATGCCAACAAGTGATGGTGATGGCATTGGCACAAGTGATCCCATTGACTCTTCGAGCACTTCTCACCACTCCACAAACTCATTCGTGGATGGTTTAGATGACATTGCTTCCCCTCCTCACCATTCCTCTAGTGAAGTTCCTAATAATCTCAATTTAGAGGAACTTTACCGTCAAAATCTTCGAACCCAAGGTGATTTGCATGAACACCGGATTGAGTCAAGAAAGGGAATCAAGTACTTGGTAAAAATGATCAAGGGATTAGGCAAGAAAAGGAGGTGAAGACTTTGTATTGCGTCAAAATTTTACTTGTCTTGTGATGGTTAAAACATTTGCTTATTATTACTTTGGTTTGGTTGTGTATTAACTTATGCTACATGTTTGGATTACTATTTATTTTAATCCTAAATGTTGTTTATGCCATTATGATTGTGTTTTACATAGCTGTGTGCATCCCTTATGATAGTTAGCTTCATAGATCTTGGTCAGTAGTTAACTTTGGCTTGTGAATCCTTTGATAAAAATCTGGGTTAACCAAAATTTGGGATGTGAAATTTTTGAAACAGTTCTGGTCGCGGTTCCATATCGACCAGCGGATCCTTATCGATAAGGAACCGCCGGTCCTAGATAAGGAACCGCCGTCACTGTTTCCGACAGAATCTTTTGCTTTACACTATTTTCTTCAATCTGTGTAAACTTTGCATGATTCTTTCCAAAAACCTGCATATTTCCTAAACTAGGTTACCTAAATTCATTATTCACCTAAAATGATTTTAACCCATTACTAGTTTGGATCATCCCCTCACCCATTTAAACCCACCTTGTTAGTCATGTTCTTCACACATCAAAACATCTTTCCCTAACCCTTAAACCACCCTTGTCAACCATGGTTTCTACAAAAACCTCGAATACCCCAAGGAAGACACTTAAGATTAGGATTAAGGTACCCAAGCCTAACTTCTCACCCTTTCACACACCCAAAAATGAGATGGTTCCAATCCTCATTTCCTCATCACCTTCACCACCCCTTGCACCATGCAAGACAACATCCACCCATGGTACTAACCACTCCATTGGTTCTACCTCCTCTTCATTCAACTCAAGAATGAATGAGCTCTCTTCACCCTTCACTCCAAGTACACCCTTGGATGTGACTACACAACCCCAACCAATCCAAAGCATTCCTTTTGTGAATGACTTTGATGACACCTTGGTGACTTCACCATTTACCCCTCCTAACTCACCCATTTCACCAACCTTGGAGAACATACCTCCACAATCACCCATTTCTCCTTTGGGGAACATGCCTCCACTCTCACCCACATCACCCTTGGAGAACATGCCTCCTCCACCTCCACCACACTTAGACACTCCAATTTTAGGTTTCCCACTTTCCCTCCTCTTGGGTGATCCTTACTATGGGTTTCAAGAGACTCATGGTCCTAATTGTCCATGTTGCCTCTACAACTACTACATCATCCATAACCATAGGATGGAGATGTTTGGACTACATAGGAGGTTGTAAGAGTTCTTGCTTACCTTGTTCTCCATGCCTCCTCCAAGGAGATGAATGATGAGTTTTCTAAATAAATGGTTTTCAACAAAACCAAGCCAAAGAAAACTACTCATCTAAATCTAGTAATAAGCTAACTTTATATTAGTTGTTTTTCTCTTTAATTTGTCATTGTACTTTCTTCCTTCATGAGCTTTTCATGAAGTTGATTAATGGATTTAGCTTAATTTGTTTCTATTCTTATGTGCACATTAATCAACTTTAATTTGAAATTAAATTGAACCTAAATCTATCACAACCTCTAAAAACTTGACTAAAATTAGTTCAAAATGATATCTAAATATTTTGTCACCCTTTGTCAAGACATTCTTTGTGAATGTGTTGCTTTTATGCAACCCTAGCATAATTTAGTGCTAATAGAGGTAAAATTCCAAGATTTGCAACTTTTTGAAAAAGTATTAGTTTTTTCTCAAAACCCTGGAAAAACTTGGTTTCAAGTCAACTGCTTGCGGATCCTTAAAGTCCCGCGGCTCCTTAAGTGATAAGGAACCGCCGGTCCCTATAAGGTACCGCGGACAGAAACTGGCCTTTGACTCGTTTTTGGTTAAAAAAAATTTAAACCCTATACCCTGTCAAGATTCCTTGTTTGCTCAATTTGGCTAGACATTCATTGACACTTCACTTTTTGTATTCAAATTCTTACCTTGATTACATTTTACTTATACCCCAACCTTGAGATTTCATTCTCACACCTTCCCAACCTTGAGATTTCATTCTCACACCTTCACAATGCCTAAATCCTCCATTCATAACCTTGACATTTCTTTGTCACAACCCCACTCACCTAAAGCTTCCTCATCCAAGCTTTCAAAGAAACCGAAAATCTCGGTTCGACCTATTTGGGTAAAGAAGAATGAACCATCTTCTTCCAAACCACCCAAAAACCCTACCTTCTCTCCAATCAAGTATTGGAATGAGACTTATACCATTAACCCCGTCACCGGAGCAAAAGAAAATGTTCCCCCACCACCATAATCCTTCAACACCCCTCAACTCTATGACCTTTCAACCTTCCCAAACCTCACAAGGCATTGTGAAAACATTTCCTACCCTATTATCCCACCACCACCAAACCCTAAGTTTGATGCCCTACCCCCATCAAACGATTTTGTGTTGCATCATGGATCCTCGTGTGCTTGTTGTCGATTTCAACAAATTGAACTTACTCATGTATATGAGAAGTTAAATTTCCTTGAATTCCTCCTCACTCGACCTCCCATCTAATTTTTCGTTCCGGTGGACAAAACTTCGAATGATGCATCGTAGTCTTATTTTTCCAACTAAAGGACTAACTACTCTTAGAGTCTTTATTACTTTAGTTGTTTTAAAGTCTTTTATTTTTTTAAGCAATCTTGGAAAATTATCACTATTAGAATAGCTTATGCTTAGTGGTTTATTTTCCATATCTTTTGCTTTAGATACTCATAATGTGTGTATGACTATCTACCTTGTTATGTATTTTCTTTTATGTAACCTTTGTGCTGTTTGTGTGTTATTTCCTTAATTCTCTTTTGAGTTGATCATGGTTAATTTTTACAATTGCTTATGGGTGATTCCATCAATTCAAAACTTTAACGCATTGACAAGTTTATCATCTTCATTGGTATGAAGCTTGATTTTGTCAATTACCTTTTTGGACATACTTAGCAAAATACTTGCTTCTAATTTGATATTTCTTCTCTCTCTCCATCTCAAGTTACTTAGTAGGTAGTGATCATATAAACATTGATGTTTCTTTTCTTTCTACTAACCTTTGTGTAGCATGTCACCTTAGCTCACATACTTGGTGCCCCAAGAAAGGGGGAGCAACCACCAAGGGGGAGCTACTAGCAATGTCCGATTTTCTTCAAAAGACTTGTGCTAACCTTTTTGCTACGACAAAGGGGGAGAAATGATAGTGATAAACTCGTTAATAATTCGATATTTTGTGTTTCTACGTAAATGAGTTTATCGTTTGTCGTAATCAAAAAGGGGGAGATTGTTAATGCAAGTGATTCCTAAAAACATTATTAGTGTTAACTAATCTTTCTTAGTTTTGATCACAACAAACTATACAACACATTTAGTGTAAAACACAAAACGAATTATTTAACTAACACTATCATCAAGGTAATAATCATATCACTAACCTTTCTTAATCATACTTAGTGATCATCAAAATGATTATCCTTAAAACTCACTTTTGTTAATATGACAAAAGACTTTTTAATAAACTTTCTTTTTTAGAAAATGTTTTATTAAAATGGAAAATGAAAATTTGAAAATAGCATATTCCATATGCTATTAGAATATCCTTTGAAGGCTTCAAATACCTCAGATATTCCTACCCCACTAAAAGACAAAAAACGGAGCGTACTCTAGGGGCAGAACCTTAAGTAGCTAGGCGGTTCCCTAGTGATAGGGAACCGCCGGGCTAGATAAGGTACCGCGCCCAGATAGCCGTTATATATCCGTTATACTTTGTCTCCTTTAAATAGTGGGTCAAATCTCATTTTCCAACAAGCCTCTTGGACGTTTTTCTCAGTCCCCTTTCTCTTTTCTATAGCATAATCATTAGTAAATGATCACTTAAAGTGTTAAGGATGTTTACATATGATTATCCTCTTGATCCCCTCCTTTACCTTGTCCAATGAGAAGATCACTCACTCACTAGTGTTGTGATAAAGATGAATCTATGAGCTAGTCATATTCATCATGATACCCTTTTTGTTTTATGTTAATCCATTGTATTTATGAATACTTGGACTAGTTGTGTTCATCCAAGTTATTTGTGAATACTTGGATTTGTTGTGTACATCCATGGCATATGTGTTTGCTTGGATTTGTGTTGTGTAGATCCAAGCTACATGTGTGTACTTGGATATGTCTAGTTGAGTTGTAATAGATTTGATTAGTAGTTCTCACTAAACTATAAAGTGATGTGGTTGTGTCTTGTGAGTTCTCACTAAACTTGAAAGTGATTAGTAGTTGTGTTGTGTGAAGTTCTCACTTAGCTTCAAAGTGAAGAGTCGTGAAGATTGGTTCTAGCTTTGGATTAGAACTTGACATCTAGCCTTGTTTCGTAAAATGGTGAAGTAGGCAACGTCGTGAAGATTGGTTCTACCTTGAGATTAGAACTCGACATCTAGCCATGTGTCGTTAAATTTTGAAGTAGGCAACGTTGTGTAGATTGGTCCTAGCTAAAGATTAGGTCTCGACATTTAGCTTAGTGTCGGAAAATAATGTAAGCGACGATGTAAGGTTTTCTCCGCCAAGAAGGGAGCTTGTGGATATAGTGGAAATCTCGAGTAGGTGTACTCGAGGAGTGGAGTAGAAACGAATAGAGCCTCGTTGTCGAACCACTATAAATCTTGGTGTCCTCCCACTAGGTTGTCTCCTTCCTTACTCTTTACTTTTTTCATTATCATTACACTCACTTATTATCTTTACTAGTGCATTTGAATTGAACCTAATCATTATGCAACTTAGCTTCAAGGAAAAGATAGTTTTGATACAAACCAAATTGAAAGTAATTTTAATTTGGTTGCCAATCGAAGAGAAACTATTCAACCCCCCCCCCCCCCCCATTCTAGTTTCTAGAATTAGGTATTGGCACTTTATGTCAATAGATTATTTTGGGTATAACCTTGTTAATTTTCCATATCTGGAAGGGCGCATAGGGGCTTTCGGGAAGCTCTTTCCTTTATACAAGAAGGAAGATGGTCGAGGAGATCAGTAGTTAGAAGCTCTAAGGCCGCTATTCCTGACAAGGAATAGAGTAAGGCCTTTACCGATCTTGATTTAATGAGTTAAGGAGTTTTTTTTATCAGTTAGCCAAGATTTTGACTGGATACGAAATCACTTGTGCTCGATCTAGTGGTATTTTTATAGGGATTCGATCTATCGTTGTAGGATCCCTATTCAAGATCACTACAGTTCCTTTTCGAGCGGCTGTAGGACGGATGGACGCCTATAGGTGGTAGGGTAGGGTGGGTGGTACAGCTCAGATTGCGTCTAATCTTCCTAACCGTGCACAGACCAGGCTTAGAGCGCGTGAAACTCATCATTACCTCGTAAGGGCATTGAGACCATAACATGTTACACGAAAGCGCCGCTTTCTCTGTAGTATTGTCACACAGCTTCCCACCTAGAAGAGCCACTCGCTCTGTAGTGTTGTCACAAAAGATAAGCATGTCGCCCGCCTGCTGGCCAGGCGAATCTAAGTTCTCTTCCGGTCAACTGTCCACCCAGTCAAGTGCAAAAAAACATAGTAGAATCATGCAACGCACGCTGCTGGTGTGCTTCTCCTCGCGAGGAAAGAAAGAAGAGCGACAAGGTGAAGTTCAGATTTGATTGTTTACAGTATGGGAGTAGATTACCCAAAAAAATACCTGGGAACAATGAAAAAAAAGATATCTCGGTAACGAAAACCATAGGGGGTTGTATTGGCGAGATCCAACGGTAAACAGCTGCCCAAAAGAAAAACCGCCTGGAAGTCCAAGGACCTTTAGTACTGTACTCTACCCTCTATTTGCAAAATGCAAATAAACACAACTAGCAAGAAGGTACTTATCTAATTCTAGATGCTATAACACTCTTATCCTAGTTGATATGCAATTCATATATATTGTTATATAAGCCAAGATGAGCATCACCAGGTCCTATAGACACAATATTACCAGGAAGATCGAGTTCTTTCAATAGAGTATACCCAACACTCCCATTGAAGGTGATTTCATCATCCACACTTGTACAAGATATTATTACTTCACCTAAGAATCTAAAAAAACAATTCCTAGAAACCTATTTTTAAAAGCACTGTCAAATATTCCTGTCATAATAACCACTTCAAATGCTATAGTAATGTCCCCTAAATTAGGAATATATTTCATAATGATATTATCCCCTTCTTCGCTCTGGAAACTGTTATAGAGAAAGTTTTTTGCTAATTGATAAGTGATAGAATCAACATCAACATAGCGGTTCACTATCTCTAAAATCAGAGTCTTTGAAAAAGCACCTCCTAATAAAGGATAAGGTATCCTCAGACGATACAGCCTATTCGATTGACGAAGAGAACAGAATTTATTGAAATAATCCAATATTAAATGCTCTGTAAGATATTACTTCATCTAGTTCTGTACTGTAGAAATAGTGAAATTGGAAAAGAATTCGAGCTAATCCCAGCAAAACTGCCTCGTCTTTCATAGCAGTTGATGAAATCATGAACATCTTTTCTTTCTTATTAGCACATGCTACCCTATAAAGTTTACAATCTACACTATCTAGAAAGTTTGTAACACCTTGAGCATTTCGAAAACGAATTATAAAAGGGGATAGTTCATAGAAACCATGGAGTAATAGTTGTTGCTGAGAGCGAAATTCTTTCTTACAGATAACAGTACAATCTAACATCATTAGATCATTATAAGCATTCTCTATTTGTTCTAATAGAAAACCATCGGAATGATATATATCAGTCATAGAATATTTACGAAATATTGAATATCTACGAAACATTGAATACACCCTACTTATTATTCTGTTAATCATTATCATCATTTTATATAGTCATTTCTATTAGTTTAGGGCCTTCCTTAACAATCACATTGGTGGCAACAAACACAGCTATCATCAAACCTAGGCTTACAACACATTTTCCGTTTGTCATACATCTTTATGAAAGCCTCTCGCCTTTCGAGATCCGGTCCATCATCAACACAGTCAGATCTTCTTGTTTGCCCGCTTTGATTAGGCTTCCTTTAACAGATTTGATCGACATTTGATGCCTGCGGTCCTGCTGAATTTGACCTTTTATCAGGGTAGCGTAGTAACGTTAGAGGCTCAACTAGAAGAGTTGGCCCTATTTCTATTTTTTGATCAATTCTATTGCAGTCTCCGAAGTCCTTCTTGATTGATGGTCCCCATTAGCATTAGTGCTAATTAGCAGCCGCTTTTTTTGGAAGGAGAGATACTTATGTGCCTTGTTAGACGGCCCGTGCCTTCATCCAAACAGGTGCCTCCTAGGCAGAGAGGAGGGTTTAGGAATAGAAAGCAAATGAAATCTTCCTCTTAGGGCGTTTGATTCTGCGAATTGGCGACCCATTTTTCCAGAGTATTCCGCCGTGGCAGGCATTGTTAAGAATGCTTCTGACCATCTTAGGCCTTTCTTGATGATGGACCCTACGACAACTTTAGAAGCCTTGGTTCGTAAGGGCTCTTATCTTGAACTAACACTTTGATCTCGGCTTCTAGATCCATATCCTTTTGCATCAAGAGTACTCGCGCGTCTCAAACCCATCTTTATCCCAAAAACCCCATGATGAACAGAGAGGAACCCGGTGAGGGAAGTGGGACAATGTTCAGACCTTGGCTGTCACAACAAGCAACCAATCAGTTCCGGACAGGTAAAATGATGAAATACAATTGACAATGATCCAGATGGTGTCATGTTTTTATCTTAAGTAATTCTGAAATAAGTTTCTCATTACTTGTTCTTACCTATTTTTCATAAAGAAAATTTAGGCTAAACATTTTGTAATTCAGATTTCGAAATTCCGTCAAGAGTTAAGTTGAATATTTAGTCCAAATACATATAATTCTAATTACATGTAATACAAATGAATTGTTCTGTCAGATAATGAAGTAAGATAACACAATAATACTCAAGAGATGAAATCAAAAACTCATAGATTATTATTGATAATACTCACGTATGTTTATCACACTTATTTATTTACAAAATAGGTTAATCTTAGTAAAATCTAAAATTCGCCTTGCTTCGACAGTATCGTATTTGATGACCTATCTTGAAGCAATTTCGACACTTAACGTTGCAATGTCCTTTGTGATGCAGTAGTCACTTCATACAAAGAGGAAGATGTCCAGTATAATTAGTTTTTGGTTTGGGGATGTTAACTAAATTAGGATTTGGGTAATATAGATTAGGACAATAGGGATTATAGAAATAATTTAGGGGATTGGGTTTAGTTTCAACAGATTCTTCTTCTTCTTTTTCTTCTCTAAATTTACTGTTAAGGGTATTTGATTCTTGCACAGGATTGTGATTGATTACATGATCCATCCATTTCTGAGAAATTTTAATGGCTTCTTCAAAACTGTGGGGTTTAGAAATAGTAATCATTCTCCTAAATCCTTGGGAAAATCTTTTGATAAAATCTTTCATCATTCTTTGGGAATTAGGGATAGGATAAAATTCTGCTAACTCTTGAAATTTTCCCAAAAGGCTTTGAGATCAATTCCTTGTGTTACCAGATAGCAAAATTCGTCTTTCCCTTTCTCGATTTCTTTTGAAGGATAATATCGTGTCATTAGGAGTCACTTCAAATCCAACCATTTCATCCTATAGGCTTCTTCTAAACCAACAAGTTGAGATAGTAATTCCACCACGACAATGCTTCATTAGTTAGGGTACTAATAGCAAGCTTTACTTTACGATCCTTGGCAAAACCATTTCGGGAGAAAATCGTCTCAGTTCTCTCAATTCAATGAGTAATACCAATAGCATCTTCAATTCCTTGGAATTTATATAACTGGCTAGTTAAATAGTCTTCCGATGGATTAGTATTCCGTACTATTTTGAAGGTTAGTATATTTAAAGCTGAAGAAATGTCATCGTTAATTATTCGCTGAAGTCCTTCGGGAGGTAGGGTAGAAGATATCGATGTCCTTACATGTGTCATTCTGAAATTAGAAGACAAATTTTTTTGAAATTTAGATATACTTGTCTATTAAACTTTTGTCATATGCGTATACATACAACGCTTTACGAGCATATTTTTTTCAAAAATTTAAAGACATATCATAAAAAATTTTAGGGAATAGGTTTATAGGGCTTACATAACTAGTAACTTTTCTTAAGGTTCCTAAGTTATTCATCCTTTATTTAGATTAATACTTTCTTTAACCAAATAGACTTGAGTAGTCCTTTTTAGTTTAAGATAATATCTTTCTTTTGCTATAATTCTTTTAAAGACTTATAATTTTCAAGTATTTCTCTTTTCTAGAATGATATGCAAATAAAGGAAAGAAGAAGAAACTTTTATTTATTAACAATCCACTTTGCTGACAAGCAAGCTTCTTTGTTACATAAAAGTAAAAAACCGAACGTTAAAATATTTACAAAGCTTTTAGGGAAGATAAAATATTTTTGAGCTAGTTTACTCCTTCTTCTTGAGATCTTTGATTATGGCTAAGAGTACTTTGATATTATCTTGATTTCCTACTTGAATATCTTCAATAAGCTTCTCCATTTTTGCCATTCTTACTCGGGCTAAGGTAATTTCCTCATCATGCAACCTCTACTTATCTCGTAACTCATAATTCTCATTACTCATTTTTATCAAATCCTTTTCCATAGTTTCCATTTCCTCTTGCATTATCGTCTTTCCATACTTAAATCCTTCCATTTCATATTCCAGATCTTCAATACATTTGGGAGGTACTTCACTAAAATAGTTGAACATATTCTCCATTTGTTCTACAAATATGTCTTGGGTATTTGGGATATTTTTGGAAGCTTGGGATGAAGGAGTTTGACACTGCAGAATAGGTACATTTTCATTATTTAGTTGGGGATTATTTTCTAGAGATAAAGGGTTAGGGTAATTATTATTATTAGCAAAAAGGGCTAGTATTAAGGGTTTTGGTAAATTCATAAGGTAAATATTTTCAGGATCCGAATCTGATATGATGATGGGATGTAAATAGGAAGACATATTTCTGAATACGTCGATAAAATAAATTACTTATATTAGTATTTAATATTATATTATTTACACATACAATCATTTAAACACATAATAATATTACTAGAAATCTTTAAATGACACTTACAACTTTTGCAGCAGCATGATTTTGATGCGAAGACTTTACTTGGAATTTATTTAAGAAAATCAGTTATAGTCAAGATTTTAATCTCTTAGTTCTCTATAACTATGGCTGTGATGCCACTCTTTAACTCCCCCATTTTACCTTGACGCAGTGGAATAATATTTTTTGAGGTATTACTTCATGATACGAAAGCATAATAATAGGAAAACAACTCAAAAGAGCATTTAGATAAACTTTATTTATTCTTTATAAATTATCATTCAATATAAGAGATTTTTAATAAAACAAATGTACATACATTGTACATCGCAGGTTCACGTGATCTAAAAAAATATGTTTGAATGACAAAAACTTCCAAGACTATATCTCTCCACGTCATCAGTATGCTACTCCATGCTATCAATTTCAATACCTAAAATATATGCTTAATGTCAACACGAATGTTGAGTGAATCCATAGGTTTAAAATCATTTTGAATACAAGATCCTTTTTCCTAAGCTACGTTATTATTTGCTCGTAAATTTAAAACAATCAATTGTTATTGCACTAGTTTGTACACCGCTGCTTGACATACAGAAACCAACAAAATGCCTTAAGCAGGTGATATGAGCTTAAACTCATATCCTTTTATCAACAAATAACCCTAAAACATGAAGCAAAATACCAAATTATTTGGCAAAAACAGTATTATGTGGTATGTTTGTGTTTGTGTACACTTTTGTAGGTAAGAAGATACATTTTCAAGCAAACAAGGAAAAATCAAGCTCAAATGGATGAAAAAGACAAAAGAAGATCAAAAGTGACAAGACTTTGAAGTTCAAGGACCTCTCTTGACAAGTTATGAAAGTTGAAGGACTAGAAGTGCAAATAATGAAAAGTCAAGATTCAAGTCAAACCTGGTCAACTATCAAGTCAACTCAGTCAAAGGGCCATTTTGTACAAGTTATGGAAGTTAAAGGACCAAAAATGTCAAAGGAATGAAGATCCTAGCTTAAAACAAGAATCTGCCAAGTACAAGGGCTTGTTTTGCCAACTTTGGAAAGATATGCAAACTTAATCCAAGTGGAAAGATTTCAGCGAATGGGAAGAGAGAAAACACCTCACACAGATTGCCACTTCATCCCATTTATTACCCACTACTGCCGCCACATTTATTACAATATCTCAACAGTGTGATCCGCAACACATCTCCTCAACCAATAAGAAGGCGCCACGTGTTTTCTTCTTCAAAGTAAAAAATTTCCAGGATCGGGTTTTTGATAGAGGCCATTTCATGACACGACTTTAACATCAATATTGCTTGATTTGAAGAGACGAATTCAATGGTGCAATCCAATTAACAAATCATCCAGTCAATCAAAAACCCCCAAATCATTGTTCATATCTTCAAGTGCCAAATGCAGAATTTTTCCACGTGGCAAGTTATTACTGGTTCTGACACGTCACCAACTCCAACTAATTCTCCTCTCATGCCTATAAATAGATAGCTTGTACTTCATTTTTCAGTGGTAGCTTAAAATTGTAAAAACACATAGTTCAATTTCCCTTTCCTTTTTCCCTCACTTTTCCCCTAACTACTCAAGAGTCTGACAAACTCTTGAGTTAGTTAGTTAGTTGGTAGCTTGTAACAACCTTTATAACTGAATTCATTCAATAAAATTCAAATTACCTTTTTCCCGCCAAATTCTGTTATTCAAATTCCAGTTTGATCTTGTTGCTGTTGAGTGTTACTGTTGCTGATTGATGTTTGTTATGATCAACCATTGATCATAACTAACATTTGTGAAGATTAGTAGCTGTTTGATCAGAATTTGTTCATTCCATTGTTCATTGGGAGTTTTCAAGCAGTTTGATTGATTCCAGATGAATTGTAGCTGTTTGATGGTTGATTTTTGTTGAATACTAGTGATAGGTGGTGGTTATCACTAGTGCAAGAGAGCTCAGCGCTCCTCTTCTTCCCAAAGGATTTCTTCATTAGGTTCAATAGCTCTTATTTTTGTTCCTCTAAATAGTAAATTGCCATGCTCATTTTCCTAGTTAATCTTGATGGCTGCATGATATAATTGCTTGTAATTAAAGCTTGATTGATCTTAGTGTATTTGTAGCAATAATCTTGCATACTTGTGTTTTGGATTTGGATTTTGTTCTAGTTACTAGTATCATTTCAGTCACTTTTTAGCTTAATAGCTTAATTGAGTTCTAGCCTTGGTAATTGTTTGTTTACAGCTTTTATACATTTCATTTAGTCTATTAAAACTAGTCTGCTATAGCTTATAAATCAGCTTAATCCAATACTCAATAAGTCTTTGTTAAATTTTGATCATAGCAGTTAAAGGTGTGTTTGGGAATAGATCTTAAGTAGATTTCAAGTTTGTAGAATTGGAGTTTAAGAGTTCATAATCAGTACTTAGTTGATAACAAGTGGAATTATACCTTTTACAAGTCAAATAAATAGTCAAACAGGCAAATGGCAATAGAATAGTTTGGGTTAGCCTTATTTCAGCTTTGGTTTGAAAAACTTACCATTTTCAGTTACTTAATTTTCATTCATTCTTGGATGAAATTTCCTCACACTTGTTTCCAAACTTAGCTTATATCATAAACTTTCAGATTCTAAGAGGAAACTCTACAGTTTTAGGTAATAAGCTAGGAATTAGCTTTTTGGTCAAGGTCTGAGCAAAGCTCATTCTCTGATATAAAGTGCTTACTGTTTTCTTAGTTCTCAAAATACACTTCACAAAAGTTATGATTTTCTTTCACCAAATCAGTTAGTTAGTGTTGAATATTAATTTTTGAAGTTTTGAGCTTTTTCCAAAAATCTGGTCAAACTTGGTCAACATAAGCTCAAAAGAGCTTATTTCAGATTTCTGGTTCATTACTTGATGAAAATAGTTCTAGTTTGATTTCCCGTTCTTGTAATAAGTTGTTTAATCAGTTTCATCACAAAAATCAAGTTGTGACTGTTTGGAATAAGCTGTAGCTTAATTTGTGCTTATCAATAAGCACTCTTTTGCTTATTTTTGACTTTTAGCTTAAATCCTTGAACACACGTAGTCTTAATTGGATTTTAAGTCTTTTGCAAGTTGTTTCACTGATTTTGGTTGAGTAATAAGCTCAAACGAGCTTATTCATTCTTGTTACCCGTTTTTACTTAAAAACTTTCAAATATTGCTTTTTAATCTTTCCATTTTTAACAGAGTTGTAAACTTGGCTAATCTTTCATAGAAATTAGGGTTTGCATATTTTTAGTCCCTGGACTTTGTGATTTGTTAGATTTCAGTTAGTAAGTTGTTGGTTAGTTACAATTTTAGTTAGTTTGTTATAGAATTTGCATTGTTGATCCTCATAGTTTACTATTTTGCATTCTTAGTCCCTATAGTTTTAGAATTTACATTTTGAGCATTTACATTTCATAGAAATTACATTTTCAGTCCTTTTAGTTTTAAATTTTGCATTTTAGACTTTTACTTGAATAAAAATTTGGTATTTGCAAAATGTTTTACGTATAAGTAGTTTAATATTTTTCATTTTTAAATAGTGTTGTTTGAATTAGCAATAGATTACCAAGCAAGCTTGAACAACCAAGAACAATAATAAATCTGATATTGATTGGACTTTCTATTGGTTAAGAACTGAGAAAACGAACTTGCATTATATTACATTTCAAATGGCGCCGCTGCCGGTTCTTTGACTACACGAGAGACTATCGATTGACGGTTTTCATTGGCTTTTGGGATCCGTTCATTTGGTGAACGTTATTTTTTACGTATCATAAATCAAAAACAAATAAAAATCAAAAATATAAAAATATATAAAAACTAAAAAATTAACAAAACAATTCTTTTCCTAAAGAATTGACCAAAAAAAAATTAAAAAATCCAAAAAGCAATCTTTTTCCTAAGAGATTGCACCCAAAAATATATATTATTGGATTCTCTCGGTTTTTATGTACATATAGTATTTTCTTTTAAAAAACTCATAAATACAAAAATATTTTCCATATATTATTATAAGTAAATACGTATACGTATAAGAACAATCAATTTACATATCTTCCATAAGTATTGCCGAGGCAATACACCGTGTTGAGGGGCGTTCCGGTCCTTGACACGCGTATCGATCAAACAAAATAAAGCAAGAATAGATAAATACTCTCAATAAGCAACAATTCGAAGAATACGAACATTTAAGTGAATAGAAAGGCGATGTGCTATAAAATGCCATCTAAGGGTCAATAGGTACTTAAGTGCTTCGCGCCACCTAACCCCCCGTTCACTTGGGAGTATTCTAAGAAGGAAGGCTTCATTGAGGGTCTTGCACCCAAAGTAGTAATACATATATTGATTATTTTCTTGTGGATATTTACTATTGAAACTCGAAGAGGATAATCCATTTCTCTTCAAAGTCACACGAGAGCTTCTCTCTCATTCCTCGTATTGAGTTGCATGCTCACTCGCGGGCGTGCACAAATACCGATTGGTGTACAACCTCTTCCTCCGAAAAGGAAGAAAAAGAGAAAGAGTAAGACCACCACCGTCTACCAAGCCGATCACGAGAATCGTGCTTTGTCACCACCACAAGAAGCCATGGCTATTGATAATCGTACTTTGTATGAACGTATGCAATCCAACATTCAAGGATATGTTAGTGTCATTAAGATTCCCGACTTTCCCGCTAACACATTTGAGCTACATACATCTATGATCAATATGGTTTCTTCATCACCTTTCTTTGGAAAACAAAATGAGGATCCCCATGCTCACCTTAAGAGATTCCTTTCACTTTGCAATACCATTAAGCATAATGGGGTTCCACCTGAGGTCATTAGATTGATGTTAGTGTCATTTTCCTTAGATGGGAGTGCTAAGCATTGGTTAGACACCCAACCACCTGATAGTATCACCACATGGGATGATTTTACCACTAAGTTTTTGAACAAATTCTTTCCTCCACAAAAGACTATGGTTTTGAGGAATTTAATTATGGGCTTTACACAAAAACCTAGTCAATCCTTTGGTGATGCTTGGGAAGAGTATAGTGAGTTGTTGAGGCGATGCCCTAACCATGGAATGGATGATCTAAGCCAAATCAATACCTTCTATAATGGCCTTAAACCTCACCACCAAGATTCACTAAATGCTTCCGCGGGAGGGAGTATTCTTTTCAAGACATACCATGAGGCTTTGAACATTATTGAGACTAAGGCAATGGTTCAAACAAACAATCCATTTGAAGAAAGAGTTCATGTTATCCAAAACACTTCTCAAACCCCTTGTGACAACCAACTCCTCAAGTTTCAAGAAGCCATTTTTCAAAGGATGGATAGAGAAAGTGAGAGGAATTTGCAAGTACAACAAGAAATGCTTCAAACTTTTAAGAACTTGTCATTGAACAATTGCTCAAACAATGTGAATGCAATCACCATTTCTTGTGTTACTTGTGGAGGCCCCCACTCTTATGAACAATGTGACAAGGTGCAAGGGTATCAAGGGGAATGCTATGCTTACCAAGAGGAACATCGTGAACACTTCAAGCCTAACATCAATCCAAATAACCTTTCTTACAAATCCCAAAATTACCTTACTCCACCCGGCTTCCCACCCCAACCACCCACCCAAATTCCACAAAATCCTCCTCAAATTTTAGCAAGGAATCAAGGGCAAAGACAACCATACCAAGGAAATAATTACAAGGCACCCAATCAATTTCAACCTCAAGCTAATACCTTTTATCCACCACAACAAGGATTTAATCAACCACTTCCATTTATTCCCAATCAAGCATATGCTCCAATACCAAATCAAGCTTACCCTCAAAATCCAACTCAAGGATATGGGATGCAAGAGACTCAAGAGTATGTTGACAAGAAAATGCGTGAAATTGAGAAGAGAATGAATGACCAAGTGAAACGTACAATGGAGGAACAAATCAATAGGGTTTTAGTGGCGGTAACTCAAAGACCACAAGGGGCTTTACCTTCTAACACACAAACAAACCCTAGGGCCAATGTTAATGCTATTACAACAAGGAGTGGTAAAACAACAAAGGATCCTTCACCTCCTAAACCCACTCTTGTTCAACCCACTTGTGCTCCTACTTGTGATAAGCCTTCTACTTCTACTCCACCTCCTCAAAGTGCTCCTACTCACTCAAACACACCTTCTCAACCACCTCATATTTCTCCTTTACCTTCCACACTTCCCAATGAAGAGGCTAACAAAGACAAACCTTCCACCACAACACCTATTCCACCTACACCAAAACCTACTCTTCCATACCCTTCAAGGTTGAAAAAGGACAAGTTAAAGAACAAAGATGACATACAAGTCTCCAATTTCTTAAGGATGTTCAAGCAACTCAATATCAACATATCCTTTGCGGAAGCTCTTGCTTATATGCCAAAGTTTGCTAAGATGTTCAAGGATTTGCTCTCAAACAAAGAAAAATTGGTTGATTTGCCCAACACATCACTTAATGAAAATTGTTCCGCGGTGCTACTTAAAACCTTACCAACAAAACTTGGAGATCCGGGGCGCTTCTTGAGACCTTGTAATTTTCCCGGTGTTGAAAATTGCATGGCTTTGGCGGATTTAGGGGCGAGCATAAATCTCATGCCTTTATCGGTTTGGAAACAACTATCTCTTCCCGAGCTCACTCCCACTAGGATGACTCTTGAACTAGCCAACCGAACCATAGCTCACCCCGTAGGTATAGCGGAAGATGTGTTTGTAGGTGTGGATAAGTTTACCTTTCCGGCCGACTTTGTAGTGGTCGATTATGACATGGATCCTAGAGTGCCTTTGATTGTTGGTAGACCGTTTTTGAGAACGGGTCGTACCTTGATAGATGTGGCGGAAGGAGAATTAATTATGAGAGTAGAGGATGAGAAAGTGGTGTTTAAGTTAGGGAAAGTTTGTGCTCGAAAAGAGGTTAAGGAGTCTAGACCTTGTGAGACTATTAACATTGTGGATGTGCTAGATGAAGTGTGTAATGAACACTTTCATGATGCTTGTAAGAATGCTAGTGATGAGATTCCACATGTTGAAACCGTGGCCTCAATTGCTCCCTCTTTAACACCTTTTGGAGAGAGTGATTTCCTCTTGGAGGAATTTGAGTCCAACTTTCTTGGTGATGATGATTCTCCCATTAATTGGGAAGAAGATATTCTTACAATCCAAAAGTTGCTCAATGAGGACCCTATTCCTTCTCCTATTCCACAAGAGATTACCATTGAGGAACCTTCCATAGTAAAACCTTCCATAGAGAGTCCACCTCCCATTGAACTTAAGGAACTTCCATCCCACTTAGAATATGCTTTCTTAGAAGGAAAAGACCAATTACCGGTGATTATTGCTAAAGAGTTGAAAGAGGATGAGAAGGAGCAACTTATTGAAGTCCTTAAGAACCATAAGAAAGCCTTAGCATGGAAAATATCCGACATAAGGGGAATTGATCCACATTTTTGTACTCACAAAATCCTTATGGAGGATGATTATAAACCCGCCATTCAAAACCAAAGGAGAGTTAACCCAAAAATCCATGAGGTCATTAAGAAGGAAGTGATTAAACTCTTAGATGCGGGTATGATTTATCCCATTTCCGACTCTCCATGGGTTAGCCCGGTTCATTGTGTTCCAAAGAAGGGAGGAATCACCGTGGTGCCTAATGAGAACAATGAGCTTATTCCCACGATACTTGTAACCGGTTGGAGAGTTTGCATTGATTATAGAAAACTCAATGAGGCAACTAGAAAAGACCATTTCCCGCTTCCCTTTATGGATCAAATGCTTGAACGCTTAGCGGGAAATGAGTACTATTGTTTTCTTGATGGCTTTTCGGGTTATTTCCAAATACCCATTGACCCTAAGGATCAAGAAAAGACCACATTCACTTGTCCATACGGTACATTTGCTTACAAGAGGATGCCTTTTGGCCTATGTAATGCACCGGGGACGTTTCAAAGGTGCATGATGGCGATTTTCCATGACATGATAGAGCAAACCATGGAGGTTTTTATGGATGATTTTTCCGTATTTGGGAACTCCTTTAGCTCTTGTCTCACCAATCTTGAGAGAATGCTTAAGCGTTGTGAGGAAACACGTTTGGTGCTTAATTGGGAGAAATGTCACTTTATGGTGAAGGAGGGGATTGTTTTAGGACACAAGATATCCAATAAGGGATTAGAAGTTGATCGAGCTAAAATTGATGTGATTGCTAAGCTTCCCCCACCCACCTCGGTTAAAGGTGTAAGGAGTTTCTTAGGTCATGCGGGATTTTATAGGCGCTTTATACAAGATTTCTCTAAGATAGCTAGACCGATGACTCATCTCTTGGAGAAAGAGGCTCCTTTCATTTTTGATCAAGCTTGTTTAGACTCTTTTGAGACACTTAAGGAAAAATTGACAAAGGCTCCCGTTTTGGTTTCTCCAAATTGGGAATTACCTTTTGAGCTTATGTGTGACGCTAGTGATTATGCGGTGGGGGCCGTCTTAGGACAAAGAGTTAATAAGCATTTTCAACCTATACACTATGCGAGTAAAACCATGACCGGTGCACAACTTCATTACACTACCACAGAAAAAGAGTTGCTTGCTATAGTATATGCTTTTGAGAAGTTTAGACCATATCTTGTGCTTTCCAAAACCATAGTGTATACGGATCACTCCGCTCTCAAGTATCTTATGACAAAACAAGATGCTAAGCCTAGGCTTTTGAGATGGGTTTTGTTGCTTCAAGAGTTTAAGATAGAGATTCGTGATAAGAAAGGGGCCGAGAATTTAGCGGCGGATCATTTGAGTAGACTTGAGCATCCTTTTCAAGGAGATTTCCCACATCAAGAAATCAATGAATCCTTTCCACTTGAGGAGCTCATGTCTATCTCTTCCCAAGAGGATGCCACACCTTGGTTTGCGGATATTGCAAACTATCTTGTGGGCAATGTGCTTATTGAGGGTCTTACTTACCAACAAAAGAAAAAGTTTCTTAAGGAAGTCAAGTATTACTTTTGGGATGATCCATATCTTTTTAGGCAATGTGCGGACCAACTCATTAGACGGTGTGTAGATGGGCCCGAGGCATTTAAAATCTTAGAGGCATGTCATAAAGGACCTACGGGTGGACATTTTGGGCCTAACTACACCGCCAAGAAAGTCTTTGATTCGGGTTACTATTGGCCTTCCATTTACAAGGATGCTCAAGAGATGGTGAAATTTTGTGATGTTTGTCAAAGACAAGGAAAAATTACACAACGTGATGAGATGCCACAAAATTTTATCCAAGAGTGTGAGATATTTGATGTATGGGGAATAGATTTCATGGGACCTTTTCCATCCTCTAAGGGAAACAAGTATATACTTGTGGCGGTGGATTATGTGTCCAAGTGGGTGGAGGCTAAAGCCTTACCTACTAATGATGCTAGAGTGGTTGTAAAGTTCTTGAAACAATTGTTTGCTAGATTTGGTGTACCTCGGGCCATCATAAGTGATCGTGGTACGCACTTTTGTAATGATCAATTCACGAGAGTTATGAAGAAATATGGAGTGAATCATAGACTTTCTACCGCGTATCACCCTCAAACAAATGGTCAAACCGAGGTCACAAATCGTGGTTTAAAGAGAATTTTAGAAAGAACGGTGGGAGAGCATAGAGCTTCTTGGTCGGATAAGCTTGATGATGCTTTGTGGGCGTTTAGGACGGCTTTTAAGACACCAATTGGTTGTACTCCTTATAGGCTTGTCTATGGAAAAGCGTGCCACCTTCCATTTGAGTTAGAACATAAGGCATCTTGGGCTCTCAAGTAGGCTAACTTTGATTTAAACCAAGCCGGTTCACATAGGAAAGATCAAATCAATGAGATGGATGAGTTGAGAGCCAATGCCTATGAGAATTCTTTGCTATACAAGGAAAAGACTAAGAAATTGCATGATGCTAAGATCAAGAATCGTGAGTTCAAAGTTGGAGAGCCGGTTCTCCTCTTTAACTCAAGATTGAAGCTTTTTGCGGGCAAGCTTAAGTCGAGATGGTCCGGTCCATTCACTATTGCTCAAGTGTTTCCATATGGAACTCTTGAGTTGTCCCAACCCGATGGTCCAAATTTTAAAGTGAATGGTCACCGTGTTAAACATTACTTTGGGGAGGACATTTCCGTTGAAATGGTCCAAGAGGTCCCCATTTTCCCCATGAATTAATTCATTGAGGGACGAGTCGAGCTAGAGACTCATTAACTCAAGCATCGTATAACTAGGTTTAGCGTGTTGTAGGTTAGAAATAAAGGCATAGACTTGGAGATAAGTGTAGGGGAGACCTTCTTTTTTCTTCATGCTTGTTTGTAGGGTTGCTCACTCATTTCATGCTTTGGAGCTCATGGAGGAGGCCCTTGTATCCGGTTCACTTCGTTACTTTAGTGATTTTTCATTGACACCTTGTGCTTAAACATGATTTCACTAATAGTAGTCCTTTCCTTAACTTGGGTTAAGCAAAGTCTATTCATTTTCATAAGTGTAGGGGAAGTTTTTATACTTCCATGCTCTTAAACATTGAGGACAATGTTTAGCTTAAGTGTAGGGGGGTCTTCTATCGAAGTGGCCTTACCTAGAACTTGTCATTGTCTTGCATGATAACATGGAAAAAATGAATTTTCAACATTTTTCAAATTTTTGATCTACTTTGGCCACCAAAAATATGCATTCATGATTTTTGCATCATTCATTTTTCATTTGCATAACACATTTGCATTGTATATATCTTTTCTTTCATTCAAAATTATATAAAAGAAAAAAAAATATAATAAAACATGGTTTTAACAAGTTTAGACTTCTTTGACATATTAGGCCCGCCATGAATATTTTGACTCAACCCGAGTTTGTTTATTTTAGCACTCTCTAGCTAGTATCCTTAACCATGTAGTCCTTCATTGGTCTATTAGGCTAAGCTTCCACCAATTTCATTCTTTGAAATTTTAAATTTGTGGAGAATGGGAAATGATAGAGTTGAAGCAAGTATAAAAGGGCTAGATAGACTTCATGGCAATTACTTGTGGCTAAACCCTTCTCTTCTTTACCTCTATTTTCTTCGCTTGTATATAATTGTTAATAAATAATCAAGTACGGTTTTAATTGGTTCGTAATCTCTTATGCATTTTTGGCTAATCATTTATGGTTGATATGAGTACGTCTTAAGATTCTAAGTTAACACGTTTTATGTGTACTAGACTTGTGTCATGCTCCATATTTAGCGGGTGTTTTTCCTTTTCTTCTTTGCAAATTTCTTGGTGAGGAATAAAGAAAAATAAGAGCGGCTTATGAAAAAAAATGAGTGGCTAGAAAAAAAAAAGAAAAAAAAAATAATAATGCAAGACTCCCAAGAGGGGCAGTGTGGTGTTAATTATAGTGACTATTGAGTTCCAATATTACCTTGACGGGTTGCGGGGATTCAATAGATTGCTCCAATCCAATATTACCTTGACGGGTTGCGGGGTTGAAGATCCAAAATCTCAAAAAGATGCGGATGTAAATTATTGCGTGAGTTTTATTTTTCTTTCCTTAGCGAGTGTGTAGTTACTTATGAAAGCATGACATGAGGATTTTACACATAAGGCGAATGACTTATTATTCTTGAAACGGAATTGTATTAATTGTGAGCGGTTTTTCAAGTAATGGATGAGAGGATTACTTAGGATTAAAACCGTGCTTCCTTATTTTCGGATTTTACATTTCTTATACTTCACGCTTTAAATAAATGACAAATTTGCTCTCAAGCAATTTGCTCAAATAATAACCGGTTCCACATTTAATTGTCATGAATAAGTTGATGCACTTTTTACTTGTGAATGCAATGATCCCATTTATAAGCTTGGTATGGGGAAAGTGAAACTTGAGGGTGATAAGTGTCCATGGTATCCAAGCCCTAATCCAAGTCATTGAATTCTTTATGAGTTATTTCCATCAAAACCATTTCAAGAAAAATCAAAAAGATATAGATAGAATTGTATTTTGATTCATTGCATTATTAAAAGTCAAAATCATGCATCATCTAGTTTAGAGTAGTGTAGATGCATCTCATATGGCCAAGGTGGATTAATTATGAGGGAAATGTAAATTTTTAAGCCTTGAAATATAATATTGCATGAGGACATGGCAATGTTCAAGTGTAGGGGAATTTGATATGAGCTTATACTCATATCCTTTTATCAACAAATAACCCTAAAATATGAAGCAAAATACCAAATTATTTGGCAAAAACAGTATTATGTGGTATGTTTATGTTTGTGTTTGTGTACACTTTTATAGGTAAGAAGATACATTTTCAAGCAAACAAGGAAAAATCAAGCTCAAATGGATGAAAAAGACAAAAGAAGATCAAAAGTGACAAGACTTTGAAGTTCAAGGACCTCTCTTGACAAGTTATGAAAGTTGAAGGACTAGAAGTGCAA
This sequence comes from Glebionis coronaria, assembly GCA_025667525.1. Classification (NCBI taxonomy): domain Eukaryota; kingdom Viridiplantae; phylum Streptophyta; class Magnoliopsida; order Asterales; family Asteraceae; genus Glebionis; species Glebionis coronaria. The sequence continues at coordinate 500,741,395 of CM046878.1, read as the reverse complement.
ATAATGAAAAGTCAAGATTCAAGTCAAACCTGGTCAACTATCAAGTCAACTCAGTCAAAGGGCCATTTTGTACAAGTTATGGAAGTTAAAGGACCAAAAATGTCAAAGGAATGAAGATCCTAGCTTAAAACAAGAATCTGCCAAGTACAAGGGCTTGTTTTGCCAACTTTAGAAAGATATGCAAACTTAATCCAAGTGGAAAGATTTCAGCCAATGGGAAGAGAGAAAACACCTCACACGGATTGCCACTTCATCCCATTTATTACCCACTACTGCCGCCACATTTATTACAATATCTCAACAGTGTGATCCGCAACACATCTCCTCAACCAATAAGAAGGCGCCACGTGTTTTCTTCTTCAAAGTAAAAAATTTCCAGGATCGGGTTTTTGATAGAGGCCATTTCATGACACGACTTTAACATCAATATTGCTTGATTTGAAGAGACGAATTCAATGGTGCAATCCAATTAACAAATCATCCAGTCAATCAAAAACCCCCAAATCATTGTTCATATCTTCAAGTGCCAAATGCAGAATTTTTCCACGTGGCAAGTTATTACTGGTTCTGACACGTCACCAACTCCAACTAATTCTCCTCTCATGCCTATAAATAGATAGCTTGTACTTCATTTTTCAGTGGTAGCTTAAAATTGTAAAAACACATAGTTCAATTTCCCTTTCCTTTTTCCCTCACTTTTCCCCTAACTACTCAAGAGTCTGACAAACTCTTGAGTTAGTTAGTTAGTTGGTAGCTTGTAACAACCTTTATAACTGAATTCATTCAATAAAATTAAAATTACCTTTTTCCCGCCAAATTCTGTTATTCAAATTCCAGTTTGATCTTGTTGCTGTTGAGTGTTACTGTTGCTGATTGATGTTTGTTATGATCAACCATTGATCATAACTAACATTTGTGAAGATTAGTAGCTGTTTGATCAGAATTTGTTCATTCCATTGTTCATTGGGAGTTTTCAAGCAGTTTGATTGATTCCAGATGAATTGTAGCTGTTTGATGGTTGATTTTTGTTGAATACTAGTGATAGGTGGTGGTTATCACTAGTGCAAGAGAGCTCAGCGCTCCTCTTCTTCCCAAAGGATTTCTTCATTAGGTTCAATAGCTCTTATTTTTGTTCCTCTAAACAGTAAATTGCCATGCTCATTTCCCTAGTTAATCTTGATGGCTGCATGATATAATTGCTTGTAATTGAAGCTTGATTGATCTTAGTGTATTTGTAGCATTAATCTTGCATACTTGTGTTTTGGATTTGGATTTTGTTCTAGTTACTAGTATCATTTCAGTCACTTTTTAGCTTAATAGCTTAATTGAGTTCTAGCCTTGGTAATTGTTTGTTTACAGCTTTTATACATTTCATTTAGTCCATTAAAACTAGTCTGCTATAGCTTATAAATCAGCTTAATCCAATACTCAATAAGTCTTTGTTAAATTTTGATCATAGCAGTTAAAGGTGTGTTTGGGAATAGATCTTAAGTAGATTTCAAGTTTGTAGAATTGGAGTTTAAGAGTTCATAATCAGTACTTAGTTGATAACAAGTGGAATTATACCTTTTACAAGTCAAATAAATAGTCAAACAGGCAAATGGAAATAGAATAGTTTGGGTTAGCCTTATTTCAGCTTTGGTTTGAAAAACTTACCATTTTCAGTTACTTAATTTTCATTCATTCTTGGATGAAATTTCCTCACACTTGTTTCCAAACTTAGCTTATATCATAAACTTTCAGATTCTAAGAGGAAACTCTACAGTTTTAGGTAATAAGCTAGGAATTAGCTTTTTGGTCAAGGTCTGAGCAAAGCTCATTCTCTGATATAAAGTGCTTACTGTTTTCTTAGTTCTCAAAATACACTTCACAAAAGTTATGATTTTCTTTCACCAAATCAGTTAGTTAGTGTTGAATATTAATTTTTGAAGTTTTGAGCTTTTTCCAAAAATCTGGTCAAACTTGGTCAACATAAGCTCAAAAGAGCTTATTTCAGATTTCTGGTTCATTACTTGATGAAAATAGTTCTAGTTTGATTTCCCGTTCTTGTAATAAGTTGTTTAATCAGTTTCATCACAAAAATCAAGTTGTGACTGTTTGGAATAAGCTGTAGCTTAATTTGTGCTTATCAATAAGCACTCTTTTGCTTATTTTTGACTTTTAGCTTAAATCCTTGAACACACGTAGTCTTAATTGGATTTTAAGTCTTTTGCAAGTTGTTTCACTGATTTTGGTTGAGTAATAAGCTCAAACGAGCTTATTCATTCTTGTTACCCGTTTTTACTTAAAAACTTTCAAATATTGCTTTTTAATCCTTCCATTTTTAACAGAGTTGTAAACTTGGCTAATCTTTCATAGAAATTAGGGTTTGCATATTTTTAGTCCCTGGACTTTGTGATTTGTTAGATTTCAGTTAGTAAGTTGTTGGTTAGTTACAATTTTAGTTAGTTTGTTATAGAATTTGCATTGTTGATCCTCATAGTTTACTATTTTGCATTCTTAGTCCCTATAGTTTTAGAATTTACATTTTGAGCATTTACATTTCATAGAAATTACATTTTCAGTCCTTTTAGTTTTAAATTTTGCATTTTAGACTTTTACTTGAATAAAAATTTGGTATTTGCAAAATGTTTTACGTATAAGTAGTTTAATATTTTTCATTTTTAAATAGTGTTGTTTGAATTAGCAATAGATTACCAAGCAAGCTTGAACAACCAAGAACAATAATAAATCTGATATTGATTGGACTTTCTATTGGTTAAGAACTGAGAAAACGAACTTGCATTATATTACATTTCAGCAGGCAGTCTGCCAAACTTCTGTGTTAGCAAAATAAAGTATATCTGTTTAGCCTAGGTCAGAGCCATCAGCTGCTAGCAAATGCGACTTTCCTAGGTAGGGGATGTCAGTTCCCAAATAGTACTATTCATAATATTAGCGTTCACCTTATAGGATGATTAACAGTTATAATTAAAAAGGGCCTTAATGGCAGAGGAAACGTAGTGGCAATAATCATATCTGAGAAGCATACCAAAATACTTGTATTCTAGTTTAGCATATATCCCCCTCACAGGTTTTTCAAATCATTTAGTGTAGTATACTTTAGTGAGGCTATGGACTTACTTATGTCCAATAATCTTGTCAGGTTTAAGTCACACAGAACAACTTGATGCCTCTGGTTGTGCTAATAACTATTAAGACGTTTTAAAAAAAAAACAATATTAATTTCATTCAGATTCAGACATTTACGCCACAGATTCAGATTCAGATGTGCGAATCAGATTCAGATCCAGAGCCTCTTAATAAACAAACGACGCCTAAGTCTTTGATTATGGGTCCAACATTCTTGTGTACTAGTTATGCATTCTTTAACTTTATTTGAAGTGATAATATTGTATCATTGTTCGGGCCATCATACTCAGAAGCCATTCTATAAACGTTTGAGGAACGAGGGCACTTTAAATCATAAACCCAACCACTCAGTCAGAACGTAATATCGAGATGGAACATCATTGTACAAAGTTCCCTACTAACATGACACATAGTAATGTAGGTATGTTCTTTTATATTCACAGCTTTTATCCTTTAGTTTCATAATTGGCAAAAATAGTCCTTATACAGCATCACATGTCTAGTTTTTGACATGTTTAAAATTTCAAACAAAAAAGGAGCTTTATAGCATCGATGAAAAATATCCATGGGATTTTTTGAAACTTCATACAAGTTAGGGTTTATGGTTCTTTATCCTTCTAGAATCATTGCAGCCTCTTATATAAAGGCACCTTAGGACTTAGTATAATATTTGTTCCAGTTCTTGTAAAGAATTTTAGTGAATGAATATTTAAAGTGTTTCTTAAAATCTTGCAAGAAGTTGAGTTCCATTTACATCTATTGTTATTTAAATTTCATGCATTTTAAATTTTTGCAAACTTGTTCTTTATTTTTCCAACAAACTGTTTTCTTAAAGATTGGTTCAAAGTTGTTTGAGATCCTGTTTCTTATAGGATACTTGTATAAGTGAATTAACAAATCACTTGTACAAGTTGAGTATAAGTAAGAGTTATTTTCTTGTTGGTCACTTGTGGTTTACGAATTTATGACTGTTGTAGTCTAGGACTCACCTTTGGACTGTTGTAGTCCAAAGGCTTCCATCTCATTGCATAAAACAACTGCCAATCCCTCAGATCAGCTTAATGGAGATGAAAATTAGCAGCCAATGTGTGCTTTGGATGTAAAGTGCACAAGGTATTAAGCTTGAATCCTCCATTTTTGCATGATTTCTGTAATTTTGTGGAAATTTATGATTGAGTGCTCATTTTGTAGTTTAGGTATTGAATCTGTATTCTTTATTGTTGTTTTAAGTTTCTGTTGGTTTAAAAGCTTTTGAAGTTTGGTTGTTGAAAACGTCTTTGTTAAAATTGTTTAATAGCTTTTTAAGTGGTGTTTGGTAAATCTTGTGAAAAGTTTGGGTGACAACAAAAGTGAGCAAACCTTGCCTGCACATGTTTATTGGACTTAGTCTACCATATATCTGCTTTTGTTTTGTATGCTTTAGTTCAGAGATTTATTTTCCATGTTTTCTTATCATTCTGCCTAAAGTCTGCCATATAAATTAGAGAGATTCATAGGGTCATGTTTAGGATTTGAAAGTTGAAACTTGGTAGGTTTGTAGCTTATGGTAGTATTCCCATCTGCTTTAGATTAGTTTTGAGTTTAGTTAAATTTTTGTTAAGTTTTGAATAGCTTAAGATTCGATTATTTGCAATTTAGAACATCTGTATTGTTTCTGTGGTAATTGTACTAGCAGTGGTAAGATTGTTACCACTACTAACTATAAGTAGTTACCACTAGTAGTATAAATCATCCGCTTTGTTAATTATGCTTATCTAGGCTTTTTCAGGATTATTGTGCTTATCATTGCTTGTTTCTTGCTTATTAACACCCCCACAAGTCAACTGCTTGTGGGGGCTTGGTTGCCCATAATTAGAAATTAAAAAAAATAAAGAGCAAAATGCGTCTCGGCTTGGCTCGAACTGGTGACCTGTCGAACAAGGGTTCCTAGTGTACCAAGTGCCTTTTCTTGGTATAGCTTTGCAAATTCTTTTTCTTATCACGTTTTGTTTCCCTTTTCTTATTATAAGTCGTGACCGATTAAGCTATTTATAACTTATTGGTTTAAGCAACGGCCTCACTTATTATTTTTCCATTATTCTAGTCTACTTTTAAGGCTTTTCTGTAAAAGTTGGTATTTTTCCTTTTCTTTTTTCTATTTTTAATCTTTTATATATTTTCTATTTTTATAAAGTAATTAAAAATAAGAAAAATAGTTTTAAAATTTTTGAAAAATACTTTTTAGCTTTTACAAAAATATAATGAGCTTTACAAGTCATAAAATCTTTATTTGAACTTTTTTCATTATTTTTAATTTTTAGTCTTTAATTAGATCTTAAAAGTTAAATAATAACTTAATAAAAGTTTTATTGAATTTTCATTCTTAGTTAGAATTTTTAGGATTTAATTTTAATTATTGGAATTTTTAGAATTTATTTTATTTTTCGTCTCGATTCGCGTGAAAATGTGATTTTGCCGTAATGTAATTTTTAGCGTAATCCGTCTTTAATTTTCACCTCTTTTCTTTCCAAAACATAACTAATCTAAATCCGTTTTTAACATTGGCACACATAACAACTACACCTCCTTCGAGAACGAACTCACAACGTCGGTTTTCGAGTTTTCTTAAACGTGAAAACTTAATTCTTGCCATTGTTTCTTGTTTTTCCTAAAACAAGTACAAAAAGACTACATCAGATGCCATCTTAGATTTTAGCAAATTAATTTGTTTCACAAAATTATCTTTTTCGGCTTTAGAATCCTGAATTTTTTGATCGAATTTTCCTTCAAGAATAAACGTTTGAATTTTCAAGTTTTTTCAAAATGTTTTTCAAAATATTTTTCAAATTTATCATTTTTCTTCAAAAATTCAGTTTTGGCATCCTCAAGATCTTTTGATTGTTGAGCTATGATCGTTTAGAGCTCTTCAATCTTAGAATCAGAATTCGTTAAAGAAGCAGTCGTAAGGAATTTATCATGAATTTTAGCATTTTGATCACTTTCTTCCACATTATGACTCACATCGGATGAATCAGAAGTGGTATCGCTACCACCCTTTTCGATCCCATGTTTGGCATAAGTAGGTTCAGAATTCTCAACATGCTGTTGATCATTAGTACATACGTAAAATACAGTATTTAGTTGTACCTCAACCATTGGCTCTTCATCATGCATGTCAGAGTCATGTTATTGTGAATTGATGCCACTGCTATCACGTTAACCAAAGCGGTCTTCTCTGTGTCATCGGTATGAACATTTTTCTTGTACCTTTGCATCTGAGTTTCTTGTACCCGACAATCGTCCGCTAGTTGATATCGTGATCTTTCATAAATCAAAGTAGAAACCGATGCCATGTATATTAACAATGTACTATGGAATTTTTGAACCTCGGTATGTGTGTCTTCAAGGAATGACTGGCAGATAACATAGTTTGCAACCTTAGCTAGATCGAATTGGAAAAAATGCGTAAAGTGTGTCACTAGTACTTTAAGTGCATATGCGGATACTGATTAATTAAAGTCTCTTTGTCAAGTTGCTTTTCTAGTATATTAAAGTTAGCCATCATGACATCGAGGAATATATGAGAATCTTGACAGAAGAGTGCCACAAAGTTCGGTCCTTCCTTAGGCTTTTGACGATCGAAGAGATGACACTCACGTACTCCAAATGAGACCTTTAAGCTTTTTCTTGCGTCGTCTAGCAAAAGTTGTATTTGACGAAATTCTCCCTCTTGAGATATCGAATTCAAGGTTCCATTGAAGTTCGATGTGAGAAATTAAGGTAAGGATTACTTATCGATCAACAATGAAAATAAGTAAATGTGCTTGTTCTAGAAAGAACAATACGGGATTTTATGATTCGTGGAGAAACCGAGAAATAAATTCGCGAGATTTTACAAACCAACAAAAAAAACGTAAAATTTTCATAATTCCTTGTTTGGTGATGAAAGTTGGTGATTGAAGTCTTCTAAGATAGCCTTGATGAAAAACCGAAACAAACCGAGCAAATTTATAAAATATCCTGTAAAATTTGCCTATACGTAATCTCAGAAAAATTTGCCTTGGAAAAATTACTAGTACGTGATCTCGGTAAAATTCCTTGATTCACGATCTCGGTATTTTTTCTTGATTCACGGTCTCGGTAATTTTTACTCCTTTGTCAACTCGGTAAAATTTGGATAATCGTGATCTCGGTAAAATTGGCAGAACACCAACTCGGTAATTTGGGCAAATCACGTTCTCTTAAAATATGCAAACACCAACTCGGTAAAATACAAAGTCTTATTCTCGGTATAGATGACACATCCTATTCTCGATATAGAAATTCAAACATTTCCCAAATTATTCCTATTCTCCAATGTTTAAAAATTCGGTTTTTAAATCGACTCGATCAAGTCATCGGGTCAAGATTAACCCGAGTCGACTCGGGTCAACCCGGTTTTTTTTAAAAAAAATTATATTTTTAGTAATTCACAAAAATTATATATAAAAACTTCCGTATATTGAAGATATAAATTGTTTACCTACTAATATAATATGTAAAAATAAAATTTCGTCGTAAATACGTAAAATTTGAATTTTTTTTCAAAAAAAACTCAAAAAAATTGAAACCCGGTCGGGTCTCAAGAACCGGGTTGACCCGGGTCACCCCAAACTCGGCGGGTCTAATCGGGTTTCGAAAATGTAATAACCAAGTTATTATCACCCATTTTTTCGGCCGGAACTGGGTCAACCGGTTGACCCGGTCGGGTAGACCCGGGTTTGAAAACATTGCTATTCTCAGTAGAAAAACTTGGTATATAGGACAAAAAATGAAGAATTATATTCTCGGTAAAAAGGGTTTCTTTATTCTCGGTAAAAAAAATTGTTTTCTATACTCGGTAAAATTTGCAAGTGGAGCTGTCTCGGTAAAACACAAAGCTTCTTCTCGGTAAAATGAAGATTATTCCGTCTCGTTAAAACTTAAAACCCAGTCTCGGTAATTAGCAATGTTTTCAGACCCGGGTCGACCCGGCCGGGTCAACCGGTTGAACCGGTTTCGGCCGAAAAAACGGGTCATATTGACCCGGGTTTCATATTTTCGAAACCCGGCTTGACCCGGCGGGTTTGGGGTGACCCGGGTCAACCCGGTTCTCAAAACCCGGCCGGGTTTCGAATTTTTCGGGATTTTTTTGAAAAAAAATATTTAATTTTACGTATTTGCGACGAAATTTTATTTTTACATATTATATTGGTTGGTAAACAATTTATATTTTCAATATACATAAGTTTTTATGGTTTTTATAAGTATAATTTTGTTAATTATCAAAAATATAAAAAAAATATTTTTTTTTAGAAAACCGGGTTAACCTGGGTTGACCCGGACCCGGTGACTCGACCGGGTCAATCTAAGACCCGGGTTTTAAAACATTGGTAATTAGGGTTGAGCCCACCTCGGTATTTTTTTTAAATTTCTATTCTCGGTATTTTTTCAAATAATCAATATGTCAAAAACCGTAATTTTGAGCTTTTTTGACGAAACAAATTGTAAATCCAAGTAATATAAGCCTTATTACACCATAAAAATATAAACTTTTTGAATTTAAAGCCGAAAAAAATAAATCTCTAAAAGATCTTTTCAAAAATCAATCCAAACAATCTTCGAAAATGCAACGATTTGAAGGTTTGCCAACGAAACGACTTGTACTTCCAAGATTTATAACATCATATGGACCATTAAAATACAAAGTTTTTCAAAATTTTGACGAAAAAATTTAAATCAAGATTTGTACTTTTAATAAACCTTTTTCACCAAAGATCAATCCAGAGACCAATTCTTTTTGTGTTTTTAACCAAAATATAAAACGCAAATCACTACTAAAAGATAGTAGATGATTTTAGAGAAGATTTAAGCACAAAAAAACACACACAAAATTGGGACGTCGGGTTTATGGATTAAATCACACGATCAAAAAATAAAACAAACACATGAACAAAGCAATCATCCCATAAATCTTGATATCAATTAAAGAACTTCGTAATCCTTGATTATATTATATATGGAGATTGATAGAAAGAGAGAGATAGATAGATGAAGAACTAGAGAGAGCTTGGAGAGAATATGTGAGAAATATTGTAAGATTAATGAAATAGTGTGTGAACCAACCCCTCCTAACATGCTAGGAGTGGGTTTATATAGCCACCAAACATGTAGGCTTCATGGGTTATATTGTAAGACTATTACTACGAGCTCGTACTACGTATATATTGTTGTAGTGATCGATCTTTCCTAAATACGTAAAAACGTATTTCCAACAATCTCCTCCTAAGGGAGGTCACTCCAAAGTACAAGAGGTTACCCGATTTACAATAAAAAAATAAACATAGCATACTATGCTTGTCTTGAGCTCGTAATCTTCTTCTTTCTTTCTTTTTCTTTATCTTGTAAATATGCTTGATGTGATCTTTGACTTTAGTCTTGAGCATGTTTCCTTGCCTTGATCTTGTGCATTCATCACTTGTGATATTCGCCTCCTCGTGACTTCAAGAACCTCACACTTATACCTTTGTAAATTCTTAAAAACTTCAGAGTTTGATACAACGGAAGACTTTAAGTTGAACTTTCTAGAATTTACTGAAGTCTTAAGTGCAGAAAGTATAAGCACATGGGGACGACTTCTTCTCAGACACCGCAACACCACGGTCTTCAAATGTAGCAACATAAGTAGACACGAACGAAATGTCTTTGACATTTCATTCTAATTCGGTAGCATTTTACCTCCGGTGGGTGAAGACCGTTAGACGATTTTAAATATCGTACTTGTAGCAGGTAGTTTCAATTTAAAACCTCTTTTACAAGATTTCGCGGGTAAACCCGTTCTCTTTACTTGACCCGTCCAAAGCTGATTGAGAACGTAAAGAGTGAATCATTTGGATAAAATTATCCGTATGATTGAAGCCGTCAATTCGTATTCCTAGAACAAGTTTGATTCATTAAAGAATCACACTGTTGCTTTCCAGTTGTCACCAGCTCGATTCATGTAGAATCTTACAAGTTACCAACCAAGTGGTGTTTGATGTTAACACTAGAAGGATTTTCATTCGTCACCGTAAATACTAAATTGTATCTCTGTGAATGTTCTGGCAAGATTATTAAGATACTGCGTAGATGCCTGGAACAAGTTTGAATTCAATTAATAATTAAACCACTGTTGCTTTCCAGTTATCACAAGTTTGATTCATAAAGAATCACACAAGTCACCTACCATGAGCTTTTTGATGTTCACTCAAGAAGGATTTTCATATTCATTGTAAATACTTGCGTATTACTCAGATGTTCAGGAAAGATCGTGAAGATTTTGTGTAGGACTCTTAATATCTTTCTTACTTTTCATAGTGTATGAAGAAGCAAGGATATATGGGATGTGTCCTAATGAGATTATTGATGATCTCAAATGGCTCTAAACTCGATCGTGCATTTTGGATTTAGTGATCGGAGGCTGGAGAGGAGTGCCACCTTTTCAATATCAACTTATTCAGAGTGGATAAATCGATAGATAATGTGTTGATCTCCGTGTGATTAAAACAAATACCTTTTGAGAGGCATCCGAGTTAGCTGGGATGAGTTTTGCATTACATCATTGGGTTCATGATGTCTTATCTTCAATACAAAGCATCATTTAAAATGATTCCGATAGCATATGAGTTGACTCGGTTTCTGCCTAAGTTGTTAGGAGGGCTTCTTTCTTTAGACCCTTTATCTTTACAATTCTTTTTCATTCTTCAACCCCTTCAATGCTTACCAATATGTCATCACTAGAACCTTGTTGTGATTGTTCCAGTGCTAACTTAAGTAGTTGATCGACATTCAATTACGTTCGTAATCTTTCTCCATCTTTCCTAAGGACTACTATTTCTAGCTATGGAATGTCCGTGGGAAGATTCTTTCGGTTTTAGAAGAATCATTGGACTTAACCTATCCTAACATCTATCGTCATCGTCGTAAAATAAATGGGTTGTGGGTAAGTATATGTCACCATAAAATCCATTCTGATATTCAAATCCATTTTGCTCCCCCTTAACATATGCCACGATATTCAAAAACATTTCGCATATGTTAGGATGAGCCATTACGTTAAATTAAACCATTTATAATAAACTATTTCTCATATTAAATCATATTTTCTCCTTCAATTGTAAACACCGACATCTATCATCTACGAATTACATCTTACTTTTTGTTGATTTAAATCGCCATTTAGTCCACATTCAGAGTAAGCTTTTGGAATGTAATTTTTTTTCCAAACTCTAAAACCCATCTCTAACCCTGGATTATAATGCTTCTAACTCATATTTTTTGAAATTGCATTAACATGTCATGATTAAACAAAACAAACTTAGAGCTCATATCATCTTCATCCATTCAAAGCATACTATCCATGTGAAGATCCAAAAGCTTAATGTTCTTGTCATCTTCATACATTAGAAGCTTCTTGTCAAGATAAGAACAATCATATTAAGTTTAGAGTTCTTGATGTTTAGATTAGGCATTCATTTAAATTAGACAATCATGTCATGTATCACCATCATATAATACCATGTATCACTATGACACATCTTTTATCACCAACTATACTCCAAACTAGAGGTTAGATAAGTTATGTATTTAGGCCTTAAAACACTAGGGAATAAGGTTTAGTGTGTTATGCCTCAAAACAAAAGGGTCAAAGGTTGGTTATGTTTAATCCATAACACATGATGGTTTTGGTTACACCCGAAGAAAAACTCGGTATCTAGCATAGTATCGGTAAACTGTAAGCTACGTTTTAAAATTTTCTTCGAAGTTTGTTGATTTAGTAATCACTATCGAGCCAGAAACTCGAGGAGTAGAGTAGGTTGAAGAGGAGTTTTGTTATCGGACCACTATAAATTATTGTGTATGTTTTGATCTCTCTTTACTTATTGTTTTATGTTTGTATTGTGCTTTGTGTTTATATTATGTTTTATTTTATTCTCTTTATTATCTTTAATGTTGTAGAATTAACTAATGTTTATTGTTATACAGTATCACACTTGATCAATGGTGATGCTAATATAGTGCACCATCTCAACTAAGGAGGGGACAAGGTTGCGTTTTAAGGTTTGATGAGTGTTTTAGGTTTAAAAAAATCAATCTCAAATTCTTGTTAAATGTTCTAGTAAGAGTTATGTTTCATAATATGATATAGCTTTTTCATAAGTAATTGGTTGATTTTTGTCATGTTTCCACCTTTGACTACGATCATCATGGCAAATACCGTTGCACAAAATCTAAGGATGGTAATGGGAGCGATGAGGTGAGTTCTCACGTGGAAAATAGTCACGCGTAGGTTACCACTATCTCCAACAAAACCCACACGTGGTTATGGCTAGGGTCGTCTCTAAATTTAAAAAAAAAAATTGGAGACCTTACATGAAATCGTGTATATCGTGGCTTTTCGAGAAGACACGTTATATGTAAAGTGTCATTGTATATATAAAAAAATACATATACCACATGCATATAATTGTTAATGAGACAAATTTTGGGGCATCTAAAGTTTTGGGGCCATGTGCGGTCACTTATTTTGTACGCTTTCAAAGCTGGCATAGGTAATCCCGTAAGATAAGAAACTCACTGCTGGTGAGTTTCGTATATACATATGTTTTATATTATTTGTTTAACAGGGTTGTGAGTGTTTGAGGTATTTTATTATAATATAATTTTTATGAAAATTTGGTATAAGATAAAAGTGGCTTTTTTGTTCTTACAATAATAAAAAGATAGATTTTTGAAAACTTGATAGAGAAAAAAAAAAACTAAAATTACACTGAATTAAATGGCGGGTTTAACATCATCTCTTCCACCAGCCTAAGCGCATACTCTAGCGTACGAATATCTATAGTTCATATAGAGTAGTACATAAAATAAGTACAACCTAGCTAGAAAACAAGTGTGTACATGTCTTATAATATTAAAACGACCATTATTATATAGTTAGGTCACATAATATACTCCAAATTATTAAACAATATCATATAAAAGTTAGTGAAAAAAAACTATATATATGTCCCCACTCCCATTAGTTCCTCCATGCCACTTGACACTCATATATACACTCGCCCAATTTAATTCATCACACATTCTCTTATGAACAAAAGGAATGTGTGTATTGATACATCACAATCTTCATCTATATCTCATTAACCTCATTTAATTCAACCCACAAGTTCATTTGCTTTCTTGAATCTATCCTTTAGACAACATACAATTAGATGGATAACTTAAGAGAAATACAAGGTAAAATGGCTCATGATCCTTACTATGACTTCCCATATTCTAAATGGAGGCGTCAAGTATGGGTTCCAGGTCCGGTCATAGTTGGAGCCGGACCGTCTGGCTTAGCTGCGGCCGCATGCTTAAAAGAACAAGGTGTCCCAAGTATTGTTATTGAACGATCAAATTGTATTGCTTCTCTATGGCAACTTAAAACCTATGATCGTCTCAAGCTACACCTTCCTAAGAAATTTTGTGAATTGCCACTTATGCCCTTCCCAGAGGATTTCCCTATGTACCCCGATAAACGACAATTTGTTGAATACTTAGAGGCATACGCGAAAAGATTTAGGATAGAGCCGGTTTTTGAGACAAGTGTGGAGAGTAGTGAGTATGATGAGAGCATGGGGATGTGGAGAGTGAAGAGTGTAGGGCTGAAAGGGGAGGTGGTCGAGTACGTTTGCCGATGGTTAGTGGTGGCTACAGGAGAAAATGCGGAAGCAGTGATGCCGGAGATCGATGGGATGGAAGGATTTTGTGGTGAAGTGAAGCATACTTCCGAGTATAAAAGTGGAAGTGTCTATAAAGGGAAAAGAGTGTTGGTGATTGGTTGTGGAAATTCAGGAATGGAAGTGTGTTTGGATCTTTGCAATTATAATGCTAAGCCTTCACTTGTTGTTAGAGATGCTGTGAGTATTTTTTTAACCTAATTTATAAACAACGTAACCTTCTTTCAAACCAGTATAACTGCTCTATTTTAGTAAGATTCACAAGTGATATCACATTTATAGAATAAAAAAAAACTTTCATGGAACTTGAAATCAAAAATTGAACATTGTGTCACTTTAAAGTTAGTTCAGCTTTATCTCTCGATCATGTTAATAAATTATAAGTGTATGATTTATCATAAAACGGGTATTTTATATCGTATATCACATCAACTTTATAGTTATAAGTCTATAGCTTTTGTTTACAAAAAATTCTCTTTGGCTAACTCTTAAAATACATTATCCATGGTTAAAGGTTAAATAAAGATTGATCACAGGTTAAGTACCTCCAACCCCCATTTATAGATTGAATATATTCTTATTACTAAATATATTAAGGAAGAAAGGTTAGAGCTATTATTTTCGGTTTTTTATAGTTTTTTTTTTTAAAAAAAAAAGGTTAATATTACCTAAAATTTATGAATAATTTTGAGTCTGAATATGGGCTTAAATGGTTATATTGTAGCAACAATAGATTTGACATGCAATTTTAGAACTGAAATTAGTTATTAGTTAATGTCTTTCATTTCTTCTAATTAACCTCAATAAGGGTGGTTACATAGTATTTAGGTTGTTGAACATGGTTTTAAGACAAATTTGATAAATGATCACACGACTTTCCAACTCTCCAAGTTAAATTATTTGCTTAAACAAGCGATTAGGTTGGTCTTCTCCGGTATTTACATTTCACAATATATAAAATTCACTTGTATAGTTGTATATGAAAATTTCAAATCTTATGAAAACTCAATATAGCGATTTCGAAATTCGTAGGGTTTTTTTATCATAAGAAGGCCCCATGTTGAAATCTGATCAACTGTCCTACACAATATTTTAGCTAAGCTTAATTTCGAGATCCAAAAAGTCCGACCTGATAAGCTAAACCTTTTATCACTTACTCATCTCCAAATCGATTACAATTTGGAAGCTAAGTTGAATAACGACTTATCCTGCATTCTGTAGAAAAATATATTTAATTGGTGGATTATTTGTAGAAACAAAGTCAGTTTTTTGGGTAATAACATGCATATGGAGCACCTAAAGAAGTACTAATTAAAGGGGAAAAAACGAAATAAAAATTAGTGTTTCATTACTGTAAAGGCTCCTTTAATACGTGATGTGCATGGCCCTCTATGAAAGTGAACCAACCCCTCCATGAAGGCAAAAGGGCTTGTCATGCCACTCTAAAATATTAGCTTTATTTTCTCTTTTTTGTTAGTCACATTCTTGCAACAGGTGAAAAGAATCAAGCCCATAACATGATATGTTATTTCTCTTTTACTATTCGCTTTTTATGGGTATGAAATTCAACTAACGGTTGGATGGTTAAATCGAAAATCAGGTACATGTCCTACCACGAGATATGCTGGGAAAATCGACTTTTGGGCTGTCCATGTGGTTGCTCAAGTGGTTCCCAACGAGATTAGTTGACCGGTTTCTGTTGATCGTGTCATGGCTCATACTTGGAAACACAGCTAATTATGGACTTGACCGGCCAGTGGTGGGGCCGCTCGAGCTCAAAAACTTGTCTGGAAAGACACCAGTGCTGGATGTCGGGGCCCTTGCCAAGATCAAAAGTGGAGATATCAAGGTAATCAACATAGTTACTATTTCTGGATGCTTTAACTTTGTGCTTTTCACTTCCTTAAATCCCATCGAGTATCATTGTACCTTGGATCTACCCCTTTTCTTAAAAGGAAAATCTACAATCATTAGTTTTAGATTTGTTTGATCATAGAGTATCTATTAACACAATATCTCCATTTATGCCGAAACATGATTTTCGCTCCACCCATTTGACCTTTTTGAACCTACATGTTATCGGAAATGCAAAATATAGAAGAGCTAGGTTAAAGATATATGGATAAATCATACCCAATCAACATATTCCAAACATCAATTTTCTAAACTTACATATCTGATACCACAAGCCAGCCAGTATATGGTTCAAGTTTATTGACCCACTAGGCTTGTGCTTCTAACTTTATACATTAAATTAATCTAGTTGTTAATTATCTTGGTATAATTTTTTTGATTTTGTACTAATTCTGTGTTTTATTATTTGCAGATTTGTCCAGGAGTTCAAGAAATAAGGCATCATAATATACAATTTGTGAATGGAAAAATAGAGAGTTTTGATGCCATTATTTTAGCAACAGGATACAAAAGTAATGTACCATGTTGGCTAAAGGTACTTTTCTCTCAATGATTTTCCCTTTTCACCACAAAGAAACATAGTTCCTTTAATTTTTTGTTTCAAATAAACAAGATTTTCTTCTTGTTCAAAATCCTCAATTCTTACAATTAGATAAGGTCATTTTATAAGATACGAATTCTACTAGTACAGTATCTAAAAGTTTTGATATTTCGGATAATAGGAGAAAGAGATGTTCTCTGAAAAAGACGGGTATCCTCGAACACCATTTCCAAATGGTTGGAAAGGTGCAAATGGGCTTTACGCCGTAGGGTTCACTAAACGTGGTTTGCTTGGTGCGTCATTGGATGCTAAGCGAATAGCAGAAGACATCCGAAAGTGTTGGAAAAAAGAAATTAACCATCCCACGTTGACAATGAGACGATCAGTTTCAGTTCAACCCTAATTTTGTATTCATTTTTCGGTGGGGGTTCTTTTTTGGTTTATATCTATTCGTTTTGCGCTTTCTTGACTCGTATTAGATAACACACATCCAATTGAACTACGATTGAATGAAACGTTTTTGTTAGAAGAAGAAACCAATTCATTTGCTTTAAATAGCAAATGGGTAGAGATTGTTGGGATGATTAGATCCATGATAAATTCGAGTGTGAAAATTGTGTATGTAAATATGTTGAAAAAATATATAAAAGAGACGCTTTGATCTGGTTTCTAGACACATTGTGTCATTGTTCTTATTAGCGATCCAAAGAAGAAGTGAACCAGATATCTAGTTCTTCCAATACGTTGTCTCCATCAGCCCATGCCAAGGCAAGATGTTGTCTTGCAGAAGTATCTGATAATGAATCTATTGTTCGGACTACTGATATATACAAAGGTCGTTCTCTCGAGTCTTTTACTCTATCTAGCAAGGTCACTATTTTGATTTGTACAATCTCTGAACCAAAATTGACGCTAGCTCCTAAAGGTTTCTAATATGCATTTCGATGCATACTTGTGAAATGAGAAATCTGACGAAGTTATGTTGTTCCAAACAAAAACGAAAAAAAAACATAAATAGCAAAGTATATCAGATATTATACAACTAAAATACCAGTACAATCTAATTCACTTATTTTTGTGGTGGATAGTTTCAGATCGATTGTAACTTATGAAATTTGAAAATGATGCTTTCGTATCAAATTTCGATACGACCACTGTATGCTAGGACCACTTAGTCTGCACATATACATGTTTAAGCACATCATATCGTTCAAGTGAGGATGGAAAAAGTTGATACATACGTATTTGTATGCATGTGGTACTAAGTATAATATTAAGGTTCCGATACACATTACCAAACTTCGTACGGAAAAGGTATAGTGGCAAAAGTGCCGTTCACAACATCCCATATTAGCCGCATGACAGCAATAAAATTCAAATCTTGATAGTATATGTAATGCTCAAAAAGGCAGAAACCATGTAGCATATGAAAGTTTATGGACTAGTAAGTGGCGGATCTAGGTATTACATATATGTGTGGCACACGCGATTTTTTTCCCCCCAAGTTTTAACTAAAACAGAATATGAAATAAAATGCTCGATGCTAGAAAAATCATTTACAAGCTAGCATAGTTACTTGAATTACCTTATAACAAATTATCAAAAGCTATATTAACTAAACTCATATACGCTGATGTCAAATTTATGACTACTTTAACTAAGCTGTCTTTTGAAAACTTTTGAGACAGTAGCTAAGTATTTTGCTTTGAGTAATTCATGACCAATCAAAGTAATGTTTTAGTTTTTTCATGGGTTAATAACATTACTTTACATTTTTTGAACTACAACAAAAAATATGAGATAAATGTGTAACATGTGAAAACTTTAAGGGAAAAATGTGTAAATAACTCAAAAAGATCATCTTCTTCATCCAGCTTATATCAGATTCGTATCGTATACTATACCTCTAACCTGATTTTATAACTTACTTTATATAGGAATACTAGTCTACTTTAAGGTCATTCTATTTGTACAACTCCATTCTTTTCATTCTTGAGCACATTTTTACCATTTTCATGCCTAAAATCGAGTTACCATAGCCAAATCCGCCCTGATTCACACGCTCAATCTATGTGTGGCACGTGCCACACGTGGCCAAGGCATAGCTCCGCCCCTGGGACTAGTGTTAGGATCGAACTTGGGATTACGAGATTGCATATAATACGTAAAAAGTTAAATAATTTAATAAATATATTTATTATATTTATTAAATTAAATCGAGCTTTAACATTTAACCGTCGTTAAGTTTATGAGTTAATGACTAAACGGTTAATGTGGAATAATTAACGGGAGTTAAAGAAAGATCTGGAACACCCTTGTGGGTTTGGGCCAGCGGTGGAGAACAAGAAAAATGAAGAAAAGATTTCTTGCCTTATTTATTTTTGTCTTGGACTACAAGTTTGGAGACACTATATAAACACATAGAGGCCTCCATAATTCTTGTACCAAAAACCACACTTTTCCTTCTCTTCTCTTTTGGCCGATCGCATCACACGAAACCCTAAGGGTTTTCGTTTGGTTTGTTTGTTTATCTATTGCGATCAACACCAAAGGAAAAACACCTTTTTAGGGTTCCTTTTATCCTTTTGTTTTGGTTTAGCAATAATCTAGTCCTAACCCCTCTCTAGGGTTGTTGGGTAGATTTTCCGCAAGGTGTTGAAGCTTGGTTTACATGTACTAGACTTACGGTTAGCTCGCTGTATTACATGTGTACAAGAACGTAATGTAGTCTTACTTTATACTATATGGTGTTCGTTATAAACCCTAATTGGTGATTTGTTCTTTATCTTGTGGAATCGTCTAAGCTAAAAGGTTTGTAACGCTAATTCGATTAATTATGAATGTGTTATTATTATGATCTTGTTAAATCACTTCCGCTATACGTGCTTTAATCTTTGCTTATGATTATGTAATTGTTATGAACTTCATAAACCTTCAGTGACATCAAGAGCCGTTTTAACATGTTATAATTATCGATATCTAAAGATCGTTTTTAATTAATAATTGTTTTGAGTTAAAAATACATGTTTATTTTATGAAAAGAAAATTTAGGGTTTTGTTTTGATTTTTTTTAAATCCGATTATAAAAATAAAAGATTAGTTTTTTTGTCGGATTGTTTGTTTTTTTTAAGCCGATTATTAAAAAAATTTGTGAAACCCTAAAATTGCATATTTTGATGTTTAGATAATTACATGATTAATTGTTATGTCATGTATTTAAGGTTACGATCCATAGAGATTTAACTAAATTGTTGAGTGATTTTGGTGGAACTTTGATGAACTGCATAATTAATTGTTATGTTATGTAAATTAATGTTTCGATCCGTAAAGATTTAATTGTTAAGTTATGTGGGAGATCCGTGATGAACATGCATGTTTTTCATGGATCATATGATTTATGTGGTGATTGTTACGTTTGTGCTACTTGTTTTATTTGATCGAACAAATCTAGATAGGGAAGACTTTTATATGAATATAAAAACCTAGATTTAATGTTTATTGAATATATCGTATGCATGTGGCTATTTGATTTATTTATTGCACATATAAATTGTTATTATGTGTTTATGTTTTAGTTTTTTTTTGTACCTTATTGTTGCATGCGTTTTTTTATTGTATGTTGTAAACAAGGGTCATTTTTTCTAAGAAAAATAATATGGACTAAATCATATTAAGATTAATGAATTGTTTTGAGATCTAAATTATATAGTATTGCGTTGATTGGAATTGCAATAATAATTTAACGGCCTACTCAATTTGACAAATTATAAAGTGGGTATAACGAGTTGCTGGTCATGTACCCGACTAAGGAAGGAGGTTATGCCAGTGTCGCTGACCAAATTCCCGGCTCGCCTGTGCGTCACATCGGAATTACCTACGATTATTATTTGCATTATTCCTTAAGGTTGATTTAACCACAAAATTCATACCCAAATCACAATGAATAAGGTTATTGCTTTGTGCTTTAGCCGAGTTCAAGAAAAGTACGGTGTAAATTTAGTTGTGGGTAAAAATCTTTAATTGGTTTAACCAATGCCTCAACCAATATATGGCGAAAGTTTTAAACTCACCAAAAGGTTTACTAAATGTTTTATTAAACTAAATCTATGGAGATGTATGCATGCTTCTCCATACATGATTTTGACATCAAAATTTATACCCTAAATTTAAGTCATATGTCATCTAATTGACAAACACTTGAAGTTACAATTGTCGTCATATGAAATTCTGGACGATGTTGTAATGGAGAGAAAACTTCATGACTGAATGAGATTGCACATGAAGGTTTTACGTTCTTTAGATTAGTCGACTTAATTAAGTTACTTAGTGAGATCTAGAAGCTTAAGGCATAAGAGGGGATGAAACATGTTTACAATGCAAAATGCTTTTTTGGCAATGTAAGTCCCTAAAGAATCTAGAAATTGCAAATTGTTTTGTCAATCATTGTTCGAAAAGTTACCATCTTGAATAATTTCATTGCTAGCAGATCAACTGATGTGATGAAAATATGTCAATTTGGATTCTAGTTTTCAAGGAAAATACTATGGTTATTATTATCGGGGTAATTTTGTTTTCTTGAATGGTATTATCAAAAATACTAAAATTGAATTTTGTAAATTCTTTTACAATGTATTAATGCAACGTTACACCGTAAACGTGGGTTATTCATTTATTGATCTACAAACCGTATGGTTGAGGATAGAGTCAATTTACAATGAAAAGATAAACCTAAACTCTTTTCCATGAGTGAAGAAGGAGTAATAAGAATTTTAGAAATGTCTAACTCTAAATATATAGCTTATAGCAAACTTTAATAGTTAAGAAAAATGCTTATTTTGGAGTTATTAAATTTTAAGAATGGTTACCGTTAATTGGTTAAAAGACAAACTAGCACATTTTATCTAGTAGTTGTGCTTTGACCATTTATAGACACTACATACCATTATGGGGTTGGTAGACCTATTAATGAAGAAATTGCATGTCAAGTCTTTCAAGTTAAAAGCAATTGATGGATAAGTCAATATTTACGAAGTAGAGTACACTCTTTAACACTACAAGTAATTGTTACTAATGTGATTTTTAAAAGTGTAAGAAAGTAAACAACACACTAATACGTTTCACCGATTATGAAACATTTACAACTTTGTATTACTGAATTCGAGTCTATTAAAACATCCTCTAATTCAGTGGGAGTTACAAGCTTTGTTGTCTTGGTAATAACCCAAGTTATCTTTAGTATGTCCTAAGATAATTACTTTTGAATTGTTGACACTATTATCTTCTAAGGATAGTCATGTATTGATTCTTGTTGATTAAGTGGTTCTGGATCTACTTGTAAAAGCTAGTATATATGACACAATCATATTTTGTATAGACGAACGTTGGACGTGATGTTTATCTAAAATATGAGGTTGTTCCGTGCACAAGTGGGAGAAATGAATATTGTGTGCAAGAAACAACTCATAAAGATATGATTCTCTTGTCTTCAAGATGTGATACTAATGATCCAATGAAAGTTTGATCATATGTCAGTATGATTAAAAGACCACTTAAAAGTATATATATCATTCACATTAAGGAACACTTGTTGTTTGGATTTAGTCATGTGAGAGCTTGGACTAAATTGTAAACACAAGGGTAAAATATCCACATGTCGTGAGATCGGGGGTGAATTATTTTTACGGTTTCTTAAGATGGACAATTTCTGGAATGACATAAGATACATAGGGTAATCTTATACTACTAAAGTAAATATTTGTGTTTTTCTTGGAATTACATAAATATATATAGTAGTGAATTAACTTGAAAAGCCTAATGAAACCTAGTGGTGTTCATGATTACTTTAGTTATACATGTTTATGATTTCTTGTATAAAGTCACAAACATAAATTCTTGAAAGAAGTATAATAAAAAGTAAGACGTTAATGTATTATCCCTTTTCACTAAGACATACACATGGAGTCATTTTCAAAATGACTTAAAACGTATAACGAAACTATACCTTTTATGTATTAAAGACATAAAATGAAGTGACTTTGTGTTAGAAGTACTTGAGTTATAAAGCATGCAAAATGGTTAGAAAATCTATTATACCATAAAAATGATTTACTTGTTATATAAGTAATCGAAAGATATATATTTATCTTAAATGTTGTTAGACTGACTTACAATATTAATCCTAATGAAATGCAACAATTTTGTTATGGTATGTTCATTAGAAGAATCAAAATGATGATTGATTTAAGATAACTATATCTTCCTTTCTTCCAAAAGATATCAAGGTTAGAAAGTTGAGTATGACTTGGGATAAGAAGATTAATAAGATACTGTTGGAAATACGTTTTACGTATTAAGAAGGATCGGTCACTCCAACGATACTCCATGTAATAGCTCGTAGTTTAGTTAACACTCTTTATTTATCAAACAAGTCCAAGCCAAGCCTACAACTTGTGTAGGCCGGCCCAAACGTGTAAGCCCAAGCCCATTACAAGGCTTGGGTATATAAACCCTCTCCTTTGATGAAGAGGGTGTGGTTTTTCATAATTTACACATAGTTCTTTCTTAGTTTCTCTCTCTAAAGTGTGAAATCCACCATTTCTCTATCTCTTTCTCTCTCTAAAAACATAAGCATAGATTTACAAATCTACAAATGGTATCAAGAGCTTGGGATGAAATATAGGTTTGTTTGTGTGATTCGTATGTTCTTATAAGCATTTCGTGGCTTTTAGAGTTCATTTTGCCGAATCATCAAATTTTTTTTTGTGTTTGTTCGTGATTTCAAGAAGCATAACGTATTCAGTAGGATTGTAGTGTTTTTTGGTGTCTTGATTTTGGTTAAAACACAATCTTTCTTGGATCAAAAGTGCAAAAAGGCTTTGTTCTTCATTCCGAAATTTAAGCAGAAACATCCATCGGAAAGTACAAATTGTACTTGGGCTTCCATCGCAATAACCGTCCATCGGAAAGGGATTGGTTTCTACATCGCGATCGTGGGATTTTTATCACTTATTCCGATCTGAATCATTCCGATAGCTATTGCGATCTGAGATTCCGACGGATATAAGGAAGTATTTTAAGTCGTTACTCTGCTCGAATTTTGTCAGCCACTTTGCGATCTGAACATTCCGATAGGGCTTTGCGATCTGAACATTCCGATACCAACAACATTTCGACAGGGCTACATTCCGATCTGGTATTACGATCTGACATTCCGATCTGGTATTACGATCTGACATTCCGATCTGGTATTACGATCTGACATTCCGATCTGGTATTACGATCTGACATTCCGATCTAGTATTACGATCTGACATTCCGATCTGGCATTCCGATAATCACAATTTTTTCCATAAAAAATTTCGATCGTGTGTAATTTTGACTTGGAATTTTTGGTTTATCGAGAACATATTTTAGGGGATTTTAACATTGTTTCTCGGTTTTAACTCACAACAACACAAAAATACTTAACCTTATTTCATTGTTCGATCAACTTTGTAAATCTTAACTTATTGACATGGAGTATACATCTCTTACGGATAAGTCCATCCTCTCGGGTACGGATAATCGTCCACCAATGTTGGTGAAGACTATGTATGAGGAATGGGCTTCCCGAATGGAACTTTATATGTTGAACAAGGAGAATGGACATCTAATTTGGGCATCGGTGCTCAATGGACCATTAGATTATGGTACTGTGACGGAAGGCACGACCACTCGTCCTCGCACAACGGGTGAGTTGACTGGAGATATGAAGATTCAAGATAAATGTGATAAGTATGCTACAAACATCATTCTCCAAGCTCTTCCTCCAGATGTCTACAAACTCGTCAGCAAACATAAAGTTGCCAAAGAGTTATGGGATAGAATTCGTGTTCTAATGCAAGGCACCTCGTTAACTAAACAAGAACGAGAGTGTAAGCTTTATGATACTTTTGATAAGTTTGCCTATGTGCCAGGGGAGACTCTCAATGATTACTATCTGAGATTTACCCTTTTGTTGAATGAGCTTAATATCTATGGCATGGCAATCCCTACCTTTCAATTGAACACCAAGTATTTGAACACTCTTCCTCCAGAATGGAAAAAATACGTGACGGATGTTAAATTGGCTAAGGACTTTCATAACACCAATGTGGATCAACTTCAAGCTTTTCTTCAACAACACGAATGCCATGTGATCGAGGCTCGGTTGTCTACACCTCAAGTTCATGATCCACTTGCAATGTATGCTTCTCAACAAAACATGGCTTATACTTATCAACAACCATCATACTTGCAGCAGCCACCACCACACATCTATCAGCAACCACAGCAACCATCTTATCAACCACCAATGATGCCACAGAAAGAATATCAACAAAGTGTTCATCAACAATCTTTTCCACAACAACCACAATATCCGACATCACCATCACAAGCCAACACTTTTCCAATGGGCTATACTCCTCAGCAAGGATATTTTCCGATAGAAGCACAATCAGCACAGGCTTTTTACTCTAATGAACTTCCACCAATCCAAGCACCGGTCTTTACTCCAAATGATACGCCAGCTGATGTTCTAAACCACCTCACTGCTTACTTGTCAAAACTTGTTGCTACTAGAGGATTTCCACCAACAAATAATCAGCTCCGCACCTCATCAAATCCTCGACAACAAGCCACTGTTCAAGATGGTCAAGTGACGGTGCAACCTATTCAGGGAAGGCAAAATTCATATGGACCTCCTACAAGGACTGGGAACAATCAAGCTGTGAATGCTCAAGATAGTAGAAATGGGAGTCCTATTGGTCCTAAGAAGGTTGTGACTTGCTACAATTGTCGAGGACAAGGTCATATGGCTAGGGAATGCACTCAGCCGAAAAGGAGAAGGGATGATGCATGGTTTCGTGAAAAGATGTATTTGGTTGATGCTCAGTCTAAGGGGAAGATTTTGGATTCAGAGGAGTTAGCATTTCTTGCAGACCCAGGGGCAACAGATACTGAAGGCATTGCAGTCGTTTCCACTTCTAATGCAGCTTATCAAGCGGACGATCTTGATGCATACGATTCGGATTGTGATGACATTCACTCTGCCCAAGCTGCTCTCGTTGCTAATCTCTCTCACTACGGTTCTGATGTCATCAGTGAGGTACCAACCACATCCAATAATATTGATGATAACCAACATCAAGTTGGGCATGAAAATGACAACCTCGAACAGCATTCGGGAACTAGTAACTCAAATGATGTGGTACCCAATTCTACACATTTGAGTGAACCTCAACCAAATGCTACGACGGGTATGGAATCTTATGCTCAACATGATTTGGTAATGGTGCCTAAACATATTATTGATCAAATGCACATGGCACTCCGTCAATCCGTAGAAACGAATTCCACCTTAACTACTGAGCTTGCGTTGCATAAAGAAAAGGTCAAAACTTTTGAAATGGTCCCTCAAGAAGAGAAAATAACATGTTCTGAATTTGACCAATTTCGTTTTGAAAAGATTGAACACTTGAAAGAAATAGAATCATTAAAAGCTAATCTTTCTAATGAATTAAAAGAAAAGGAGTCGCTTGTCAATGATTTTCAGAAACTTAAAATGGATTTCGAAACTCTCGAGTCTAAAAAGGTTGAATCAGAAATTAATGCTACCAAACTTCTTAAATTCAAAGAACAACAGCTTTTAAAACAATACGCTTCCACAGAAAAGGTTCATCTTTAACTAAATCATTTAAAGAACTCGAACTTAAACGACTTCAAGATTTACCACCTAATCCCGGTTATGCAAAACAAGCTCAGGAATATATTCCCGGTCTTTATGATATGACCATAATTGGAAAATCGAAAGAAGCACCTTTTGTTCGTAGTACTGAGGAGACACAATCACTTGGGGATGAAACTCATTCTAAAATGCTTTCAAAATTCCATACAATTGATTATGATCAACATAACAAAGACCAATTTTCGAAAAAGACACGCATTCGCTTACAAAAGGAATTAGCAGAATTAACAGTTCTTGTGCCCCAAAGTTTGTCAAATGAAAACCTTCCTAGTACGTCTCCTACACTCGTCAAAAAGGATTTAACGAAGTTAATTCCACCGGTAAGTAAGGCGTCCGTTAACTTAAATACGGTTCACCAACACTTAGCCGATTTTGACAAGGTCATTTTGGAACGTACGACGGCCACGGC
Source organism: Glebionis coronaria (assembly GCA_025667525.1). NCBI lineage: Eukaryota > Viridiplantae > Streptophyta > Magnoliopsida > Asterales > Asteraceae > Glebionis > Glebionis coronaria. Next base: position 500,714,873 of record CM046878.1, on the reverse strand, counting down.
CATAACGGAAGGTGAATGGAACTTTGAGCACACAAGAGCTGCGTTTCGAGATGAAATTGTTCCGTTTGTAAACAATGTTAAAGCTTGCCTTCGTACTATTGATCAAGATTTGTTTTTGGAAATAGAAGAAGTTAGACGTGTTTTCAATGAAATGGAAGATGCTTATGAAAACAGTTTACTTGAAATAGAACGGGTTTCACGCCGTAATGATCTGCTTCTGAATCAAGTGATGTCTCATGATATAGTTTCTGTCTGTGTGAATACAAGTGTTGATAATGATTCTATTGTGCATAATGTTGAATCTGTGGATACTGTGGTAGATAGTACTTGTCACGAATCTGACGCTGAATTTTTAAAGCTTCAAGATTCATATTCATCGCTTTCAAAACGTTTTGATGAGATTCAAACACATTGTATTTCGCTTGAATGCAAGCAACAATTTATTCACGAAATCTTTGAAACGTCATTCGAAGGTGTTAATATCGATGATGCAAATTTTGAAAAGAATTTTCGATTGAATTTACAATCAAAACAGCGTCAGCCAAGTGACAAAGTTGCTAACTCTTTGCCGATAGAAATAGAGAAATCCAAGGAGCTTAACTGTGTGAACGTACTTGAGGCCGCTGAGAACTTTAAGCTTGATCTAGATAATCAAGTTTCCAAGATTTTGTCCAAAGTTGATAACTTAAAATAGAAAAGTACACGACTCTTCGATTCAGTACAGCCGGCATGTGTTGATACCACTGCACAGAATCAATCGTTGATTGAACAATTGAATCGAAAGTCGGTGGAAATATCTGATTTGAGGGAACAAATTTGTGATAAAAATCTGGTCTTGGCTGAGTTAAAGGAAACATTTCGTACTCTAAAAGGTAAGAATGTTGTGGATAACGCAGCCACTGTCTCAGCATCGTCCTCTAGTGCAATCAAAAGGAACCTAATAGCCGTCACACCACTTAACAAGGGCCCTAGGACGAAACCATCTCAAACTTTGGTCACTAAAGATAAGGCGGAATCAAAACCAGCTTCTAATATTCCCGTGTTGCCTTCTACAGGAGTAAGCACCACTACTAAGGCTCAAAGATCTAAGCTTAAGAGAAACAAGAAGAATGATAGGATCTTGCCCCCATCTAGTAGTCAAGTGAAGAGGAACGTAGAAGCCCATCCTAGGAATGTTATTTCTGTTTTGAATAAAAAGAATCATGTAGCTAAACCTAAAGGCTCTGCGGTTGTGCAGCGTTCTAAGCCTACTGTGAATTCTAATTTAAAATGTTGGAATTGCAAAGAATGTATGTTTTCTAGTCATCATGATTCTTGCCTTATTGACCATGTGAATGAGATGCAGGCCCGGAAAAATGGATTAGAATGGAAACCGACTGGGAAAGTGTTAACCCAAGTTGGTTGGATGTGGCGCCCCACTGGTAGAACTTTCACTATAGTAGGAAATAAGTGCCCTTTGACTAGGATCACTCCCACTGAAGTGAAGAAAGCGTGCCCTTTAACTAGGAGTACCAAGGCTACCAAAACACACGCGTGTCCTTTAACTAGGAACACTGACACTACTGTAGGAACCAAGTGCCCTTTAAATAGGTCTACTCCCGCTGTAGTGCCCGCACATAATCCAAAACCTAAGAAAGTTGGAACAGTAAAACCTGTTAGTGCTAAAACTCACATTAGAAAACGCAGGAAATCTAAGGGTCTCAAAAATGTTAGCAATTCTGATAATTCTATATCTGTATCTGCTAACACTCCGGAACCAATAGTTTCCAATGCATTGTCTACTGTTGTTATTGAAAACAGGTGGTCCAAATTGTTCTCTGGTATTTGGACTCTGGTTGCTCCAAGCATATGACCGGAGATCGCTCTCAGCTCAGAAATTTCGTCAGCAAGTTTCTTGGTACGGTTCGATTTGGAAATGATCATATTGCAAAGATAATGGGTTATGGTGAATATCATATTGGGAATGTTATAATTTCAAGAGTGTATTACGTGGAAGGTCTCGGTCACAACTTATTTTCTGTGGGACAATTTTGTGATGCAAACCTAGAAGTTGCTTTTCGAGAGCATACCTGCTTCATTCGTAATTTGGAAGGGGTTGATTTATTGAAAGGTACTCGAGGGAATAATTTGTATACTTTGTCTCTACAAGACATGATGGCCGCTTCTCCCGTATGTCTTCTCTCCAAAGCATCGAAGACTAAGTCATGGTTATGGCATCGACGGTTATCTCATCTTAACTTTGACGCTATTAATCACTTGGCAAAAAATGAACTTGTTCGTGGTCTTCCTAAACTATCATTTCACAAGGATCATTTGTGTTCCGCGTGTACAATGGGGAAAAGCACTAAGAAGTCTTACAAACCCAAGACTGAAGACACCAACCAAGAGAAACTTTATCTGTTGCATATGGATCTTTGTGGGCCAATGCGTGTTGAAAGTCTTAGTGGCAAAAAGTACATCCTCGTCATTGTCGATGATTACTCTCGGTTTACATGGGTGAAATTTCTTAAAGCAAAAAGTGAGGCACCTAAATTCATCATCAGATTTCTCAAGATGATTCAAGTGCGTCTCAACACTACTGTTCGACGCATTCGTACAGATAATGGAACAGAATTTGTGAATCAAATTTTGCGTGATTATTATGAAGAAGTTGGCATTTCTCATGAAACATCCGTTGCACGCACTCCACAACAAAACGGTGTTGTTGAAAGGCGAAATCGCACACTTATGGAAGCTGCTCGAACGATGTTAATTTACGCAAAGGCTCCATTGTTTTTATGGGCAGAAGCAGTATCTACAGCAGTGTACACCCAAAACCGGTCATTAATTCGTAAACGCCATGGTAAAACACCTTATGAGCTTCTCCATGGAAAAGTACCAGATTTATCATATCTTCATGTATTTGGTTCTCTTTGCTATCCAAATAATGATGGTGACAATTTGGGAAAACTTCAACCAAAGGCTGATATTGGTATTTTCATTGGTTATGCACCCGCAAAGAAGGCATTCCGAATCTACAACCGTAACTCTCGCAAAATCCTTGAAACTATGAATGTTGATTTTGATGAGCTGACAGCAATGGCTTCTGAGCAAAGCAGCTCTGAACCCGCACTTCATGAAATGGGACCCAGCAATATTAGTTCTGGTCTTGTCCCAAACAACCCTACTTCATCATTTACACCACCTACTAGGAAGGAATGGGACACGTTGTTTCAACCGTTCTTTGATGAATTCTTTACTCCTCCAAGTATTGTTGCTCCAGAACCTGAGGTAATAGCTCCGGTAACCGAAGTTGTCACTCCAGCAACCGAAGCACAATCAGACACATCTGCACCAACAATTGGTCAAGATATACCTTCAACGAGTAATTCTCAACCAACACATGTTTCAACTACCCATGTCATGCCTATTGATGATGAAGAGGATGATGATGATCACGATTTGGAATTCGCTCAAATGCGTGAACTTCCATTCTTTGGTGTATCTATTCCCGACCCTAATCAAGCCGGGTCGTCCACCTTAGAGGAAGCTCCTTCTACAGTTTATTCCAATCCACGGATTCGTGAACATGACAGCAAGTGGACAAAGGATCATCCTATAGATTCTATTATTGGTGACCCTAATCGTCCGGTATCCACACGAAGTCAGTTACAAGAAAGTGCAATGTTTTGTCACTTTGATGCTTTTCTCACTGAAGTTGAACATAAGACATGGAAAGAAGCTTTTACTCAATCCTGTTGGATAGAAGCTATGCAAGAAGAACTTAACGAATTCATACGTCTTGATGTATGGGAACTTGTCCCATGCCCGGATCAAGTGCAGTTACTCACTTTGAAATGGGTTTACAAGGTGAAACTCGATGAGTTAGGCGGAATATTGAAAAACAAAGCTCGACTAGTAGCTCGTGGATACAAGCAATTATTGGGCGTCGACTTTATGGAATCCTTTGCACCTGTTGCCCGTTTGGAAGCTATTCGACTATTCCTCGCTTATGCTGCCAATATGAATATGATCGTCTATCAGATGGATGTGAAGACGACATTTCTTAATGGTGAAATCAAGGAAGAAGTCTATGTTCAACAGCCGGATGGTTTTGTGAATCCTAATTATCCTAATCATGTGTACAAGCTTAAGAAGGCTCTCTATGGGTTGAAGCAAGCTCCACGCGCATGGTATGATCTATTGTCACAATTCCTCATTACTCAAGGCTTCGCAAAAGGCAAGGTGGATCCCACGCTGTTCATTCAGAAACGAGGTAAAGATATGATAATGGTACAAATATATGTTGATGATATTATATTTGCAGCCTCGACCCAAACCTTATCGGATGAGTTTGGGACACTCATGTCTTCCAAGTTTAAGATGTCAATGATGGGCAAGGTATCATTCTTCTTAGGTCTTCAGATATCTCAGAGTCCCAGAGGCATCTTTATTAATCAATCCAAATATGCCCTTGAATCGCTTAAGAAATATAAGATGGAATCTTGCGACCCCGTGAACACTCCAATGGTGGAGAAATCTAAGCTTGATGCAGATCCACATGGAGTTGCCGTTGATCCGACACTTTATCGTGGAATGATCGGTACTCTTCTGTATATCACAGCCAGTCGACCTGATCTTCAGTTTGCTATATGTATGTGTGCCAGGTATCAAACTAGGCCTACTGAGTTACACTTAGCTACTGTTAAAAGGATCTTTCGATATCTTAAAGGAACCATTAATCGGGGACTTTGGTATTCGAAGGACTCTTCTATTGCACTAATGGCATATGCAGATGCGGATCACGCGGGTTGTCAAGATACAAGGCGTAGCACGAGTGGAACTTTGCAACTACTAGGAGATCGACTAATCAGTTGGGCATCGAAAAGGCAGAAAAGCGCTGCAATTTCAAGTACGGAAGCAGAATACATAGCTATGTCCGGTTGCTGTGCTCAAATTCTTTGGATGAGATCGCAATTAACCGACTATGGTCTAGGTTTCAACAAGATTCCGATGTACTGCGACAACAAAAGTGCAATTGCCTTATGCTGCAACAACGTTCAATTCTCCCGGTCGAAGCATATTGACATTCGCTACCACTTCATCAAGGAGCAAGTGGAAAATGGAGTAATCGAGCTTTACTTTGTCCGATCTGAGTATCAATTGGCGGATATTTTCACGAAGGCTTTAGATCGCGCTCGAATTGAATTTTTGGCCGACAAGCTAGGAATGAGAACCTTCTCGCCTGAGACTCTTAAGGAACTAGCAGATGAAGCGAAAGAATAGTGGTGGTAAAACTATTCTCCGTATCCTTGGTGATCATCTGTATATATTGTTTATATTATTATCCACAAAAGCAAAATACAAAAATATCAAACCATATAAAAACCATAAAAATTAAAAATTCAGAAAAATCCAAAAATATTTTTACTTTATTTTTCAAAGGCATGTCTTTTGGTACGATAATATTTACGGCCTTAGAAATGTTGATTAATATCGACACGGCGCCATAAATAGAGTTCGTACAAAAGTTGTAAATATTTCATAAAACATGCCCAAATGGCTTGTAGTTATTTCAGACTACAACCCGGTTTTCATATTAAAGTCAAGTATTTCTTATGAAAGCTTTGGCTCACAACGGGAATTAATTTTCTCGGGCAAGGTTTACTTTAAAACCTTGTAAGGGATCAAGTTTACTTTATAACTTGGTCTAACACAAATCTATGTACGCCTCAGTGCATTTATTTGTTAAAACAAGAGAAGTCCTGTTTTTATGAAGCTATCATCTCTACAACCATAGTTATCTACAATTGGTATCTACATACTCGACGATGCGACTACTCAACCGACGACTACAGCTCTTTCGATAGAACACGGGTCAACAATTGAGGGGGAGCAATTTTCAAGCATTCAGAATCTTCGATGCCGAACGTGCCAAGTTCACAAGTTGGTGTTAAGACAACAATACCAATCGTACATGTGGTGTCAAGAGATGACTTCAGCCGTGACGAGGCGACCAACATATGCTGCCAAGAACCATTTGATCTTATCATATGATGTTCTCATCTATCAGGTCCAACCTTGTCAATTCTTTTCTAATATGGTGAATATGTGATCATGTTACAAATAGATGTCATGAAGATAAAACGGACTCGCATTTTTCTTCCCAAAACCCTTGTTAAAACTTCATTAAATCAATTGATATTAAAAACATCGATTGGGTTAATATTTTTAATATGGGGGAGAAAATGTGATTTAATATGGGATATTATCACAAATGGTTTGACTTATTGTGCTAGCTCATCCCGACATGTGCGAAATGTTTTCGGATATCGTGGCATATGTTAAGGGGGAGCAAAATGGATTTGCACTTCAAAATGGTTTTCATGATGACATATACTTACCTAAACCTCATTTAATTCACGACGATGAAGATTGTGGTGACATAAGGATGGTAGGATAGGTTAAGTCCTATGATTCTTCCAGAACCGGAGGAATCTTCCCAAGGACATTCCATAGCTAGAAATAGTAGTCCTTAGGAAATAAGGGGAAAGATTGTGAACGTAGCTGAATGCCGACCAAGTACTTAAGTTAGCACTGGAACAATCACAACAAGGTGCTAGTTATGACGTATTGGTAAGCATTGAAGGGGTTGAAGAATGAAAAAGAATTGTAAAGATAAAGGGTGTAAAGAAAGAAGCCCTCCTTACAACTTTAGGCAGAAACCGGGTCAACACATATGCTATTGAGATCATTTTAATGATTCTCGATATTGAAGACAGACATCATGGACCCAGTGATGCAATGCACAACCCATCCCAGCTAACTCAGATATCTCTCAAAAGGTATTTGTTTTAATCACACGGAGACAACACATTATCTATTGATTTATTCACTCCGAATAAATTGGTATTGAAAAGGTGGCACTCATCTCCAGCCTCCGATCACTAAAATCCAAAATGCACGATCGAGTCTAGAGCCATTTGAGATCATCAAATATCTCATTAGGACACACTTTCATATTTCCTTGCTTCTTCACACACTGTGAAAAGTAAGAAAGATTTTAAGAGTCCTACGCAAAATCTTCATGATCTTGCCTGAACATCCGAGTAATACGAAAGTATATACAATGAAGATGGAAATCCTTCTTGAGCGAACATCAAAAAGCTCATGGTAGGTGACTTGTGTGATTCTTTATGAATCAAACTTGTGATAACTGGAAAGCAACGGCTGTTTAATTCTTAACTGAATTTAAACACGTTCCAGGCCTCTACGCAATATCTCAGTGATCTTGCCAGAACACTCAGAGTGATACCTTTGTGTTCACGGTGATGAGTGGAAATCCTTCTAGTGTTAACCTCAAACAGCACTTGGTAGGTAACTTGCAAGATTCTATACGAATCAAGCTCGTGACAACTGGAAAGCAACGATGGTGCGGTTCTTAATTGAATTTCACTTGTTCCAGGAACATGAATTGACGGCTTCAAATCATGCGGATATTATTATCCAAATGATTCACTCTTTATGTTCGCAGTCAGCTTTGGACGGTCGAATAAAGAGAACGGGTTTACCCGCGAAATCCTGTCAGGAAGTTACTTAATTGAAACTATCCGTCACGGGTACGATATCTAATATCGTCCAACGGTCTTCACCGACCGGAGGTAAAATACTACCGATTTAGAATGAAATGTTCAAAGCCATTTCGTTCGTGTCTACTTATGTTGCGGCATTTGAAGACGGTGGCGTTGCGGAATCCGAGAAGAAGTCGTCCCCGCATGCTTATACTTTATGCACTTCATACCTCATCTAATTCAAGAAAGCCTAAAAGTTAAGTCTTCCGCTGTATCGAACTCTGAAGCTTTCAAGAATTACTAAGGTATAAGTATGTGGGACGTGAGGTCACGAAGAGGCGAAGATCACAAGTGATGGATGCACAAGATCAAGGCAAGAGATTAATGCTCAAGATTGATATCAAAGATCACATCAGCATGTTCACCAGAAAAAGAAAAAGAAAAGAAAGACGAAGACTACGAGCTCAAGACAAGCATAGTATGCTAGGTTTATTTCATTATTGTAACTCGGGTAACGCCCTTGTTTGGAGTGACCTCCCTTAGGGGGAGATTGTTGGAAATACGTTTTACGTATTAAGAAGGATCGGTCACTCCAACGATACTCCATGTAATAGCTCGTAGTTTAGTTAACACTCTTTATTTATCAAACAAGTCCAAGCCAAGCCTACAACTTGTGTAGGCCGGCCCAAACGTGTAAGCCCAAGCCCATTACAAGGCTTGGGTATATAAACCCTCTCCTTTGATGGAGAGGGTGTGGTTTTTCATAATTTACACATAGTTCTTTCTTAGTTTCTCTCTCTAAAGTGTGAAATCCACCATTTCTCTATCTCTTTCTCTCTCTAAAAACATAAGCATAGATTTACAAATCTACAGATACCATTTTATATGGAGTGTGATGAATCACGTTATATCTTAAATGAAGTTCAAATTTTGCTAAACTACTTATGAAGTGTGTTGTTAGAAAATAAAGAGTTAGGAACTGTCATTATGTTTTGTAATGTCCCAATAAGATAACATTGGAGTGTTGATCTATTTCCTATGTATTTAAAGATTAAATTTAAGTTACTAAAAGCAAGTGGGAGTTTTGATCTTGAAAGATAAATTACAAGATACATAATCTTCTGAAATACACTAGTAATTATCATGAGGTAGGCATGTAAATGCTAAACACTCAAGATGAAGGAATATAATTCACAGGTCCGCAAGGATTCTCGGATATATGATAAATATGCTGAGAATTATGAGTTACAAATAATCGTTATGATTTATTACCAAATATTGAATTGGGTAAATTACTCATACTATGATTGTTATAGATGTTGTTCAAACAAGATAATCAATTTTAGATTTGGTTTATCTTAAATAGTTTGACTAGAGATTGAAGATGAGTTTCGTCAAAATAAAGGAAAAACGCCATAGTTGTGGTAAAAATCCTTGTGACGAAATTATATGAACGAGATTGTACACATATTTAATGTATGTATTATGAATAGATTATTAATCACACTTAAGTAATTATTTGTGATTGAATATTTTTTCCTAAACGCATTAAATATATAAAGATTTTGGTAGTCATATTTTAATTGACAAATTGAATGTTTATAGACTCTTTCTTGAAATCATTACTTGAGCAAGGACTTAATTAATCGAAAGGAGTTTATTAATGCAAAATAAATCTTTGGAAAATACAAAGCGCAATTATCCATGTATGGATAAAAGCAAGCATTTAGAAGATTATTCATATGTTTAAGTTGAAATCAAAGATTATATTTAAATTTGAAATAAGATAATTTCTGAGTATTCCTAAAACCCAGTGGGAGTATTATGGTTATTTTCTTAAATTATATATGTCGAATAGGGATGTAAGAAAGTAAGTTTTCATTCAAATTAAAAGTTGATTTGGTTTAGATTTGATGTGAAACTTTGCTTTGAAGATTTAGAAAATAAGATATACATAACCTTGGAACAAATAAATTTCTTTATTTATGCGGTGGAAATACAACATAATATGACATGTAGTAAGTTTATATGGATATTTAGAACATGAAGAAATCTAAATCCGGTTTAAAAACTTTCATGTGTATCGTGTTGTATTTATATCATGCTTAAAATGCAAGATGATTTGAATATCTATTTAACTTGTGTAATGAATATTCTGAAAGGATATGTTTGGATATAAAATAACATCCTAGTCTTGGATCAACTTCCATATTCTATAGATGAGTAATTTGTCAATAGTTGTGCAAATTATCATAGCCAACAAACTTGTAGGTTTGGTTGGAATCAAACATTACATGATAGATATCATAGGTAACGTATTTATATCTTTTATGATAAGTTATCAAAACTTGAAAAGATATAATTGAGGTAACACTCAATATTAGTCATGTTGTCCTTGGAGATGACATGTTGATTAAAGTTGCATTATACATTAAAGAATTAGAATACTTTGAACTTCAAATGTATTTTTGGAAGTTCAGTAAATTGGTGATCAAGGAAGTTTCACAATTTTGACACTATGTGACAATATCAAACTATTTGAATGCACATGTACAAGAGCTTCAATGAATTAAATTCTTGAAGAAAGTATTCTCAAAATTACAATAGGTCAAGATTGGTTGTTTTTTATGCTTTGCCAAACAAGTATGAATGTCATTACTAAAGGCATGATGCATATACCAGTTTTATGCATTGATCTGTTTACTATGTGGATAAGGGATGTTAGACAATTATTATAATAAAATAAATTACTTGGTAAGTTTATTTATAATATATTGTATCCTATATTTACATGTTCAATCCATGAATATTATTGTTGTATTCTAAATGTTCGTTGTCGATTGATAATATCGAAGTATTATTAAATTAAGACAAATCAAAATAGTGATAGAGTATACTTGAAGTATATTGATCAATTTTGGATAATATTCAATGATTCGAGTATTGGACTTATCCCAACTATATGATTATACTTTGTGGAGCTTTATCATCAAGTAAATCATAAATAGTTATCCTCAGACCTGAGATACCAGGAAACTGTGGTGGGTCTAGTGCATTTCTATGAAATAATCTAACGCTAAACGTAATTGGTGGCTATAAGTGTTATTTTCAGAAGTGTTGCAAAATTCATAAGTTTTGCTTGTAGTCAATATAAAATTTGTTTCCTTCAAATTTATTTTGGAGTTTAATACAGTTGGGCCCCTCGTGGGATTAGTAAGATGTTTGTATGGCCGTACCCAAAGTTTTTCTAAACTATGTTTAGAAGTTTTGGTAATCTTGCTTGAATCTGATGAACGAGAAACAAAATGGTTAAGGAAAGGAATGACTAAGATCCATATCCTTATTAACGTTGTACTAGAAACGAAAGGATAATAATAATGATGAATCATTAAAAGGTTTTATCCAAGAAACCTTACTCAAGATCGTATTAGAGGCATCGGTGTGTAACTAGACGCTAACCGATGTGATCACACTATTTAAAATATGTCCAAGTGGGAGCTGAAAGTTAATGGACTATAACTTTAATAGTTGCGTATTAGGATCGAACTCAGGATTACGGGATTGAACATAATATGTAAAGAGTTAATTTATTTAATAAATGTATTTATTATAGTTATTAAATTAAATCGAGCTTTAATATTTAACCGTCGTTAAGTTTAAAAGTTAAGGACTAAACGGTTAATGTGGAATAATTAAATGGAGTTAAAGAAAGATCCGGAACACCCTTGTGGGTTTGGGCCGGCGGTGGAGAACAAGAAAAAGGAAAAAAAGATTTCTTGTCTTATTTAGTTTTGTCTTGGGCTACAAGTTTGAAGACACTATATAAACACATAGAGGCCTCCATAGTTATTGTACCAAAAACCACACTTTTCCTTCTTTTCTCTTTTGGCCGAACATCACACGAAACCCTAAGGGTTTTTGTTTGGTTTGTTTGGTTTATCTATTGCGATCAACACAAAAGGAAAAAAACTTTTTTAGGTTCCTTTTATCCTTTGGTTTTGGTTTAGCAATAATCTAGTCCTAGCCCCTCTCTAGGGTTTTTGGGTTGATTTTACACAAGGTGTTGAAGCTCGGTTTACACGTACTAGACTTACCGTTAGCTCGTTGTATTATGTGTGTACAAGAACGTAATGTAGTCTTACTTTAGAATATATCTTGGTGGTGTTTGTTATAAATCCTAATTACCACTACTACAAAAGGACATCCCAGACCTGTTGTAGGATGCGTCGAGACTGGTTTTTCATGGGTCTCTAAGTGGGGGGCTCTCCATGTGAAATCAAATCGAGACCTGTTATATAGCCGGTCTGGCTTATCACAATCAAGACCGGTTTCCAGCTACATACCCGGTCCTAATATCAATATCGAGACCTGTTTAAGTGTGTATAACGGGTCTTGGTTATATAAAGAGACCGGGTTTTTATTAATAAACCGGTCTGGATTACCTTTTTAAAGAAAGTTTTTTTTATTAATATTTCCATTTCTGGCAACATAAAAACATAGTATCCTGGTAGTTTCATGTTTCCAACAGAATGATAACACAGACACTTTCAGCAAATAACAAACGCAACCAGCTTTGAATCAATAAAGTTAACTAATAAACCATAAAGGTCGATATAGATATTCAAGAATAAAATTTAGAAGATAAAGACTTCTAGCCCTAAACCTACATTTCCAATATGCCTTCTACAAAAAGTAGTTCGTACATATCATCTTAGCCTGAAGTAGAATCATCACAACTTATCCAACAGAGATATGTAGAATTGATGAGACTGTATTTATACATAGTCTCATCATCCAAATCGGGCTTAAAACGCTTAAAAATGACATAAATTACACAAAAATATGCTTGTGTTTCTTCATTGTGTATTTTAGGTACGGATATCGTGAAATCAACAAAAGATCACAAGATTCAAGCAAAAACGAACACGGGAAACGAAGCCGCACAAAGAACTGCACCCGAATAATGATTTTCCATTTAAGTCCTTGAAGTTTTGAAGATTGACAAGATTGGTCCCTCATCTGTTGAAGACTTGGCATTTTATACCCTTTCAAAACTCATAAATTGCATTGCGGTCCCTTAAATGTCAATAATTTACATTATGAGTCCTTGGTGAATGCAAAATATGCAAGAATAGTCCTTGTTATAAGTTTAAGAAATGAATGTGCCATATTTGACAACATCTACAAAGTTATTATCAAAGGGTTGGGACACTTTGGCTGATAGACTTTGTTTGAAAATTTTTTGGAACATTGGGGACTAATATGGCCTGACATCTAAACTAACCCCCACTAATTAACCCTCCACATCATCCCTTTCCACCACTCTCCTTCCACCACCTCATCCCCTCATTCCACCTCATACCCCGCTACACCAAAACTGAATATATTAATCAGTATATTTTTTAACTGATTAATAAATTAGTTAAACATGTCAAACATGGACAAATCCCCTTAGTTACGCGCAAAACACCCACTGTACCATCATCACCCCCAAATCCACCCCTATAAACCCTAATCACCCAATTTCTCATTAATCAAAATTAACACACCAAACTTTCCAGAACCTTGATTTAACCTACACTAAACAAAACCCACCTCCCAAAATACCTCCACGTTACCCAGATTCCCTCCCCAAATGGTCCCCTGCACCCATCGTTTTCCCAAACCCCCAAAAACTCGACAAGATAAAGGGCCAAGATGCTATATGTGTTCTCTACTCAAAATGGACGTCCAAGATTACTCTTATCAGCTGTATACACTTCATCAGTCACACGAGGGCCTTTTGACCAAGATTTGAAGATTCTTCATGAGGGCAGATTTGTCAAAATATAGTTAGGGTTTTCATTATTTGTGTATTTCTAGAGTATTCTATCAGCTAGTATATAAGCTTCCCTCAACTTGTGAGTAAGCGTGTTCCAGATTTTATGTTGTAAACTTTTTTGAGTAACTTAGTTAAAGAAACTTTTAAAACCTTGCAAATAAATTTGTGTTCCATTTTTACTTTCATGTTTTGTAGTTTAAAACATTTACTTTTCCTGCTGTTAACTTAGTTTATCAAACTGCTCTTTTTTTGTTTAAAGCTTTTGGCAAAAAGGGTCATTTTGAGATCCCTTAAAGCATAAGCTGGTTTGACACCTAACTTATGTGAACTCATGCTCTAAGGTTACCACTTTTCTGCATATTGTTTATTGTTTACAAAAGCTGGTTCCAAAAGTTTGTTTTCCAAAAAGTCCATTTTTTGTACTTACTGCTTTATAAGCTATCCAAAAGCTTTTGACAAAGGCTTTTGGATTAGCTTTTAAAGCTTGGTTTCACTCTGTTTTGTTATGTTATCAACAGGTATAAAGGGTGGTTGTGATTTTGTTTGTTGTAGACTACCATCCCAAACTCCCTACCTTTCTTTTCCAATTGTTTGAAGATATTGACACCCTTGGTCCTGCTGTAGGGCCTCAACAAGGGACCTCTACATCTATAAGACCAAAACCACCAAGAGTAGAGATCAGCCAAGGTAAGGCTTGAACCCCACTCTTATATGGTTTGGATGTTATGAAGGCTAGAGTACACTTGTTCTTGATTTTCTGCTTAGTATTACTTTGATGTTTGAACTCAATATACTTGGTGTTTTTCTGATGGCATGTGTATGCTAGATTAGGTGTATTTGATTTTAAGTTAGTGTGGTAAAAAGTTTCTTTGATTAATCTTGTTTAAAATATTTGTAAGTGGTGTTTGGAGTCAGTTTAAACAAACCTAGGGTGACATTAGATATTGTTCTTTGACTTGCACAACTTTGAATTATTAAGTTTAGGTTGTTTTTGAAGTGGGGTTATTCGATTAGTAGTATAAAGGATCTTGCTTGGTAACATTTTTAGCATAAACATCCATGTTCATCAATAGGCTTTAATTGTGTGATTTGGGTTTTGTAATTTTGTAAGTTGGTAGATTTGGTGCTAATCTAGGTTATATGGCGTGTTAGTTGAGGTTTGGGTGTTTTAGAATCAAGCTTTGCCTGGTTAAAACTCACCAATTTGCCAAGTTTATCAGCAAAATCGCCCAGACCTTATTAGTGTTCACCAGTAACATATTTTTTCCTTGATTAGTGTGATTGTTGTATTGAGTGTTGTTGTTTTTTGCTATATCTTGACTCCCCACACTCCACTGAGTGTGGGGGTGCCCTTTGTTCCAACAAACACCATCAAACAAGCTCAAAAACAAGCATTATCGTTTTTCTGTTAAGGGCAGTGGGAACAAAGTTCCCACTGGTAGTTAATTCTAGCCACTACTTAGCTAGTGGACAAAACCAGTCCACTTGTCATTGTCAATTTGCTCACTTTTTTGTCTTTAGTGGTCTTTTTGCTACCTTTTTCAGTATTTTCAATTTTTCTAGTATTGTTTATTTATTTTAAGATTTTTCAAAAAGTTAATTTTTATTTTTCTGATTATTTCGTATTTTTAGCATTAACTTAAGTTTTAATTAGTTTTATTTAAGTCTATTTTTGTCTTTTAGTGGTCAAAAGTAGTGTTTTTCAGTTTCAAAAATTTTCCTAGTTTCAGTGACTTATTTAATTTTTCCCTTTATTTTTAGAAAAAGAATTTCATTTTCCCTTTATTTAATTATTTTTTGGAATTATTTTAAGTTAAAATAGGTTTTTAATCAAACTGTTTTTTTCTTATTAGGATAAAAATTTATGTTTTCAACCTTTTTAATTTTTTCCATGTTTTGTTAAGTAATTTAGGATTTTTCAAAAAGAAAAATTATTTATCTCATTATTTTGTTATTTTTTATGATTATTTTCATTTAAAATTATTTTTTAGCATTTTAAAAATAGAAAAATAGTTTTAAAAATTTAGAAAAAAATACTTTTTAGTGTTTAATTAATATAAATAAGATATTAGTTTTATAAAATAATTTTTGAACTTTTTGTTAATTGTATTTAATTTTAGGGCTTTAATTAGCATTTAAAATTGAATATTTAATTAATAAAAGGTTTTAAAATTTATTAATTGAATTTTTATTCTTATTTTTATTATTTTAGACTTAGTTTTAATTTTTAATTTGTTTTTAGCATTAATTTTTAATTTCGGCGCATTTTACGTATTTACGTCATTCGTCGTAGTTTAATCGTAGTATAGCTCGTCTTTTAATTTTCTTTCTTCAAACCCAAAAACGATACTAATCCAAACTTAATTATATTATATTGACACCTAATACACATACACCTCCTTCGAGAACGAACTAGAACTTTTCATCTTTACGGTTTTCCTAAACCGTATCGGTTAATACTTATCGGCTTATACTCTCTTTTTCCTAAAAGAGGTGTGTTAGCCTTAAAATGTGTGCGACTAACGGAATTACATTAGTTTCATAACCGGGACTTGTAGGGACTAATATTATCATATGTAATAGTCCAAGTCCCGTGCTATATAAACCCCTCCATACTTCCATGGAGGGATGAGGCTTACCATTTCTTGTCTTTCCTTTCTCTCACTAGAATAAACACACTTTTCTAGCTAATCTCTTGTTTCTCTCTCTACCATGGCTAAACAACACTTCTATCATCCCCGACCTCCGGATCTTTTACCCGTGTTCTTAGTGAATCCAAGATAACAATTGGCATCAGAGCTAACTGGGGGTGTTTCCTGTTTTTATTCGTGGTTTTGTTCGTGTTTGTGCTTGATTCGTTCACGGTTTGATTTCTTTATCGTTATATAAATCTTTCAAATATTTCGTGTCTTTTGTCCTATCTGTTTTGTCATATATCTGTTATCCATTGAATCTTATCCATTGAATCTTATAAAGTCACCAATTTTTTGTCAAATCCATTTTGGGTTTCATCATTCAGTGTTCACTACCTTTGTATACCTGTGTATTGTCTTTTTGTCCCTGTTTACATTGATTGGATCTAATTCTTTATTGGGAAAAGGACAGTAAAAACAAAAATGGAAAGATCCATTTTTTGGTATCTACAAAATCATGTGGTCAAAACCCCATTAAGATGGCTCATTGCGATGGGAGATACCGATGGCTACATTCGATCGCATTGATTGCGATGGCTGGATTACGATGGAGTCATTCCGATGACTCATTGCGATGGGCTATTGCGATGGGTCATTCCGATGGCTCGTTGCGATGGCTCATTGCGATGGGTACACTACGATGGCAACATTCCGATGGACAGATTTTTGAAATATTGCGATGGGTTCTTTTGATATATTGCGATGGTTCTTGTTACTCATTGCGATGGTGTCAAAAATTCATTGCAATGGACAGCATTGGAAAACTTGTGATGACTGGTTATTTTTGTTAGAAAGACATTGAGACACATTTAAATAAGTTTTTTGCTGAAATTTTTTTTGACCAAACCAGAAACTTATTATCTCACCGAGTCAACTCGGTAATTACCGAGCTGACTGGGTCAACTCTGTGAGTCGAGATCAACACCAAAACCAGTACTTTTCACACCATCCTTTTAACACCCATCAACACCATATCTATCCTAACCCATCGTCTCCTAAACCCCATCTAGACTCGAACACTTCTTATTTTATAAAGATCTCAGATTCAATTTCGTGATTAATAGACATGCATGCCAAGATCTTTTTAAGATCTAAACCCACGAATTTAATCTCATCATTGATCTATTTTAAGGTGAAACCCTCTTTCAATTTTCGAAGTTAAAGAAATAATAATAACAAATCTGTTATGATCTTTGATGTTGAGTGAAATACGTCTTTTAGGAAAAAGAGCGTAAATGTGGCAAGTATTAAGTGTTCGTTTAGAAAAACGAAAGCACTTATGACCCTTTGTGTGGGATCGTTCTCAAGGAGGCTTGGTGTGTGTGTTAATAGATGATTAATTTGTGATTATATTAATGAGAAAAGAGATAGAAAAAGACGAATTACGCTAAAAATTATCCTACGACGTAAAAAACGTAAAACCGTAAAATTCGACGAAAAATGAAAGTGTCCTAAAAATTATCAAAAACTTACCTAAAATCAAGAAAAATGTAATTAAGACAAAAATTCAAACAAAAATTTCCAAAACCTTTTTAATAATTTTATATTAATTTTAAAGTTAGTTAAAAACCCTAAAATTAAATAAAATAAAAAATAAGTTAATTTGAAAACTTAAATGAATGTAAACCTCAAATTACTTAATTAAAACTTAAAATATATTTTTCCAAATTTTTTAAAACATTTTTTTCTATTTTTTTAATTACTTTATAAATTTAAAACTAAAAATAATCATAAAAAATTAATTAATAACGTGAAAAATAAATGTTTTATACTAAAAAGTCCTAAATTAAGTCTAGAATGGAGGAAAAATGAAAAACAGTAAAAAACTTTAATAAATAAGTCGGAATCAACTTATTTATACGCTGATGGATTAAATAAGCTAAAAATTAAAACCCCTTAAGTATTAAACAAAGCAACGTATAACCAGTCAAAGACCCTAGGGCAACTGGTTAACGCGTTGGTGTGTGAGAGGAGTGGCGCAGGTTCGAGTCCTGGCCACGTCCATTTTGTAAAAACTTTTTTTTTCTTTTTATAAAACTCAACCCTGATGACTTAAACAACTTCAAAACACAATTTAAACTAAAAACTAACAAGATTATAAGCTAGAAAGAACAAAAAACGTGACCAGATGTGAAAATGATGCTACAGTAATAATAAACCCCAAAACTAGTCTTGTCCGAGAACTAAATCGTTCTCTGATGACACAGAAAACCCACAAATGAACTTGGTGTCCTGATTTGGCTTAGGAAAGCCTTGATGATGGATTGTTTTGGAAAGATAAGGCACCCCACAAGTCAGTTGACTTGTGGGAGTCACAAATAACACAGAAACAACAAATCAAAGTACAAATCACACAAGATCATGCAAAAATCAAGTCATGGTTATAGCTAAGAAGGCAAGCAATGTTTTGCCTAATACAAAGTGCACTTAAATGAATTTCAATTCACCCAACTTAACTCAAAATACCACAAAACTGCCACTTACTATTATGCAATCCTAAGTTAACTGAAAATCTAACAATTTTCAAGATTTGGTTACACAACTTGCTAGAACAAAGCAGCTTAGGGGCCTACTGATTTTTGGGCTGTTTTTATCCAATAATTAGCATGCAAACTTGCTATCTAACATACCCAACTCAAAACAACAAACTAATAACATCTACCACAACCATTTAGAATGTATTCAAGCTAAATATCATAAATCTAGTGTTACCCAATCCCTTATATCAGTACTACCAAACACCCCTTAATAATATGAGCATACAGATTTAACATAGGTTTTTATGTAAACTCAACTCAAAATTTTAAACTATAACATAAATCATATAATTAATCTAAGATAAACAGAAAGACAGTAAATTATACCAATCAAGAACGCCTAAACATTTATCAACTTCAACCAATTTTCAGAAACTTTGGTTTAAATGGAAACAAACAAGGAACTTACCTCCAAGGTGTACATCCACACCTTGGAGTGTGTGAGCTTAAGTGAGAAGGAGTGCACTAGCTTCCAATACTTCTCTGCTAAGATTTAACAAACATCAACAGTATTTCATAAGGATAATTTCCAACCAATTTCCACTTTTTTTTACTCCCTTGTTAATATCAGAAGGATTTATGTAGAAATCCTTTGACAGCTTAACTAAAGGTGAGAGACTAATAGATTCCTTCCAATGCCAACACAAAAAGGATATCAAGGTTAAAAACTTTCTTCTAGGGTTTATCACAGAAAACCAAAGAAGATGATACCACCAACTCTTTTCCACCCAAGTATTATACGTCCACTGACCCTTGATATCACTCAATATCAAGGGTCTATGGTCACCTATAATCCTTAAATGAGAAGCTGCTTGGGGCTTTATCAACCTTCTTTTCTTACTGAATAAGCTCAAAGCTCAACAAAGACTTGTAAAAAATAAGAAAAGAAAAACGTTTTTAGAAACTCAATCTTGATTTCAAACAATGGTTCACAAGTAACTAAATATTAAAAGTAAATGGCACTTGTTTTTCTCGTCACAAACATTCACCAACTATTTTCATTCACTGGAAGAAAGGGATTTACAATGTTTTGACTAAGGAGAACAAAAACAAGAACAAGAGGAGACTCACATGTTGAGTTCTCTCTTTATAGAGCTAGTAGAATGTCCTAGGATACTGAAATAAACAAATACTAAACATGAAACCCTAATGAGATGAAAATCCAAAAATGCCCTCTTGAAGTCTTGATCATGTGATGAATTCAGTGATATGTGATGTTTCTTGGCTTGTTGTGGGGTGACAGGTATACCAAGATGCTTTTGGAACGTTGGATGCCAAGAAAAGTCCATATAGCCGTAGATGAGTTTGTACTCGTTTGTTTTCTTGTGCAGGGGAGGGTCAGGGGTGTCACATGAGTGAGAGTGAAAGGTTTTTGGTTTGTGGGTTTTGATTAGAAGGTTGTTAATTGCTAATCTGCACACTTTGGGTGAAAAACCCTTTAGATTAAGGTAGATTGAAACTGGGGGATTTTAGGGTTTATGTGGGAAGAACATGGGATTAGGGGGTGTTTTAATCTGTTAAAGAGTTATTAAGTTTAAAAATATGTTTGCCACCAATTTTTAACTTAATAAATCCGGTTTAAAAAAATATGGGTTAGTGGGAAATGACGTAGAGAGGGAGAGTGAGGTGGTGAGTGTTTATTGGTTGGAGGGTGACGTGTCAGCTGCTGGTTGGTGGTGATGGCTTTGGTTGTCTGCTACAAATGGTCCCTATACTCCCACAACTTTGTCACTTAAACTTTAAACAGCCCAAATACTATATCCCTTTGTTATGAAAGTTTGGTTTTTTATGATTTTGCCCCAAAAACTTTACAAAGGTCTAACCAAGGACTTGTTTTGCCAATTCATGATATTTGAAGGACTGATTTTGGAATTTTCTTCATTCTTCAAGGTCTTGACTTGTTTGTTGTCTTCTTGGAGGACTGAAATTGACAAGCCATGATTTATGAGGGACTACTTTTGCCAATTCTTCAAAGTTAAGGGCCCTTTTTGAAAATTTGTCAAACTTTAAGGACCAATCTTGTAATTATGAATATACAAGGGTTTAAAGTGTCAATTCTTCAATAGTGGAGGAGCCTTCTTGCAATATCTTCAAATCTTCAAGGGGATTTCTTGGAAAATCTTCATTAGGGCTTGGTTCATTGTGCGGCTTCATTTCCCGTGTTCGTTTTTGCATGATTCTTGTGATCTTTTGTCATTTCCTCAATATCTATACTTAAAAATACACAAGTAACAAACACAAGCATATATTTGGCCATTTTCATGATATTTAATGCATTTAAAGCCATATTTGGATGATAAGACTATGTATAAAAGCAGTCTCATCAATCTTTCTTTCATTCGGTCAAACCACATCTCAACAAAATAAAACACAAGATCATCATGCATCCACTAATAAACCTACCTGAGAACCCCAAGTTGGAGGCCTTGCAGCACCTTCATCTTTTTGGAGTCTTCGTTCAAGTTTATTTCAGTCACATGCAATTAAAAACAATAATCCTACCCGAGACCCCCAAGATAGAGACCTTGCAGCACCTTTATCTTTGAGGTATTCGTACAAAGTTATATCATAACAGGGTAGTGGTTATTCGATTGTGATTCGAATAACACTGTTAATGGTAATGACAAGTTAACACTGTTATTGTGGGATGTGATTCGTTTGATTGGGTTAAATATGAGATTGATTTTTTTATCGAGATTAGATTGATATGTGATGGGGACGGAGTTTTCTAAGATGGGGATAATGGAGAGAAAAGGGGGCGGATGTAACGTGTTATGTGGATTAGGTTTAATGTATGAGACAAAATAAGGGTAAGTGCATATATATATCCCTAATCTTTAGGGTTGGTTTATTAAAGAGTTTGTTGGGTCTACTAGATGTAGATCGTGCAGCCTGTCAGGAACGGTGAATGACTTCTGTAATCACAAGTCAATCCACAGAAAGACTCTATACACAATATGAATGTAGAATACAAATATAATAAAGAAGAACAGAATAACTATAAAGACTTGATCCTTTCTAAGGATTTCTAATATTGATAATCACTAGAACTATGTTTGGTGAAGGTGTACATAACCCTTCTGCCTAAGGTTCCTTTTATATTACAAGGAAACCCTAATACAGCATTAAACAAAACGTGTAAAACTGATATGCATATCCTTTCCTAACATATCTCATGCATATCCTAACAGAATAATAAATAAATAATAAAGTTTGACTTCGACTAGGACCAGGAGCACGACTTGCTCCTACTACTACTAGGACCAGGAGGAACTACATACCTCCTAGTCTACCTATTACATTTAACTATTACAATGGACCTAACAATCCTCCCCTAAACTTGAATTTGACCTGTTGAGTTCAAGTTTCCTGGAAAATGTGCAAATAAAGCCCGAGGATTGAAGCAGCAAAACTAATAGCAGCCATAGCAAGATAAGAATCAGAGTAACCGCCGCAACATGAAATACTAGAAGCTTCTTCAAAGCTTGAAACAAATCAGCATCATGTTGAATCTTTTCAGCAACATGAGCAGATTTGATGAGCCTTTACCAAGTAGCTGCTCGCTCTTGGGCTAGCCAGTCTTTCTGGTGGAATAAGCATCACCCTGGGAGACTGTAACCCAGCCCAACTCTTAGAACGTGAATCAATGGTGAGTGGGAGTACCCTGATGATTTTAGGCAAACCATCACAGCTGTCAACGGATTTGATATGTCTTTACCAGAAGCCGTACCCCTCTGGACTCGCCAACTCTCACCAATGAAGCATCGGTGAGTTGAAAACCCTATAGCTTTAAGCAAGCTATTACAGCTATCAACGGATTTGATAAGATCTTTACCAAGAGTCGTACCCCTTGGATTAGCCACTTTTCAGTCCAGGACTATGGCAAGGGAAAACCATCCAGTTTTGGGTAAGCTGGCAACCATCAACGGATTTGAGAATCGCACCAGGAGCCGTACCCTCAAGGTGAATCAACTCTTACTTTTTCTTCTGGTCAGTTTCAACACCGTAAAGCCCACATAAGAAGCAAAAGCCAAAAACAGACGAATGGCCTCAATCCTTGCAACCGGAGCAAAAACCTCAGTGTAGTCAATGCCCTTAATTTGAGTGTGGCCTTGTGCGACAAGCCTTGCTTTATTCCGTACGACAATACCCCGTGCATCCTTCTTGTTTTTGAGAATCCATTTGGTATTGATTGCTGTCTTTCCATCTGGTAAGTCAACCAGAACCCAAACATTCTGAAACAAGAATTGCTGCATTTCCTCCTGCATAGCCTCCACCCAAATTTGATCCTCAAGAGCATGAGAAACTGACCTAGGTTCCACCTGTGAAAGAAAACAAGCAAACAAACAGTGTTGAAAGTCCGTATGATTATTACGCTTTTGATCTTCAATATAGCTCACAAGAGCATGATGATCAGACGAGGCCTTCTGCTGCATTCTGCGTGTCTTGACAGTAGAACCAGGATCTCCAATGATTTGAGTGGTAGGATGATCTTTGTGTGATTGCAAGACTGGATTGGAAGAGACCACCACTTCTGGTGCCAAGTTATTGAGATCACCAACAAAGTCAGCATCATATGAAGCCGTGTTGAAAATCCCATCTACTGGTTGTTTATGAATGTCATCCAGCTTGGTAGAAGACTTCTTTTGATGGTTCCCCAAATCAGACGGACTGGAGAAACGAGTATTGGAAGCAGACTCACTAGCTGGAGTACCAGTAGGTGATAAGCTAGCACTAGGAGCAGAAGCTGGGATACCAGGAGCAGCTTTGTCAGTAGGCTTATCTAAGGGAAACTCAAAACCACCTTGAGCAGCTGTTGTAGTAGCTTCTTGTTGTTGTTTGAGTAGAGTGTCAAGAGCTACTTGGGAATCCAATACATCCAATGGAGTTGCATCACTAGGCGGAGTAGGAGAGACTGTGGTGGAGTAGGATGGAACCACAAAAATGTCATCCTCATCATCTGAATCAGAAAGACCCGAAGGAACACCAGTACTAGAAGTTGCAAACACTTGTGGTCCTGAGATTTATAGTTTCAATGATCCGCTTGGCTTGGAGATTGTAGACACGATAGGCCCGAGAGTGAGCTGAATATCCCACAATGTATCCTTCATCTGCCTTGCCATCAAACTTCCCCAAATAGTCACTAGTATTCAGAATGGTGATTGGACACCCAAAAGGCTTCAAATGAGCAATATTTGGAACTTTGTCCGTTAGAAGCTCATAAGGAGTCTTCTTGTGAGGATTGGTAATAGAAACCCTATTCAAAACATAACTTGCAGTATTAATAGCTTCTGTCCAGAACATGGTTGGAAGCTTGGAATCGACAAGCATAGTTCTTGCTGCTTCTATTAGTGTCCTGTTCTTTCTTTCTGCCACACCATTCTGTTGAGGAGTCCTTGCTGCACTATAATCTCTTTTGATGCCCTTAGCATTACAAAGTGCTATGAGGTCTTTATTTTTGAACTCGGTTCCATTGTCGCATCGAATACCTTTAACCTTCTTGGTCAACTGGTTCTCAATAAGAGTAAGAAAATCTCTAAGAATTGAGTAGGTCTCACTCTTGGCAGCCATGAAGAACACCCACGAAAACCTGCTATATCCATCAGTTACTACCAGACAGAATTGTTTGTGGTCAATGCTTCTAATGGAAGTAGGACCAAATAAATCCATGTGTAGTAGCTGCAAGGGTTCAGTAATAAGACTAAGAGCAGTAATGGCCTTGAAGGATGCTTTGTGCTGTTTGCCTTTGCTGCAAGCAATATAATTTATATCATTTCTAAACGACTTGGGAGGTAAACCAGAGACCAGATTCAGATTTGCAAGTTTGTGAATGGTCTTGAAGTTCACATGCCCCATCCTTCTGTGCCATTGAGTGGCTTCATCTTCTGAGGCTTTCGCAACTAGACATGCTAGTTGACCAGTAGGATTGACTTCATTCAGCTTAATGCTATAGAGATTGTGTCTTCTAGGGATTCTGAGCAGAACTTGTGAGTCATCCGGAAGCTGAAAGTCCTTGGAGAGCACAAGTGCATCAGTATCAGTGAAGAGAACAAACTGCTTCTTGTCACAAATCTGAGAGACATATATCAAGTTGAAATGTTGAAGTGCTTCCACATAGTAGACCTGCTCAAAATTTAGATTTGGCGTCTTAAGTGTTCCTTTGCCAGTGATCCTGCCTTCACCCCCACCAAAATAGACCTTGCCTCCATGAAAGGGTACAAAGTTTGAGAGAAGACTTTGATTTCCTGTCATGCTCCTGGAGCAACCACTATCAACAATGCCTAGACTAGGATCTTGGTATGGAGTAACCTACAACAACAAGGTAATAAAATTGCAAAAGTTACTCAACGTGAGGGTACGTTAGTATTTTCAGTGACAAAGCCAGTGACTCTGCATCTGTGATCCATCCAAGTCAGTATGCCATGAAGTGGGCATAAAAGTTCCAACAAGTGGTATCAGAGCCTGGGAGGGTATCTATATAAGAAGAAATGCACCAATCACTTTACAGATTGGTGAAAAGAATGATAATAAGAACAAATGGACAAAAAATACAAAACAGAAACACTTACAACCCAACCAAATCACAAACCAGAAGCAGCCTTCTTATCAGCCTTCAAACGTGCCTGAATTCCCTCCACCAATGCCGTGGCCATAGAGGATTCATTCCCTGATGGAGCATTGGAAATTTGCAAATGACTAGCCAACATAGCCTCCATCGAAGAAATCGTCAAAGGATAATCCACATCTGTCAGCATAAAAACCATATGACCAGATTCTAACTCCAACATATGCACACCACATCCCGCATATAACTTCCAGCGCTGAATCACCCATTGCATCTGATCCTTCCATATGCCAGAAACAGGAGCATGAGGAGGGGCATCCAGCATCAGCTTAAGATCAGCCCATATACGCAGACCAGGCCAGGAAGACACAGCCATGGGATTAAACGGCATGCCATAATCCACAAATCCATATAAAGCCTTAAGATCGTGACGATCAGCCCAAGACAACACACCCTGCAAACCCGAAGCTAAGCGTACAGACCCATCACTTAGAGTAAATCTATGGGATACCACACTAGGAATAGTAGTGGAACGCTCAACCGTCCAACCAGTAATATTTCCATTTCCCAAAGGCAAATCAGAATCACTGTCAGAAGCGACATCAATCAAATTCTCAGGATCACGCTTCTCATAAGGGACCGTCTTGCCACGTCTAATACGGCGAGCTGATTTCTGGCGAAGCGATCGTCTAGGTGTGGGATCACTAGGTGTGGGTTCAACCTTTACCTTGACCTCAGCAGCAGCAGTGGGAGCAGGAGAAGTAGACTCATTAGGTTGCCCACCCAAGGGATCAATAGGAGCTGCACTAGAAGTAGGAATAGGTTGAGTTCTAAGAACCGGTGGTGATGGTGATGGCATATCAGGTGGAGCAGTAGTGGTTGTGGTAACAAAGGTGTTGGTGGTAGCATGTGTGGTGGTGGTATCAGAGCCTGGGAGGGTCTCTATACAAGAAGAATTAAGTTTTCTTATTATTGACAATTTTGTTTTATCATGTCTGCCTCAACTTCTACTCAAACAGGAGAAGACAGCACTCCTAAAATTGTGCAACCTCAGCAGATCGTTGCTACGGTTTCCAACACGAATGGTAAATTCCCTCTTTTGAAAAAGGACGAATATGATAACTGGGCAATGAAGATGGAATGGTGGATCACCAATACTGATCAAGATCTTTGGAAGATTATTCTAAATGGGAACAACAGGAAGCTAACTGGAAGAGAAAAGAATGGTAATATTACTCTTCTTGACCCTAAATCTCATGAAGAAATCATAGCTATTCAGAAGGAGGTAAAAGCAAAAACGATTTTGCTTCAATCTCTTCCTGAAGATCACATGGGTGACTTCTACCATTTGGATGATGCCAGAGAGATCTGGAATGGCATAAAAGCAAGGTTTGGTGGGAATGAGGAGTCAAAGAAAATGCGAAGATCCATGCTGAGAGATGAATTCACATAATTCAAAATCTCAGAAACCGAAGGTTTACATCAAGGGTATGACAGGTTCCAGAAGATATTGAGCCAATTGAATAAACTTCGGTCAAAGCCTGATGATGGTGATATTAATGCAAGGTTTCTTAAAGCCTTACCCTACTCATGGAATCAGGTGGTGATCTCTCTCAAAGCCAAAGGTGGGCTTGACTATCTCAACTTTGATGATCTGTTTCATAAGCTCAGAACTTTTGAACCTCATGTGATAGGATTTTCAAGTGAATCTTTTCCCACTCCTGCTAATTCTGCCTTTGTGAGTTCTATGGCATCCAGTCCCATATCATATGCTAGTAGCCCAAGCAATACTGTCTCCTCTCAACATACTTTTCAGCATACTTCTGCTCCTGATCCTACTGCCAAGTCTGGTAGTATGGTAGAAGCTGTTCTCCATTCTTTTGTGGCTGATGTTGATGCTCAACAACAACTTGCTTTTGATGACTTCAAATAGGTCGATAAACTTGACCTGGATGAAATGGATCTTAAATGGCAGATGGCCATGCTCACTCTTAGGGTTCACAAGTTTGAGAAGAAAGCAGGAAGGAAATTTAATTACAACCCTCGGGAGACAGCAAGATTCGACAGAAGCAAAGTTCGATGCTATAACTGCCAGCAACAAGGTCACTTTGCAAGGGAATGCCCTAGCAAGAATGACCAGGAGAAGAGCAGGTACTCAGCTTTTAAGGTTTAGGAGGTAAAAGATGACAAGAAGGCATTGGTATCTGTTGATTCTATGGTCAACTGGAATGATCATCAGGCTTCTACTCTGGAATCAGCTGAGTCCTCGACTGACGTGTTTGCAATGATTGCTGGGAATCTCTCTGATGCAGAAGAAGCAGAAGAGTTTGCTCTTATGGGCATCTCACCTCAGGTACAACATTGTCCTCTTGGTTGTCATGATAAATACTCAGAATTGTTGTCCCAATTTAATGAAGTAAATGATCAAAATGATAAGTATTTTTTAGAGGTTCAAGCCTATAAGGCTTCATTAAACACATTGGAACAACAAAAGAGGTGGCTACAAGATACTCAACGTGAGTATGAGGATAAAATTCGGATACTAAGCATAGATTTAGAAAACACAACAAATATGCTTAAATATACAGAAAAAGTAAGAGATGCCAGTATCAAAGAAAAAGAGGACCACTTCATGGCATACTGATGAAAAAGTTAAACTTTTTCTTCGGATTCAAGCATATTGAAGAGGATAGGCTAGGTGAGGAGGCTGCTCAACGGATTCAAGCCGAGATTGATGAAGCTGATAGGGTTGTGTTTCAATAGGAGTGGACACACCACATCAAAGAAGCATATTGAAATCGGCATCATTCGGCATCATTTACGGTGTTTTCGGCATCATTCGTATTTAGGGTTGTGATAGGGTTGTGCTTCGAATCATGGGATGAACCAGCAGCAGGACCAGAAGCACCATCCATAGGAGTGGACACACCAGCCGGAGAAGGAACACTGGAGGATGTTGGAGGAACCGGCAAATTATCATACAATTTATCAACAAAGGCAGCCTTTGCCAACAATGTCAAACCATCCTCAACACGCTCCGTACCCTCCTCATCAGAATCAGAATGGATCACATGCTTCTTTCGGCGTCTTTGCTGAGTCTCCAAAGCTTTGATGCGATCAGCCAGAGGTAAAACAAACTCCCTAGTAAGTTTCCGGTGTTGATTCAAATCAGCTTCCAATGAAATAATCCTCTCATGATACGTGCGCATAAGATCAAGTAACGACATAAGTGTAGTAGGCTCCTCTGCCTGCCCACCAAGAGAACTTGGGTCAGGGAAAGCGTCATTGGAGCCTGAAGCAACAGATGGGTCAACATGTGGAGTACTAGCACCAAAAGGTTTATCAGTAGAGTGTGGAGCAGGACTAGGGGGTGGAGTCTCCACAAATGGAGACTGATGTGGTACTGAAGAAGGACCAGCCTTGGAAGGGGATGGTTTTTAAACCACCACTTCCTCAACCAGTTCCTCCTCAACCACATGAGAAGCACCACCAGTAGGAGCCTTCTCCTCCATAGGGTCATCATCAATCACAACAAACTCAGGAGCCTCCTCCTCCTCACCCGTAGGACCCTGAGCCAGTCCCAGCATGGCCTCAGTAAGGGGCCTCCATTCCCCAGTAAACCCATGGACCATATTAGAATACACTTTTGCAGTAAGCTTAGACGGCACATGTTCAGTCCTATCACGAGGAATGCAAACCAGTATTTGTTGTAAAAACCGAGGATACATAAGAAACTTCTTTCTAGAACCAGCATTAGATAGATTACTAACCATCCCCTCAAACAGATAATGAGAGAAATTAAAAACTCTACCCTGGGCTAAGCAAATAAGACCAGTAGCCAAGGGAGTAGGGAAAGCATCCCAACTCCCAGACTTGGGACTCATACAATGAATTAGAAAATGCACCAGAAGCTTCCATTGGGGGAAAACCTATTTTTCTGGAAGTTAAACTTCCCCCCATGATTGTACCCTATAGCAGCCATTCCCTCCAATACCTCCGAATTGGGGATGGACTCAACACCACCCTCATCTTGAAGATGAAGGGAAGATCGAATAGAAGCCTCAGTCACCACGTATGAACGTCCATCTATGGTAGCATGGAGTTCACGTGGACGACCAACCACAACAACAAGACGAGCAGATGCCCAAAATTGACGAATAACACTATCATAAATAGTGGGACATACAGTAAACGCATACCTTAGGTTGGAAGCTTCAATGAAATCCAGAATGTCAGCAAAATGATCACGATATGGACCATCACCCAGATAGGCAACTCTGTTGTGAGCAGGTTGGTAAGCTAGGGCAGCCATGGATCTTGAGTAATTGATAGAAGAAGAATTTTGGTTAGGGTTGAGAGAGTAGGATCGGTTTTGTGTGTGTGATGAATGGAATGATTGAGTCAAGGGGGTTAAGTTGACCATTAATAAGGAAAATAGTAACTGTTCATTGACCCCTATTAATGGGAGGTTGCCCTTTCAAATTAGACATAATTGCATAGTAACCACTTGCCCCTTTTAACATAATTCCCAACTCCCAAATTACCATAGTTAATTAAAAATGTAAATACCAGAATTGGGAGTGTTGACCAAAAGTCAAAGCACACAATGGTCAGACCAGAAGCAAAAAGTGGTCAACAAAGGACAAAAGGAATGAACAGTGTCCCAGACCAGTACCAGAAGCCAATCACCACTTGACATAGAAGGATTTCGAACCACCAGAAGCTAACCAATTATGACTAGAAGCTGATCAATGAGGACCAGAAGCCAGTCATATACCACCAGAACCACCAGAAGTGAGCAAAATCCTCTACCAGAAGTAACACACACCACCAAAACCAATCTAATATGTTGTTAAAATCTATCAATACGTTAGTCAGTCCTAAGAATATGTACACAAAGCCTCCCCTCAATCCTAGACCTCAAGGATTGACCATCCCAATGTGAACCACCAAGTGGTTAAACCGAGGACCATCGAATGCTTTAGTCAGCAAATCAGCAACATTATCATCCGTATGAACTTTAAGAACCTGTATCAGCTTCTTCTCATTGACATCCCGTATAAAATGATGCCGAATTTCAATATGCTTCGTTCGCTGATGAAAAACAGGATTCTTCACAATGCAGATAGTACTTTGATTGTCAATAAAAATTTTGGTGTTCATAAAATTGAAACCATAATCCAACATCTGATTTTGGATCCACAAAACCTGTCCACAACAACTAGCAGCAGCAACGTATTCAGCTTCTGTTGAAGAAGTAGCTACGATTGTCTGTTTCTTGCATTGCCATGAAATAAGTCGACGACCCAAAAATTGACAACCACCAGTAGTAGACTTCCTGTCATTATTAGCACCTTCATAGTCACTATCACTATAGGCTTCTAGAACAAAAGGTGATTCTCTAGGATACCATAAGCCCAGTTTAGGTTGAGCCTTGATATACTTGAAAATCTTCTTTACTACATTTAAGTTCGAAACCGTTGGAGTCACCTGGTGTCTAGAACAAGCACTTACTGTAAACATGATATCCGGACGTGATGCAGTCAAATACATGAGGGAGCCAATCATAGACCTGTACATGTGAACATTGACCGGGGGTCTGGCTCATTCTTAAGTTTGACTTTAGCAACTTCATAAGGAGTTGCTGCTGGTCTAAGAGGATCCATGTCAAACTTCTGAAGAATCTCATGAACATATTTATCTTGACTGATGAAAATCCCATCCGATTGTTACTTGACTTAAAGACCAAGAAAAAAAGAAAGTTCTCCCATCGCACTCATCTGAAATTCTCCTTTCATCAAGTGTTCAAACTCATCACACCATTCCTTCCTAGTAGAACCAAAGATAATGTCGTCCACATAAACCTGAACAAGGATAATGTCCTTGGTATTCCTCCAAAGAAATAGTGTTTTGTCAATAGTACCCCTTCTATAGCCATTCTTTAACAAGAAAGTTGAAAGGCGCTCATACCAAGCTCTAGGAGCCTGATGTAATCCATAAAGAGCCTTGACCACCTTGTAAACTTTCTTGGGATGAAGTGGATCTACAAAGCCCTTAGGTTGAGTGACATACACCTCCTCATCAATTTTGCCATAGAGAAATGCACTCTTGACATCCATCTGAAACACCGTAAAGCCCACATAAGAAGCAAAAGCCAAAAACAGACGAATGGCCTCAATCCTTGCAACTGGAGCAAAAACCTCAGTGTAGTCAATGCCCTCAATTTGAGTGTGGCCTTGTGCGACAAGCCTTGCTTTATTCCGTACGACAATACCCCGTGCATCCTTCTTGTTTTTGAGAATCCATTTGGTATTGATTGCTGTCTTTCCATCTGGTAAGTCAACCAGAACCCAAACATTCTGAAACAAGAATTGCTGCATTTCCTCCTGCATAGCCTCCACCCAACTTTGATCCTCAAGAGCATGAGAAACTGACCTAGGTTCCACCTGTGAAAGAAAACAAGCAAACAAACAGTGTTGAAAGTCCGTATGATTATTACGCTTTTGATCTTCAATATAGCTCACAAGAGCATGATGATCAGACGAGGCCTTCTGCTGCATTCTGCGTGTCTTGACAGTAGAACCAGGATCTCCAATGATTTGACTGATAGGATGATCTTTGTGTGATTGCAAGACTGGATTGGAAGAACCTCCACTTCTGGTGCCAAGTTATTGAGATCACCAACAAAGTCAACATCATATGAAGCCGTGTTGAAAATCCCATCTACTGGTTGTTTATGAATGTCATCTAGCTTGGTAGAAGACTTCTTTTGATGTTCCCCATATCAGACGGACTTGAGAAACGAGTATTGGAAGCAGACTCACTAGCTGGAGTACCAGTAGGTGATAAGCTAGCACTAGGAGCAGAAGCTGGGATACCAGGAGAAGCTTTGTCAGTAGGCTTATCCAAGGGAAACTCAAAACCACCTTGAGCAGCTGCTGTAGTAGCTTCTTGTTGTTGTTTGAGTAGAGTGTCAAGAGCTACTTGGGAATCCAGTACATCCAATGGAGTTGCATCACTAGGAGGAGTAGGAGAGACTGTGATGGAGTAGGATGGAACCACAAAAATGTCATCCTCATCATCTGAATCAGAAAGACTAGAAGGAACACCAGTACTAGAAGTTGCAAACACTTGTGGTCCTGCATCATGGTTAGTTTTGAAACGAAAATATCCTAACGAATCACTAAGATAATCAAGATCAAAATACCATTCAGGACCCTTGCCTTGGATGTTCGACTTCTCTTCAAAATACCTGAGATTTATAGTTTCAATGATCCGCTTGGCTTGGAGATTGTAGACACGATAGGCCCGAGAGTGAGCTGAATATCCCACAATGTATCCTTCATCTGCCTTGCCATCAAACTTCCCCAAATAGTCACTAGTATTCAGAATGGTGACTGGACACCCAAAAGGCTTCAAATGAGCAATATTTGGAACTTTGTCCGTTAGAAGCTCATAAGGAGTCTTCTTGTGAGGATTGGTAATAGAAACCCTATTCAAAACATAACTTGTAGTATTAACAGCTTCTGTCCAAAACATGGTTGGAAGCTTGGAATCGGCAAGCATAGTTCTTGCTGCTTCTATTAGTGTCCTGTTCTTTCTTTCTGCCACACCATTCTGTTGAGGAGTCCTTGCTGCACTATAATCTCTTTTGATGCCCTTAGCATTACAAAGTGCTATGAGGTCTTTATTTTTGAACTCGGTTCCATTGTCGCATCGAATACCTTTAACCTTCTTTGTCAACTGGTTCTCAATAAGAGTAAGAAAATCTCTAAGAATTGAGTAGGTCTCACTCTTGGCAGCCATGAAGAACACCCACGAAAACCTGCTATATCCATCAGTTACTACCAGACAGAATTGTTTATGGTCAATGCTTCTAATGGAAGTAGGACCAAATAAATCCATGTGTAGTAGCTGCAAGGGTTCAGTAATAAGACTAAGAGCAGTAATGGCCTTGAAGGATGCTTTGTGCTGTTTGCCTTTGCTGCAAGCAATACAATTTATATCATTTCTAAACGACTTGGGAGGTAAACCAGAGACCAGATTCAGATTTGCAAGTTTGTGAATGGTCTTGAAGTTCACATGCCCCATCCTTCTGTGCCATTGAGTGGCTTCATCTTCTGAGGCTTTCGCAACTAGACATGCTAGTTGACCAGTAGGATTGACTTCATTCAGCTTAATGCTATAGAGATTGTGTCTTCTAGGGATTCTGAGCAGAACTTGTGAGTCATCCGGAAGCTGAAAGTCCTTGGAGAGCACAAGTGCATCAGTATCAGTGAAGAGAACAAACTGCTTCTTGTCACAAATCTGAGAGACAGATATCAAGTTGAAATGTTGAAGTGCTTCCACATAGTAGACCTGCTCAAAATTTAGATTTGGCGTCTTAAGTGTTCCTTTGCCAGTGATCCTGCCTTCACCCCCACTAAAATAGACCTTGCCTCCATGAAAGGGTACAAAGTTTGAGAGAAGACTTTTATTTCCTGTCATGCTCCTGGAGCAACCACTATCAACAATGCCTAGACTAGGATCTTGGTATGGATTAACCTACAACAACAAGATAATAAAATTGCAAAAGTTAGTGTCTTAAGGGGACCCAAACCTTTTCAGGTTTGAGCCTGCCTTGTGGATCTTTAGAAGAGTGCCAAGAAGATTGATGAGATCCACCGTTGTTCCTTGGTTGCCTATGCATCATATGGGTATTATTATTTGACCAAGAACAACCTGCTGAGGGCTTAACAGCAGTTCCCAAACTTCCCAAACCAAAATACGTGTGGTCCAAATTATGTGGATAAACTGGATTAAAATTTTGAAAATAATTACTAGTGGTTTGTAATCCAATGTTTCTCCAATGATCAGACACTAAAGGAGAGGACCTTCTAGAAGAAGAAAACGATTGAGCACTAGGATTGAGTCTTCTAGTAGTATATGGGGCAGCTCCTGGTGGACCAGGAGCAGGAAAAGCATGATTAACAGAAGCATGTGTGTCATAAAAATCACAATCTTTAATTAAATGAAATGCACTTCCACAAACAAAACATGTTTTAAAATACCTTTTATTAGAATGAGATTGTTTCATACTGCCAACATTATTACACACAATTCTAGGAGTAACATTCTTCCTAGGACTCAATAAACTAGGACCAGACACACTTGACTTAACAACAACTCTTTCTTCACACTTCCTTGCACCAGTAGCAGCATGATCATTCAACTTGGAACTTGTAGGTCTTGACTCTTCACTTGAACCACTAGATGCAGAGTCACTGGCTTTGTCACTGAAAGTACACGAGACAAAGTCATTAGAATTAGTAGAACTTTTTGGGGACTCCTGCATCTGTGATCCATCCAAGTCAGTATGCCATGAAGTGGTCATAAAAGTTCCAGTAAGAGGAGGAGGGACTGCATGCATTTCTGCTGCTGGTTTAAACCTATTGTAACTAGGTTTTCCCTCGTCCTCTTTATCGGCATCAAAGACACTTGAAAAAGATAAATCAAACACATCTTCTGAATCAATATATTTTTCAAATCCTAAGCCTCTTTTAGTTCTCCCAGACATACTACTATCAATTAATTTTGAAAGATATTTAGGTGCCTTTTGCCATTTTTCAAATCTCAACATTGTAGCATCTAATTTTTCTTGCATCTCCTCTTTTTCTTTGATACTGGCATCTCTTACTTTTTCTGTATATTTAAGCATTTTTGTTGTGTTTTCTAAATCGATGCTTAGTATCCGAATTTTATCCTCAAACTCACGTTGAGTATCTTGTAGCCACCTCTTTTGTTGTTCCAATGTGTTTAATGAAGCCTTATAGGCTTGAACCTCTAAAAATACTTATCATTTTGATCATTTACTTCATTAAATTGGGACAACAATTCTGAGTATTTATCATGACAACCAAGAGGACAATGTTGTACCTGAGGTGAGATGCCCATAAGAGCAAACTCTTCTGCTTCTTCTGCATCAGAGAGATTCCCAGCAATCATTGCAAACACGTCAGTCGAGGACTCAGCTGATTCCAGAGTAGAAGCCTGATGATCATTCCAGTTGACCATAGAGTCAACAGATACCAATGCCTTCTTGTCATCTTTTACCTCCTGAACCTTAAAAGCTGAGTACCTGCTCTTCTCCTGGTCATTCTTGCTAGGGCATTCCCTTGCAAAGTGACCTTGTTGCTGGCAGTTATAGCATCAAACTTTTCTTCTGTCGAATCTTGCTGTCTCCCGAGGGTTGTAATTAAATTTCCTTCCTGCTTTCTTCTCAAACTTGTGAACCCTAAGAGTGAGCATGGCCATCTACCATTTAAGATCCATTTCATCCAGGTTAAGTTTATCGACCTGTTTGAAGTCATCAAAAGCAAGTTGTTGTTGAGCATCAACATCAGCCACAAAAGAATGGAGAACAGCTTCTACCATACTACCAGACTTGGCAGTAGGATCAGGAGCAGAAGTATGCTGAAAAGTATGTTGAGAGGAGACAGTATTGCTTGGGCTACTAGCATATGATATGGGACTGGATGCCATAGAACTCACAAAGGCAGAATTAGCAGGAGTGGGAAAAGAGTCACTTGAAAATCCTCTCACATGAGGTTCAAAAGTTCTGAGCTTATGAAACAGATCATCAAAGTTTAGATAGTCAAGCCCGCCTTTGGCTTTGAGAGAGATCACCACCTGATTCCATGAGTAGGGTAAGGCTTTAAGAAACCTTGCATTAATATCACCATCATCAGGCTTTGACCGAAGTTTATTCAATTGGCTCAATATCTTCTGGAACCTGTCATACCCTTGATGTAAACCTTCGGTTTCTGAGATTTTGAATTATGTGAATTCATCTCTCAGCATGGATCTTCGCATTTTCTTTGACTCCTCATTCCCACCAAACCTTGCTTTTATGCCATTCTAGATCTCTCTGGCATCATCCAAATGGTAGAAGTCACCCATGTGATCTTCAGGAAGAGATTGAAGCAAAATCGTTTTTGCTTTTACCTCCTTCTGAATAGCTATGATTTCTTCATGAGATTTAGGGTCAAGAAGAGTAATATTACCATTCTTGTCTCTTCTAGTTAGCTTCCTGCTGTTCCCATTTAGAATAATCTTCCAAAGATCTTGATCAGTATTGGTGATCCACCATTCCGTCTTCATTGCCCAGTTATCATATTCATCCTTTTTCAAAAGAGGGAATTTACCATTCGTGTTGGAAACCGTAGCAACGATCTGCTGAGGTTGCACAATTTTAGGAGTGCTGTCTTCTCCTGTTTGAGTAGAAGTTGAGGCAGACATGATAAAACAAAATTGTCAGTAATAAGAAAACTTAATTCTTCTTATATACAGACCCTCCCAGGCTCTGATACCACTTGTTGGGTCTACTAGATGTAGATCTTGCAGCCTGTCAGGAACGGTGAATGATTTTTGTAATCACAAGTCAATCCACAGAGAGACTCTATACACAATATGAATGTAGAATACAAATATAATAAAGAAGAACAAAATAACTATCAAGAGTTTATCCTTTCTAAGGATTTCTAATATTGATAATCACTAGAACTATGTTTGGTGAAGGTGTACATAACCCTTCTGCCTAAAGTTCCTTTTATACTACAAGGAAACCCTAATACAACATTAAACAAAACGTGTAAAACTGATATACATATCCTTTCCTAACATATCTCATGCATATCCTAACAGAATAATAAATAAATAATAAAGTTTGACTTCGACTAGGACCAGGAGCACGACTTGCTCCTACTACTACTAGGACCAGGAGGAACTACATACCTCCTAGTCTACCTATTACATTTAACTATTACAATGGACCTAACAGAGTTAAGTGGGCCGCCTGATCTCATGCATTGGACCGACTGATTCTCATACACAAGTTATTGGGCCGTATTTTTGGTATAGGAGTTGGTCTTGTACGCTGGGCCAGCTCGTAGTCCATTTTTTTTATCATTTCCGTTCGGCCAGCCTCTAGAGTATTTTGCTATGATAGAATTGGGTTGTAGTGGTATTAGGTCGATTTATAAAAGATGTGCAGATTATGGGGATATGGTGATTACGGGTTCATTCCGACTAAAGAAAACTTCATTTTGAACCCCTATTCTTCGAAAAAAATTCGACGACCTCACTGCGGAGGTCGATCCGCGCATCAGTTGGGTATATGATTGATTTGGCTTCCAAGTAAAGTTAACTAGATGACTTTGACAGCTTCTCATCTCTTTTAGTCAATGTTGGTCTCTAGTTAATGACCCTCAAACAACACAGACACACACAACAAACACACAACAAAAACAAACAAACACTAAAACGATCCTTTAAGATTCACTGAAATTGTCAAAACGGCTAGTATTCGGGCAAAGTAATGTCAAGTGATTACGATGTGGATTCGGTATTTATCGATTGATGATTTGCTTCAGCATTTATGATTGAGACTTGATTTATCTAGTTTCCATTGTCAAGGGGTGGATGGTCGACGACATGGACAACTATCACTTAAGGAGTTACGTTGTAGTGCTCAGTGTCACACTCACCGGGAGTTGTTGATACTTTAAGAGGTGTTCTATATCTTATACCTCTCTCTTTATGTATAAGATTCTAAGAGACGCTTCTCTGCACCGTTCTTCAATCAACAAAAGTGCTAAGCGTAAGTAACAAATTTAGGGGATTGTACTTCAGTTTCAAGTTTGGAATATCGGGTTTACTTCACCAGTGGTTGCTACAGATAGCCGAAATAATACGAGGTTGGTAAGTTTAGCCAGAGAGTACAAGAGTAGAGATGTGATCAGCAAACAATTCTTACGAGCAACTTGAGCTACAGAATGTCAACAAAGATTTCTGCTTCTGACACGAACATCTCGTGATTCTGATTGTAATCGTTAAATGGTGCTTCTGAGTGTTCTTAACCACCATACTTTTGACAAGAATGCTACCGAATGTTCTTAACCACCATACTTTTGACAAGAACGCTACCGAGTGTTCGTCACCATCATACTTTCGACAAGAACATCTCGTGATTTTGACCGTATACGTCAGATGATGCTTCCGAGAGTTCGTCGCCATCATGGGGGAAGAACATGTACTTTGTAGTACTTAGTTCAACTTCCAGGGGAAGCATTCTACAAGCGTGAGAAGATTTGTTGCTGATTTCTTACATGTTCCCCCAAACACATAATCATGAAGACTAAAAATGTCAAGGTAGCAGTTACTTGGTGTGGCTTGCTTCTTCTTCTACAAAATTACGATGTGCACTTTAAATGTCAAAGATAGAAGATTGCTCAAGCTACAGGTTCTGCTCAAGATAGGGATATTGGTTTGGGGGGAAGCTGATTCAGAAGCTTCGTCAAAAAGAAGTCTATGAAGAAAGCTTTTCAAGACATGTAGTATGAATTTAGGGGAAGTTAATCCAATTCATACATGATACAATGGTTCCTCAACAAGCAAAGACAAAGAGGATTCAAACTGGGGTATAAGTTTTTCTAGAAGACTTGAAGACAACGACGTCATCCTCAGCATTGGAAGCAAACTTAATACTGTCATATTTTTGTTGTATTTGCATTTGTTAGGAACATTGTAAGTAATTCCGTATGTCTCCACATTGGGGGAAGATTGTTAGCCTTAAAATGTGTGCGACTAACGGAATTACATTAGTTTCATAGCCGGGACTTGCAGGGACTAATATTGTCATATGTAATAGTCCAAGTCCCGTTCTATATAAACCCCTCCATACTTCTATGGAGGGGTGAGGCTTACCATTTCTTGTCTTTCCTTTCTCTTACTAGAATAAACACACTTTTCTAGTTAATCTCTTGTTTCTCTCTCTACCATGGCTAAACAACACTTCTATCATCCCTGACCTCCGGATCTTTTACCCGTGTACTTAGTGAATCCAAGATAACAAGGTGTATTTTTTACTACCATCATTTTGGCGCCGCTGCCGGGGAGGTGTTTTTAGTGCCATTATACATATCGTGTTTGTGTGAGTAGTGCGTTTCTGCTTTTCAATTTTTGGAAAGCGTAAATATCGTACATACTCGTTAGTTATTTTTCCTACTATATTATAGATATCCAAATAAATCGTGTTTAGTTTTCCTAAATTAAACACACAACAATCATTTTACTATATTGTAGATATCTTATTATTCGTTTTCGTTGTTTTTGTGAATATTATTAATATATTGTATACATATCACAATAAATTTACAATATCTCCAAAAGCGTGAAAACGCAACCTTAATTGGGATTTCATGACTCAATTATTGTATTCGAATCCAAAGCAAAAAGAAAAGGCAAAATAGATAAATACTTTCGTGAGGATTAATTTTGATTAACACAAACTATAAGGTGGGTAAAGGCGGTTGTGTTTCACGACCTAAGGGAAAAAGGCTCTTAAGTGCTTAGCGCCGCCTCGTTTCCCCCACTTGCTTGTGCGTATTTTGAGAAAAAGGGCTAATCGAGGGCTTGCCAACCGAAGTATTATCTTAGTATATTATATTTGCTAGATTTTCAAAGATTAAACCCTCTTGAACGTTTTGGTGTTCCACCAACGTTCTAAAGTCATCATAGACGTTCACTCCACGTGATCATTTTCATTCCTTGAGGCTCCTTTAATCGAGAAATTGATTCAAGGAGAGATTTGTAGATTTGCGTCTACATAATACACCGAAAATCCAAAAAATTAAAAAACAATCAAAAACCAAAAAAAATTGAAAAAACCAAAAACCCCAAAAAGAATCTTCTTTGCTACCCCCCATTCTCTACATTAGTGCATGCGCACTCGATCGAAGGATTATTCTAATTCTAGCGACGCTTCGAATCGACGCAATCGAAATCGAAGGAATCGACGACGTAGACGAGAATTAGAAACCGACGTTCCTAATATCGTTGTCGAAACCGAAGACGAGATGGTCGACAATCGTTCGACGATGGAATTGCTCCAAGCGCCCACCGAGGGTTATGGAGACGTGATCGTTATTCCCGCTATCGTAGCGGAGAATTTTGAGATTAAGAGCGGAATGCTTTCGTTGATTCAAGCAACGAAGTTTCGAGGTCGTGAGGCGGATAATCCTCACGATCACATTTAGAATTTTGATCGTCTTTTGGCCAGGAGCAAATTTAAGAACGTCGACACCGATGTTGTCAAGCTTATTCTTTTTCCGTACTCGCTTGATGGTGGCACCAAGGATTGGTACGAGAAAGAGCCACCTAATTCTATAATTACGTGGAAGGATCTCGTTTGCAAGTTCGTTAATGATTTTCCCACCGTCTAAGACGACGTTTTTCAAAAACGAGATTACGAGATTTGAACAAAAGCCGAATGAATCGTTTAGAGACGCGTGGGATCGTTTTAAGGAATTGCTTAGGCAATGTCCTTACCATGGATTTTCCGAGTTACACCAAATCGACACGTTT
Source organism: Glebionis coronaria (assembly GCA_025667525.1). Taxonomy (NCBI): domain Eukaryota; kingdom Viridiplantae; phylum Streptophyta; class Magnoliopsida; order Asterales; family Asteraceae; genus Glebionis; species Glebionis coronaria. The sequence goes on along the minus strand of CM046878.1, from coordinate 500,674,305 downwards.
TATAACGGTCTTAGTTTTCAAGAACAAGATTCGTTAAATTCCGCCGCCGGTGGCAACTTTTTGTGTAGAACTCTGAAAGACGCTTTAATGATTATCGAGAATAGATCCAAGGTTTACAAACTCCGTAACACATCGAGTGTTTTCAGTGTCGCCAATGTTAGTAATTCTAATCGCGAAATTGAGAGAGTTGATGCGAAAGTCAATAAGTTGACGAATGTATTTACGTCTTTTCTCATTGAGATGCAAAAGAAAGACGCTCCCGCTACGGTGAAAGCGGTTGAGGCTTCGTGTACGTTGTGTGGTGGACCTTATAATTAATACGAGTGTGCGGCTACGGATGGCCAAACGTCGAGTGTAAACGCGTTAAATAACAATTTTCAAAATCAAAATAACGCGGGTCTATCATAAGGCAATTATAACCAAGGCAACAATTTTTCGAATCAAGACCAAAACAATTTTCAAGGAAATAATCAACAAGGGAATTTTTCGAATCAAGGAGGTTATAATCAAGGTCATAATTTGAGTTGGCAAAATCGAGATAACAACAACAACCAAAACTCGAATTTTTCAAACAACGCTAATCAAGGAAACAATTTTTCAAATGGTAATCAAGGGAATTTTCAAAGAAGTAATCAAAACTAAGGGAACTTTAATGCTAATCAAAATAGTTCGTCAAACGATTTTCAAGAATATATGAAAACGAATGAGGCTAATATGAGACGATTAGAGGGACAAATTGGTACTTTGAAAAACGACTTTTCCAATACTTTGAAAAATCAAAATACAAAGATTGAGCAAGGACAAATTGACATTTAAAAGACGTTTTCGGCCATTATGAACAAGTCCTCGGGTGCGTCATCGAGTTTGTTACCTAGTGACACCGTAGCAAATCTGAAGGAACATGTTAAAGCCGCCTCGTCTCGTGAGAAAAGTCGTGTGATTACCCCATACCTTGATGGATTTAGAGTTGTTCATTCTTCTCAACCCTCGACTTCTAAGACGCCTTTAAGTTCTAAATTCGATGGGGTGAACGTGGTGACCAAGGAAAAGAGTGCACACCCTCGTGTACCTTGAATTCCATCCACGGTTTAAAAAGAGAGCTTTATCGACTTCACCCAAGTAACCCTTGAAGAAACTTGTGCTTTGATCCTTCTAAAAAACCCAAAAGGCATATGCCGAGAAAGGAAGAGGATCCGGGCCAATTTCTACTACCTTGTGATTTTTCCGAGATTGAGGGATGTTTAGCCCCTGCCGATTTAGATGCTAGCATCAATCTCATGCCTCATTCTCTTTGGAAATTGATGAAATTGCCTAGACTTACCCCCATGAACATGACAATTGAGCTAGCAAATTATACACCACTTAAGCCAATTGGAATAGCCGAGGATGTCTATGTTAGGATTGTAATGTTTGTTTTTCCCGCTGACTTCATCATTTCCGATTACGAGTGTGACCCTAAATGTCCCATTATTTTAGGTCGACCCTTTTTATCGACGGCTCGAGCCGTAATCGACGTTCCGGTGGGAAACTCATTATGAAATATGGGGAGGAGAAAATGGACTTTTTCATGAGTAGATCCCAAGTTTCAAATGATCAATGATAAAACCAAGGTTCAAATTCTAATGATTTCAAAATGTTAACTTTAGCGGAAAATATGAGGCTTGATGCATGTTTTAAAAGAATTAAAATGAACGGTTTTAAAGATGACGATTTTAATGATAAAGAATAGGTTTACCTAATTCAAAAGGGTATTCGTAAATTTATGAATGAAAAATCATTGTGGGATATATTCGGTGAACAAAGTAAACAACCAATTCTGAAGGGTAACGTTAGTGCCATCACGACAATGACCGTCTTCACCACTTTCGAAGGACCACGTCTTTGAGGCTTCAACTTCTAATTCCATTGAAGTGCCTCCAATTCCTAGCCCAACACCCGTTGAGGCTAAAGGTTTTATCGACATCGATCCACTCGTCATTGAAATGTCACCTAATCATAGTCATTCGACTTGTAAGACCATGGTTGTGAGTGCCCACATCGACTCTTTCTTTGATGATGACGATGGAGATTTTACGGAAATCGATCACATACTTAAAAATCCACAAGCTATTTTTGATTCTCCTAAAAAGAATTCTTCGTGTGGTGAGTATGATGATTTTGAATTCGAGCCCGAGATTGAGGAAATTATTAAATGAGAGCTTGCTATTTTACCTCCACTTTAACTTATGAGTGAGGTTGATTTTTCCAATATCGAGGCTGAACTTGATGAGTTGGAACGTCTCATTCATAATAAAGAACCAACTCACGTGACCAATAATACCATTCTCGAGGAGTTACCTAATCAACACTCCTCAAATAAGAATGATGTTTACCACATTTGTGAGGATCTAACTTATCAACGATCCCCACAAAGAATGATGGTTTTGTGCTTGATCGTGATCTTTTCGAAAGAGTTTCGAAAATCCTCAATGAGGGGAATGACAAACCTTGGTTTGACAAGCCTATCTATGATGAAGAAATCGATGAGATTCACGATCATGAGGATGACGAATATGTTGACCCCGAGGGGGCGGTGTTCTTTGTTGATCAACGTTTTGAGAACTTATACAATCCACTACCCCCTAACCGCGACTTAAATGTGAGAATTTTTAGTGTGCATAAAATCGTCTTAGAAACGGCAAATATTTTCGACATAATCAAATCGGGTTTTCATAAAGAGTTTTTGAACGATGAAAAAGGAAAGGATTTTAAAATGGATTTAAATGATTTTTCTAAAAATTTAACTCCGTCATCACTACGTTTATTGAGTGCTACCACCTCGTCTACTCCTTTTGACGAGTGTGTGTGTGGATCTAGTGTTGGGGAAGCCCCTTATGTTCCCTCACATTTCTCCACCGAGGAAGAGATATTCGATCCCGGAATCGCAATTAAAGGTAAATCTCGGTCTTCCACCGATGCAATAAATGGAAAATATTTTCGTTTGCTTGGTGTGAGTCTACCTCGAGTATCTCATTGTGTTTCCCCACCCATTGTCCCACCCTTATATTTCTCATCTCTTTTCTTCTACCCCTTTGGGGTTTTGGCATGTGTTGAAGTAGCGTTGTTTCGTCTTTTATCCAAAAATGAGGAAGCTATCTTTGACCCCGGTATAGGTATATCGGGTTTTTAAAGTACTCCACGTGCTTTTGGGCATTGTTTATCATGTAAGCCCCACCAAAAATGACCAAACCATGATAATACCTAAATAATCACATTTATGGGGATTCGAGTCGAGCTTTTGACTCTGTTATCAAAAATAAGGTGCCTCGTGGGGGATTCTCATGCTTATCCTTGTAAATATTATTGCTTTCTTAGTTTAATGTAACGAGGGGACTTGTGCTCTTCCAACCTTTGTTCTGTGGTAGTTTGTGATTGTGATTCATTAGGTTCATCGTCATCATTGAAGCCTCTCGTATTCGTTTTACGGCTCACTCGAGTTTCGATTGTTTTCTTTGTAGATTCCGATATCCGATGATATACTTTTATGTTCTAACGTTTATCTTATTAGCATAATTCATAAACGGATTTTAGGTTATTCGTTTTACCCTTTCCATTCTCGAGATTAAGCATTAGACTTTCGTCTCTAGTATGGGGGTGTTTCACCCTTAGACTCGAAATATTGAGGACAATGTTTAGTTTTAGTATGGGGGTGAGTAGATACTTCACCTTGCTTACGTCATCACGCAATCCAATTTTCATCTTTTTGTGATCATTTTATTGCAAAATAAGGCTAAAAATGGCCAAATTTTAAAAATTTTCTTGTTTTTCATAAATGTTTAAGACACGAATGTAGGTTTTCCGATGGTGAGAATAAGAGTAATTTTGACTCGACCGTACGTGTTGAGCACTTTGATTCGATTCCTTAACTTTTTAGGCTAAGTCTCTTAATTGAGGACGAGAAATGATAGCGTTAATTATAAGTTACTATGTGAAACGTAGAGTATTTTTCGTATTCTTTCAAAAACACATGTGTTTTAATTATTTGCTTTTTCTCCCTACGCTTTTATAATAAATTGTTAATAAATATTGATTTAGCGGTTTAATCTCTATTTTTGGTTTCTAATTTGTTTTAGTAGCTTCCATGTAATTAAATTGGGAAAACATTAAGGTATCGCCAGCGTCACTGTTTTGAAGTATTGGCAACCCGAATAATCAAAGGCTTCCCCCAATAATAATTTAAGTTCCTCTTCACCTAAATCAAGCAAAAATTCAAAGCTCAGAAGGCCGAAAAATCTATGCAAAATTGAAAGTGAATGTCTTAAATCTTGAAGCCTTAAAGATCCAAAATTTGCTTTAGCGTGAGGATATACGTCAAGTCATAATAAACACCTCATGACGAGGTTAAATAAAAGACAAGGACAAGACCAAAGCCATAATAAACACTTCATGGTGAAGTTAAATAAAAGGTAGCGGTAAACCAATTCCAAATTGGTAATAAGTCTCATGTTCAAAACCGTTAGAAAATCATGTTTATCGATCCTTCTTGTTAACTTAATTTTTTGACATCGTTGTCTATTAGGGTGAATTATTAATTCGATGATTTTGGTTACACCGTTAAGACTCTATTTTTGGACCTAATCTCTATTCACGCATAAGTCAATGATGTATCCTCGTGATCATTAAAACAAAAATAAAATATAAGAGATACACCTTAGTAATAAGGGAGTCTAAGTACGTGATTAGAGCATATGAGTAGTGTTAGCATTGCTAACTTATAATGACAATGATCTTGTTTCACACTTAGCATGGAATTGGGTGAAAATCGAGGACGACGAAATTATTTCTAACGAAGCATTCACGTGTTCTTATTCTATGATCCTAAACGTCCCATTTTGCAATGAAAACAATACATTATGTCTAAAACACATGTAGTAGTTTATTTAAGTTTACGTTTTCAATAAATGTCACCTAAAAATGAATTTTGGAAGTGCTATGATACTTAATTCTAGCATTACGTGAGGACACGGCAATGGTTTAGTATGGGGAAGTGATGAGACTGCATTTATACATAGTCTCATCGTCCAAATCGGGCTTAAAACGCTTTAAAATGTCATAAAATACCCCAAAATATGCGTGTGTTTGTTCATTGTGTATTTTAGGTACGGATATCGTGAAATCAACAAAAGATCACAAGATTCAAGCAAAAACGAACACGGGAAACGAAGCCGCACAAAGAACTAGACCCGAATCATGATTTTCCATTGAAGTCCTTTAAGTTTTAAAGACTGACAAGATTCGTCCCTCATCTTTTGAAGACTTGGCATTTTATACACTTGCAAAACTCAAAAATTAAATTGTGGTCCCTTAAATATCAAGAATTTACATTATGAGTCATTGGTGAATTCAAAATATGCAAGAATGGTCCTTGTTATAAGTTTAAGAATCGAATGTGCCATATTTAACAACATCTGCAAAGTTATTATCAAAGGGTTGGGACACTTTGGCTGATAAACTTTGTTTGAACAATTTTTGGAACATTGGGGACTAATATGGCCACACATCTAAACTCACCCCCACCAATCAACCCGCCACATCATCCCTCTCCACCACTCTCCTTCCACCACCTCACCCCCTCATTCCACCTCACACTCCACTACACCAAAACTAAATATTTTAATCAATATATTTTTTAACTGATTAATAAATCAGTTAAACAGGTCAAACATGGTCAAATCCCCTCAATTATGCGCTAAACACCCACTATACCATCATCACCCCCAAATCCACCCCTATAAACCCTAATCACCCAATTCCTCATTAACCAAAATTAACACACTAAACTTTCCAGAACCTTAATTTAACCTACACTAAACAAACCCCACCTCCCAAAATACCTCCACGTCACTCAGATTGCCTCCCTAAATGGTCCCCTGCACCCATCGTTTTCCCAAACCCCCAAAAACTCGACAATATAAAGGGCCAAGATGCTATACGTGTTCTCTACTCAAAATGGACGTCCAAGATTACTCTTAACAGGTGTATACACTTCATCAGTCACAAGAGGGCCTTTTGACCAAGATTTGAAGATTCTTCATGAGGGGAGATTTGTCAAAACATAGTTAGGGTTTTCATTATTTTTGTATTTCTAGAGTATTCTATCAGCTAGTATATAAGCTTCACTCGACTTGTGAGTAAGCTTGTTCCAGATTTTATGTTGTAAACTTTTTTGAGTGAATTAAGTAAAGAAACTTTTAAAACCTTGCAAATAAATCTGTGTTCCATTTTTACTTTCATGTTTTATAGTTTAAAACATTTACTTTTCCTTCTGTTAACTTAGTTTATAAAAACTTCTCATTTTTTTGTTCAAAGCTTTTGGCAAAAGGGTCATTTTAAGATCCCTTAAAGCATAAGCTATACATAGCTGGTTTGACACCCAACTTATGTGAAATCATGCTCTAAGGTTACCACTTTTCTGCATATTGTTTATTGTTCACAAAAGCTGGTTCCAAAAGTTTGTTTTCCAAAGAGGTCCATTTTTTTTGTACTTACTGCTTTATAAGCTATCCAAAAGCTCTTGACAAAGGCTTTTGGATGAGCTTTTAAAGCTTGGTTTCTCTCTGTTTTGTTTTGTTATCAACAGGTACAAAGGGTGGTTGTGGTTTTGTCTGTTGTAGACTACCATCCCAAACTCCCTACCTTTCTTTTCCAATTGTTTGAAGATATTGACACCCTTGGTCATGCTGTAGGGCCTCAACAAGGGACCTCTAGATCCATAAGACCAAAACCACCAAGAGTAGATGGCATCAGCCAAGGTAAGGCTTGAACCCCACTCTTAGATGGTTTGGATGTTATGAAGGCTAGAGTACACTTGTTCTTGATTTTCTGCTTAATAGTACTTTGATGTTTTAACTCAATATACTTGTTGTTTTTCTGATGGTATGTGTATGCTAGATTAGGTGTATTTGATTTTAAGTTAGTGTGGTAAAAAGTTTCTTTGATTAATCTTGTTTAACATATTTGTAAGTGGTGTTTAGATAGTCAGTTTAAACAAACCTAGGGTGACACTAGGTGTTGTTCTTTGACTTGCACAACTTTGAATTATTAAGTTTAGGTTGTTTTTGAAGTGGGGTTATTCAGTTAGTAGTATAAAGGATATTGCTTGGTAACATTTTTAGCATAAACATCCATGTTCATCAGTAGGCTTTAATTGTGTGATTTGTGTTTTGTAATTTTGTAAGTTGTTAGATCTGGTGCTAATCTAGGTTATATGACATGTTAGTTGAGGTTTGGGTGTTTTAGAATCAAGCTTTGCCTGGTTAAAACTCACCAATTTGCCAATTTTATCAGCAAAATCGCCCAGACCTTATTAGTGTTCATCAGTAACATGTTTTTGCCTTGATTAGTGTGATTCTTGTATTTTGTGTTGTTGTTTTTTGCTATATATTGACTTCCCACACTCCACTGAGTGTGGGGGTACCCTTTGTTCCAACAAATACCATCAAATAAGCTCAAAAACAAGCATTATCTTTTTTCTGTTAAGGGCAGTGAGAACAAAGTTCCCACTGGTAGTTAATTCTAGCCACTACTTAGCTAGTGGACAAAACCAGTCCACTTGTCATTGTCAGTTTGCTCACTTTTTTGTATTTAGTTGTCTTTTTGCAACCTTTTTTAGTATTTTCAGTTTTTCTAGTCTTGTTTATTTATTTTAATATTTTTCAAAAAGTTAATTTTTATTTTTCTGATTATTTGGTATTTTTAGCATTAATTTAAGTTTTAATTAGTTGTATTTAAGTCTGTTTTTGTCTTTTAGTGGTAAAAGTAGTGTTTTTCAGTTTCAACAATTTTCCTAGTTTCAGTAACTTATTTTAAGATTTTAGAAAAAGAATTTTATTTTTCCCTTTATTTAATTATTTTTAGAATTGTTTTAAGTTAAAATAGGTTTTTAATCAAACTGTTTTTGTCTTATTAAGATAAAAATTACTGTTTTCAACTTTTTTTTATTTTCACATGTTTAGTTAAGTAATTTAGGTTTTTTCAAAAATAAAAATTATTTTTCTCGTTATTTTATTATTTTTTATGATTATTTTCATTTAAAATTAGTTTTTAGCATTTAAAAAATAGAAAAATAGTTTTAAAAATTTAGGAAAAATACTTTCTAGTGTTTAATTAATATAAATAAGATATTAGTTTGATAAAATAATATTTTGGACTTTTTTTAATTGTATTTAATTTTAGGGCTTTAATTAGCATTTAAAATTGAATATTTAATTAATAAAAGGTTTTAAAATTTATTTATTGAATTTTTATTATTATTTATATTTTTTTTATTTAGTTTTAATTTTTAATTTGTTTTTAGCATTAATTTTTAATTTCGTCTTTTTTTACGTATTTACGTCATTCGTCGTAATTTAATCGTAGTATAGCTCGTCTTTTAATTTTCTTTCTTCAAACCCAAAAAAGACACTAATCTAAACTTGATTTTATTATATTGGTACCTAATACACATACACCTCCTTCGAGAACGAACTTGAACTTTTCATCTTTACGGGTTTCCTAAACCGTATCAATTAATACTTACCGACTTATACTCTCTTTTTCCTAAAAGAGGTGTACTTTTACTACCATTAAGCATTCAATAACGGTCCTCTCACGCTAACGGTATCTCCTATATCAATTCTTTAGCTTCTTGAGCAGCTGTTCTAACAACCTTTTGAGCATTCGTGAATGCTTGTTTTTGTTTTGGCGTTTCTATGGCATCAACTTTTTGAACAATTGTTCTAGCAGCTCTTTGAGCAGATGTGAATGCTTGTTTTTGTTTTGGAGTTTTCTTAATAGATACTTCAGCAACAACGACTTATTGAACAACTTTTTCGGCATTTGGCAATCTTTTTGTTGTGGTATTGACGTATATCTGTTCTCGCTCACCTACAAATACACTAATATTTTGGTTTCTTGTGTTCTGTGAAATCTTCTCGTAATGAAAAGTTTGCAGTTAATCTCCAAGCTCCCTGCATCAGGTTTCACATATCACTTGATAATTCACTGTACATCATTATTTTTGTATGGTTTATTGGTTTTATACAGACAAGGTCATGTTTCCTTTGTCTTGTGCATACAAAAATGGTGTGTGAGTTGGATTTGATGGTGACTCCAAGTATTCCTTGGGTCTTAGTTTTAGTGGGTTCCCCCCAATTTTTGATTTCACGTGTTCCCTCAGAAAACTTTGCTACCTTAATCTTTCGAGCATCAATTTATATTACATCCTAAAAACTTTCAAGTAAAAATCTTCAAATAGCCTAACTACATCCTAAACACTATATCTGCTACATGCTAATCTCATTGCATAGGCTTTGTGCTATTAAATTTTTGAAATGTATGGTGCTTAGGGGGGCAAGTTAGGAAGCTATTTTTTCTTTGCTTGACAAGTTGATGTTTTGTAACAACATATTCTCGGCCATCTTGAACCTCTATATAATGAACCTTGGTCTGTATTTCTACCGTGATCGATAGTACTTTCGAGCATCATCACATGTCAGTTTTTATCCTCATTTTTGTACTTGCAGGTATGGCTGCTGATGAAGACAAATACTTTTTGGTCAAGGCATCACGAATCACTTTTCGGCATTGTGGTTTTCACTTGTTGATCTTTAATAACTAAAACAGTTTCTTAATAAACAGAACTAATAAGCCAAAATTGTCACATAACACACTTTTACATACACACTAAGATATTTCTAATCTTACACATGTTTCCAACATGTGTTGTCTATTTTAATACTGAAATTAATATTGCCCATCATATTTTGGTTTTATTAAAGTTTTTTAGTTAGATGTACACAAGGTTGCATAACCTGCAACAAAGTGTGACAACCACTATACTTGTTATATATTTAAAATAACATTACCGCTATCTCATAGAGGTGGTTGCTAAATTTTTTTGAGGACACGTGATTAGCTATTGTCATCGACCCACGCATCTGAAGGACAAGTAGTTACAATGATAAACTTATACATATTTTCGTACCTTGAGGTAAATTTTGTAGATCTTCAAGATTATCGAAAGCCTTCGAGCTCAGTTTAGTCAAAGGAAACTTCAACCTCCATCTTCCATTATATTCTCACTTGTATCATGTGAAGGTTACTGAGATTATATATATTTATAAGTGTTAGTCAATATCAAGAGCTACTAAAAAAGCTACTAGAACACTAAGCTAAACAAGTCACTAAGACACAACACAAAGCTACTAAATCATAAATATGTTTGACTATTAGAAGAACCAACCAAATTAATGACACAAGCTTAAATAAAATTAGTAACTACATAATACAAATACAACAACATTGTTTCTTAGTCTCCATCCATTCACAATTACTATAATCAGAATAACTTGTTAAACTTATATATAGTCTTGTGTGTCATACTTGCTTTAGAGACAACTCAAACAAGAGTATCAAAAAGTTCACACCATCCACCATCTTAAAGATCGTTTGTTGTGAAAAACATACATAAAAACAAAATTAAGCACTTTATCAAATACCTTATGTGCAAGCTTGAACCACATGAATCTGCTACCTAAGTAGCTCTAGTTTGCTCACATAACAACTAGTATTTGTTAGGAGATGAAGGCTAATAAAGCAAGCGGGCATTAACCAATACAACACAAAAGTAAAAAAAAAATCAATTAACATGCCTGACTTAGGAAGTAAAATACAAACAGAAAAGTTTTAAAAGAATACATAATAGTTACAAAAAAATGACAGATTTAGTTCAAGTTGTTTACAAACCTTTGATATAAAAAGCCAATAAACAATAGTGATAGTCAGTGGCACGAGTGGTGGTCACAGAGGTGTGTCATGGTGGTATGGCAGCACTGTGTGTGTGGGCTATGGGGGTAAAGAAATGAGATAGAAAAAGCAACTAGGTTAGTTTGAAATTTCATTGAAAATATTGAAAAGAATAAAGGGGGGAAATGTCCCGCTCACAATTTGGGGAAAATATCGAGACCTGTTACTTGTTTAAAACATGTCTTCTTGTAAACAAATAGATACAGGCCGGGTTACAAAAATAGAACCGGTCCAGATTAGGCCTAAAAGAGACATGTTTTTAATTTAAAAACCGGTCTGGATTTTTTTTAAAAATTGGAACCGGGTTTTTTCATCATCACCAGTCTGGATATGTTTTGGACTGTGAAAAACACTAACTCAGACTGTTTTTTCTTAGAAAGGGTCTTGATAAAAGGGGTCTCTAAACCCAATTGTGTAGCAGTGTGGTGATTTGTTCTTTATCTTGTGGAATCGTCTAAGATAAAAGGTATGTAACCCTAATTGAATTAATTATGAATGCGTTATTATTATGATCTTGTTAAATCGTTTACGCTATACGTGTTTTGATCTTTGCTTATGATTATGTAATTGTTATGAAACTTCATAAAACTTCAGCATACCGTGGCCAAAACATCCGGCGGCGAGAACTGACAAAGATGTTCCATCGTGACTACCTAATTAGGAATCATCAATTTCGAATAATCTGAGTCAAAATATACAAATCTATAGCCAAAATGGAGTGTAAAGTTATACTATAATTTTTAGGCAACTTGTAAAATTCTGATGATTATTAAGTTAATTAATATTCCATCAGGATTTCTAGAATTTTATGTATTCGCCACTATAGATATCGGATTACTTAAATCTGAAACATATGGGAAACTTTTGGACAACATTTCTCGGTACATAAATTTTGCACGGGTCAGGTGTAAGAGTTCGAAACGCCTATAAACAATGTTCAACAAGAATGATGTGAAAAATCATGGTACCACATCATTGACTTGCAAATAAGAATTGTCCTATTCTGAATGTGTAACTTTCATGGAGTGTTCATTCTCCACTCAGTGAAGTCTTTGACTGAAGACCTTGCTTTCTTACCACTTTTGATATAATTGCCAACATGAAATAATGAAAAATATCTAGATTATTTTCATATGTAAGTATGTTCCAACATAAGTAGAATCAAGTCCTTGTAATTCATGATTACCTCATACTATCTTTTTTGTTAAGCAGACAAATTAGAAGTGCATGTTTGACAGTTTGTTTGTTTCTAGAAAACAAAACATAGACATTGGGTAATTAGGTAATATGATCGACATGATTGCTCCACAAACTCAGGCTAATAAGTAATGGCACTTTATATACATGCCTGAAAAGGCCAAGACATGCAGGCCTGTTACTAATGGACTAACATCACTCCACTCTTCCTCTTCACACCAAATCACGTTTTCATTTCGAATTAGTGGTATCTAGCTAAGCAGATATTGATTATCCTTAATCCACAATATTCATGCATTATGACTTTATTTGATACACTTCTTTCTTAATCATGCAAGTTAGAGATTATTATTTAATCCCATGCAAGTTAATGTATGAATATTGTGGATTAAGGGTAATCAATATCTGCTTACCTAGATACCACTAATTCGAAATGAAAATGTGATTTGGTGTGAAGAGGAAGAGTCGAGTGGTTAGGGATGTTCTTTTTTATATATGTAGGCGTGCTGTCGTTTTTACTAAGAAAGAAGCACTTGTTATTTTCCTGACCGTTAGATGGAAGATCCATATTTAGACTGGCGGAAATTTTGGTTTTTGTATAGGTTGGAGGAAAACATACGTGTGTGAATTTGACTGGGGTTTCTCCTCTTGTGGGGTTGAGTTCTCGAGGTTTTACAGCCGGTCAGACTGCTTTGAAATCCGCCTCATGGAAAGTGACAAAACACGAAAAAGCATACATTGCAAATCAACACGGGTTTATTCTTTTTGCATTTGATACATTGGCCTAAGGCGGTGGGGCTTCTGAAAAGAATTCAGCGGGTGATGAGTAGTAACGTTAGACACCTAAATCCACAAATGTAGTTTTTTTAATAGAATTAGCTTTGCAATTAAAAAAAAGGTTTGTGGCGTAACTTATTGCTCGTTACCTTTTACAACTATGCAAATATATTGTTTGTAAGCAAGTTAATGAAACATATAATTATATATTTATTCATCGATTTTGACTTTTCGGTTTTTTTTCTCGATTTTACCCTCCTTCTAAAATAATTGTTCAATTTAACTTTTATTAGGCTTTTTTATTGACTTTAACTTAAAATATATATTTTAGTATTATATGACACTTGATGAAAATTACAACAATAAAAATACATATAAAACTCAACATATCCATTTATATAACATATACGGAGATAGTTAATGTAAAAGTTTAAACCAGTTTAATTTTGAAAAGTTAAATAAAACACTTAGTTTAGAACGAATTAGGAGTTTATAAGTCACAACTTTTTCATGTACAACACGTACAGTGGATTATATGAGTTAATTAAAGGGATTAATTGTCATCCAAATTGCAAAAGTATGATAGCATATTTTCTATACATACAAAGTGTTTACATTTATCTTGAATATATAGAAACCTGATACATTGATCATTGATGCATTCATCATTTGATCATGACCCGACCTATTTCAATAGGTGTTTGAGATGACCTATTTAACACAAACTTATTTCAACCCATCATCGTCCGACTCATCACGCCCATCCGTTTGGCATCGATCGCACAGCTCAACACTTATGACTCGTTGTAGACCTAACCACCACACCATACCACCATCTCTATAGTAGGGGACCATGGTTCTTTACTACTTTATCATGAATGCTTTCGTTTCTTGAACATTCGCCATTATTCATATACCTACTGACGAATGATGTCAAAGGAGTTCACTTTTGTTTGTTTCCATACAACTGTCTTACTCGTATATTTTGTGTTGATTTGTCATCATCAATTCATTATTAGATAACGCGAATGCGTGAGGTTCAAATGAAGTTGGAGGTAATGACATAGAAATGAGTTGAGTCAATCATACAGGATGACAAAATGTAAGAACGAAAAACACGAGCTTTAGACTATTTCCAATATCTTTAATTATGTATCTCCGAATATGCATAAAAGAAACTATAGCCATAAAAAATATGCATAAAAGAAAACATATTGTAAAAATATTCGTTCTTTAAATATTTTTATCTCCAAAACGTCGTACTTCAAAACTTATAATGGTAATTTCTTTTATGTTCTTACAGTATTAGGATTAAAATAATTTGTTATTATGTAGCCAATTCAGTGCTCAATGATCTTTAACTATGATTTTAATAGAAAATACTTTAAGTTACTCAACATCACTTAACTTATAAATATGAGACATTAGATTACTTAATTTGCAAAATACAACATTTATGATTAAACTTATAACAAAACGACATTTATGTTGCTTAACTTGTCAAAAAATATGCATTCATGTTACTCGAACTAACACTAAATTATACTAGTATATATTTCTTAAAAGTTTAGTAACTTAAGTGAAAAAATAAAATTTTAGTAACTTAAACGAACATGCGTGTAAATGCTACTAACATTTTTATATAATAACCCAACATAGAGTATGTGGTCTCTTAACCAAAAGAAAATGAGAAAGTCGTTGAACGATGACGATCATCTAATCAAACCCTTAGCTTAGATATTGTATCTAAGTCTTTGATAAATAAACGAAAACTAAACTGGGAAGATAAACGAAAAGCCTTTATCAACAAAGTTAAGATAATTCTAAGGGTAAAAGCTAAAAATATCATCTTATTTAGTGATTTGTGCCGACTTTAAACACTTACTATTTAATCTCGTGACTTTACCATCGTACTTTCAAATTCGTTCCGACTAAACCAATATGACCATAAAATGACTATATTACCCTTTTAAATGACTAGAATATCCTTTATCTTTTCACATTTATTTCATCAAAGAATACAGATATGATTTTTTTCAGTAAATGAAAAACGCAAACACCACATTAATAATCCTTTTCACCATCCAAATCAACAAAAAACATACATACAAAACCCAGTAGATCTGCTGAGAAATATAAACTATGTTGTTCAACATGTAGATGTGCTAACGATGGTTGTTTCTGATTCGACCGACGGTGGAGTCACCATTAAAATTTATATTCAAGATCCGATGATGAGTTTAAATATCTTTAGTCGAAGACATCTTCTGGAGGTAAGCATATCCCATGAACTTCGGATCTTGAAACAAGGTTTTCGGTCGATCTTGGAGAACGTGTTTTTAAGGATGTTGGGATTGAATTCAATTGTTTTTTTTTGTTTATGATAAGTATAAATATCACAAGAAGGATGTTTCTAACTTTACTAAGAGAATCACTAGGTTATTTTATTTAAAATAGTCAAACAATTTTCTAGCAGAAGTTTGAAGGTTTCCATTTTGTGTATCTATATGATTTGGTCCTTCTTGGATAAATGATGAAGATTGCAGATTTTCGGCTTTTAAAGCTCTGGCTTGTATGAGAATCTCCTCAATATATTGATCACCGGATTCACTTTGATGACTAGTTAGTACCATATCAAGAGGTAAGCCACTCATGTTCAATATATTTAACTCCATCATAACTTCCCCATTAAGTAGAAAGTCAACCACCTATCAAAAACAAAAAGAACATCAGTCGCAAAATCTTAAATTGTATTTTCACAATTTTTGTTTCCCTGATTTTTGCAAATCGAGATGTCCATCCAGACAAGCGACATGTAATGGAGTTTCACCACCCTCCAATGCCATTGAATGAAGTGTATATGGATTGGTGTTGATCTCTTTAAGCAGACTTTCAAGGTCACCGTTCCACGCTGCTTGTAACAACCTTTGGTTCATGGCTTTATGATGAAGAATCCTGATACCTTAATGGATGAACGAAAAGCACAAAATTAATAATAATCTCATTTGTGAAGTTGTGGCTAGGTGGCAAGACATGTAATTATATTAAAGAAGACAAGGGTAATATAGTCATTTTATGGTCATATTGGTATAGTCGGAACGAATTTGAAAGTACGATGGTAAAGTCACGAGATTAAATAATAAGTGTTTAAAGTCGGCACAAATCAATAAGTAAGATGGTATTTTATAACTTTTACCCTAATTCTAAAGTTGGTAAAAAAAATTAAGGTTGTAAAAAAAATAGACGCAAGTCACGCGTCCGGTACCGCCTAACACTTAATACGTTAGACGACGATTAATCAAAAATTGATCAAAATAGGTTTTTTAAATAAAATTATAAATTACAACAGCCAGTTTAAGAATCAACATTGAACACAAAATGTAACACCTATAACTACACTATTGGCTAACTATTATAATTTCATAATCAATTATTCTACTCATCGTTTTGACCAAAACCCCTAACACAATTCTAACCTTAAATGACTGAATTAAAAAATCACGAAAGTTAAACCATAACTTTATCTTACTAATTGATAGTGAACACGAACCATTGTATGTAAGGCATAATCATATGTTCCACTCATCATTCTGAACAAAACCCTTATGATAATTCAAAATTTAAACGCCTATTTAAAACTCTAGTTTTTAGTACCATCAACAACGAATTTTGGAAAATAAATACAAATCCATCACTTACATACACCTTTAAACGATTTTCGTTTTAATGTTCTTTTTCCAGATGTGTCCCAGTTTTAGTTTATGTATGTGATTGTGGTTTTTTTTCACAACATATATGGTTTGTGTGTGTATATATGCAGCTTTTTATCGAGCAAAGTGACGCCTTTAGCTTATGAAACGTATTAATTGCATCACTCGTTCCATAATGACTTTGTTTCACCTTTAAATGACGTTGTTCAGTCTTAAACGAGGCAACTCAAGCCTTAAACAGTGTTGCGCTTGGAAAGGGTATACAATTAGCTTGAGCAACGGGCATTGTAGCAAAAGTAATTGGAAAAGAAGGGAAATAAGCCCTATTAACATTATTTATTAGGGATGTTTGTTTGATATCTAAAAACTGCTCAACAACAGTCGGACAAGCGGGGAAATGTTGTGGGTGAACAAAATTTTTAGGTAGAGTCATATCCAAGCATCAGCTCGGTAAGCGCCATGTAGTAAGAGGGGTAATTATGAACTCTATAGACCATACACCTAAGGGAAGTGAAGGAAAGACCCCAGTTGATGGGAAAAACACACAACCCCTAATGTGACTCTAATTACACATCTTATTTCCTCGTAAAACGGGCTTAAAATGAGTAAAATATCATCAAAAATGCACCATATATGCTCGTTTTCTTGTTTGTGTATGTGCAGTCACAATATCAGGAAATCACTTGGAAATGACAAAAATAAGATAAAACGAACACAAGGAATGAAAAAGTACAAGAAAAATGAAGTCGGATGTCATTTTACGGGTTTTGAAATCTTTAAGATCTCAATTTACCAAAATGCCCTTGAAGAATTGTGATTTACCAAAATGTCCCTCAACTTTCCAAATATACACTTTACACCCCTCACATATCCTAAATTACCATTTGGATCCTTAAAGTTTGCAAACATTGCAAGTTAAGTGTAAAATCTGTGGTTTTCATGTTTTGGTTATGACATAATTGTACACGTCATCTCATGAGTTATATATATATTGCCACCTTTGCATGAAAACTTTATACTATCATATGCATCATTCATGAGCATTCATACATTTGATCACGAGAACTATTTATATACTGTAACATGACTGTGAGTATTCAACCACTTTGCCAAATTAAACTATGAACTTATATCATGATTGTG
Organism: Glebionis coronaria; assembly: GCA_025667525.1. NCBI lineage: Eukaryota > Viridiplantae > Streptophyta > Magnoliopsida > Asterales > Asteraceae > Glebionis > Glebionis coronaria. The sequence continues at coordinate 500,656,654 of CM046878.1, read as the reverse complement.
ATTATTCAATCATCGGATCACAGGAACGTTTAGTATGACTATATCTTTATGAGCATACAAAACATACAGTTGATTATTCTGACGACTATAAAGTCACCTGAAACACATGAGCATATGCATGCATCATTTCAGGTTTATAAAAATATAAAACCATGATCACAATTAATAACGTTTACCAAGTACTTGTAATTACTATAAGAATATAGATTTATATATTTTCTATACACTATAAATGTTACTACGAGTCAACAATAGTTATTTGTATTTCAACTCACACTTATCAACTTATTAACATTTTATTAAGTGTCTTAAGTTTTGATTTAATAAAACTATATGTTTATTAACTAATGCTTATACTTTTACCAAAAACCCTAAAACTTAACCAAATCGCTCCAGATTCGAACCTACACTCACATTATACTACCTAGACTACTAATAACTCTACCAATTTACTAGGATTAATAAGTGTGAAAACACTTATTCTTTTACCACTTAATTATAATAAAAACCGAGCCAAAACGCGTATTTAATGTCGTAAAAGTCGGAATTATGCGTGGTTTGTATTTTTGTTGTGTTTTAGGAAAAAATATGATAACGGAATAAAACACGGGCTTTTGCGGGCTTTTATCGAAGAAAAAGACAAAAGACGAAGTCAAAAGATCAAAACTGCAAGAAGAAGGGAAGTCAAAGGCCTATTATGAAGATTTGTCGAAGAAAAAGTCTAAAGACGGAAGTTTAACGAAGTCGAAGAACCAAGTCTAATAAAAGAAGAAATTAGAAGACTAGTTCATTTTATCTATCGACAAATCCCGAGACAAAGTCGAGAAAGACGAGTTATTTAAAAAGACGAGAAGACAAGAAGAAAGAGAGAAGCAACATTACCACCTCCCCTCCTCCTATAAATACCCTCCTAATCCTTCATTAGGAGGATTTAGTTAGTTCTGTTAATGCAAGTGATGCCTAAAAATATTATTAGTGTTAACTAATCTTTCTTAGTTTTGATCACAACAAACTATATAACACATTTAGTGTAAAACACAAAACGAATTATTTAACTAACACTATCATCAAGGTAATAATCATATAACTAACTTTTCTTAATCACACTTAGTGATCATCAAAGTGATTATCCTTAAAACTCACTTTTGTTAATATGACAAAATATTTTTTAATAAACTTTCTTTTTAAGAAAATGTTTTATTAAAATGGAAAATGTAAATTTGAAAACGGCATATTCCATATACCATAAGAATATCCTTTGAAGGTTTAAAAAACCTAATATATTCCTACCCCACTAAAAGACAAAAAAGGGAGCGGACTCTACTGGGCGGTACCTTAAATAGCTAGGCGGTTCCTTAGCGATATGGAACCGCCGGCTAGTTAAGGATCCGCGCCCAGCTAGCCGTTGGACTTTGTCTTCTATAAATACTGGATCAAATCTCATTTTCCAATAAGCCTCTTGGACGTTTTTGTCAGCCCCCTTTCTCTTTTCTATAGCATAATCATTAGTAAATGATCACTTAATGTGTTAAGTATGTTTACATATGATTATCCTCTTGATCCCCTCCTTTACCTTGTCCAATGAGAAGATCACTTACTCACTAGTGTTGTGATAAAGATAAATCCATGAATTAGTCATGTTCATCATGTTAGCCTTTTTGTTTTTGTAGATCCATTTGTATTTATGAATACTTGGACTAGTTGTGTTCATCCAAGCTATTTGTGAATACTTGGATTTGTTGTGTACATCCATTGCATATGTGTTTGCTTGGATTTGTCTTGTGTAGATCCAAGCTACATGTGTGTACTTGGATATGTCTAGTTGAGTTGTAATAGATTTGTGTAGTAGTTCTCACTAAACTATAAAGTGATGTGGTTGTGTCTTGTGAGTTCTCACTAAACTTGAGAGTGATTAGTAGTTGTGTTGTGTGAAGTTCTCACTTAGCTTCAAAGTGAAAAGTCGTGAAGATTGGTTCTAGCTTTGGATTAGAACTCGACATCTAGCCTTGTGCCGTAAAATGGTGAAGTAGGCAACGTCGTGAAGATTGGTTCTACCTTGAGATTAGAACTCGATATTTAGCCTTGTGTCGTTAAATTGTTAAGTAGGCAACGTTGTGTAGATTGGTCCTAGCTAATGATTAGGTCTCGACATTTAGCTTAGTGTCGGAAAATAATGTAAGCGACGATGTAAGGCTTTCTCCGCCAAGAAGGGAGCTTGTGGATATAGTGGAAATCTCGAGTAGGTGTACTCGAGGAGTGAAGTAGAAACGAGGATAGAGCCTCGTTGTCGAACCACTATAAATCTTGGTGTCTTGTCACTAGGTTGTCTCTTTCCTTACTCTTTACTTATTTCATTATCATTATACTTACCTATTACCATTGCTAATGCATTTGAATTGAACCTAATCATTATGCAGCTTAGCTTCAAGTAAAAGATAGTTTTTACACACTTAATTCAAAGTAATTGAAATTAGGTGACTAATAGAAGAGAAACTATTCAACCCCCCCCCCCCCCCCCCCCTTTCTAGTTTCTACAATTGGTATTAGAGCGATGGTCACTCAAGATCTTTGAAGTATATTATACAATAAAACTTGGATCAATCCATTGTCTCCTCAAATTAGAAGGTCTAGTTATACTAAAGTTTCTCTTTGGTCAAAACTATTTTGTCTTGGAAAATAGGTCTTTTAATTGGTAATATTGCATCCCTCTTAGATTAGTAGCCCTTATGCATTTTAGATCTACTCTTGAAATGTATCTACTAGTTTGCATCTTGCTTTGTGTAGGTACTCATGAAGATCAATCATTCAATTGGTTGTGGATTGAGTTACTTGCACTTGTAGAAGACTCATCTTCATTGATCTTCAACATATTTGAATGATGATATCAAGATGATTGGGAATGATACTAGTCCTTGAAGACTTAGTACTCATCATAGTCATTGTTGGGCATTGCATTGATTCCTTGATGGATTGCTCTTTGTGGCCAAGGTACGCTTTCATTCTTCCACACGCCCTTTGATCATTCTTTTGATCATTACTTGACTATATGCTTGTTCGTGGCATCCTTGCCTTGACATTTGTTTGTGGTTTGTGATTCTTTTCTTTTAATCCTCTCAAACCTTCATTGCTTGGATACTTGACTCACTGTGGTGATGTAGAGTGAGTTAGTAGTAGCTTAAAGTATCAAGCATGATTTCCATGGTTTGCACCCTTACGGTTAGTAGGCCCTTTGTGGGAGAGAAAGTGAATCAATACCTTGCTCATATTTTGGTTTAAACTAAGACTATTCTTGAAAGTGATCTTAGTCTATGCTTCAATAATTGCTTTGTGTTTATTCATTACCAAAACCGTTTAACGTTTCGCCGGAAAGGCACGTCTTAAACCACTATATATGACACAAGCTCTTCGTCTCCATGATTTGAAGATTTCCATTAATCCCTTGAGCATTAATCTTAGTCTTGATTCACTTCCCTTGACTTCTCTCCACTTTGCTTTTTCGCTACGAGTAGTCGTTTGTCCGTTTCGGTTCTTTTCGATCTCGATTCAAATCGTAATCCTTCATTAAGGCATATTGCTTAGTGTTATGATGATCCAATGATATTCTAAAAGGTTTAAGATATATTTTTAAGTATTTTAGAAAACTTGGTTTTCAAATTTTTGGCGTATTTCATTGATAAAAACCAGCCTCTGCATGCGGTTCTTTATCTCTAGCGGCTCAAACCCGCGGTTCCTTATCGATAAGGTACCGTGGGCAGTAAAGTTTGTCAGAGCGCCAGTTTTATTAAAATAACCTTTTTCAAACCAAACCCTCTCTCTTCCAAAAACACACAGCCGACGAATTCCACCTTTTCCACCATTGTTGAAGCTTCAAAAACCTTCAATCACTCAAATTAATTGATTCCAAGTTGTGGGTTTCACTCATCCTTCATCAAACATCAATTAATTGTAAGTACTTTCTTTCAATTTCATCTATTTTTTTCTAGGGTTCATCCTTTCATAATTGGGGATTTTTAAAATTGAAATTGAATTAGAACCTTAATAGGAATATGGGTTGACATGGTTATTTTACTATGATTCCTTAGGTTCATATTCATTAAGATTTCACTAAAACCCACTTGTAGAACAATCCGAATTTTGGCTAAATAATCTTGGTTAAAATATGGAATTGAGATGAACCCATGAACAAATAGGTAGTTGCATTGTTAATGCTTACCTAAAATGCTTGTTTTGAAAAACCAATGTTCTAGTTCATTGTTGATCCAACATAGCTCATATGTTCTTGGTTAATAATGGAATAGATACATTGTGAGCATGAGAATGATACGGATTCAATCCTTTGTTTGTCAAGAAATTGATATAACACATTCTCATATTTTTGAGTTTTGATTTTATTTTTCATATGAGTGATTGGAAAAATATTTTCTTATGTTTATTTAGGTACTAATCATGCCTTCACAATACCAAAAGGATCATCAACTTACTAAACAATACATGCCAAACCTTTCCCAAACCTATGCTTCCACTCAACTTCGAAACTCCTTTCCATCCTTTTCTACTCGATGTTTCCATAAGGGTAGAGTTGTTGATGAGGGAATAACGGGTTATGATTATATCCAATCTATGTTTGAGCTTTTGGGGGTTTGATTGCTTTCTCAACATAGAAGAAGATATTTACCCCTTGTTTCTTCTAGAATTCTTTAGCACTTACTCCATGTTTGTATACAATGGCGAAATCTTCATTCGATTCTTATTGAATGATCAAATGATTCAATACTCTCTTGAAAATTTTGGTGAAATTCTTGGTGTGCCATATGAAGGCACTTGTCGTTTCACGGATAAATGGAGACTTGATGCTCTCTTGGAATCCTACGATAAAAATTGACCCGGAGTTTATCCTTGACATCATTTCGAAAGAGCGTGATGGAAACGTTGTGAGAAGCCTTCATTCTAATGTGCGAAATGTGAATCGCTATGAAGTGCTCTCTAGCGACCTTAAGGATTTTATGGTCCAATGGGCAAATATCCTTAGGGAGAATGTATTTTGTCTTGGTGGAAACCGAGATCATATCCCGGCTTGTATGGTGCATATGTTGAGTTGCATCTTTACATCAACCAAGTACAATTTGGCATTCTATATCGCTCGACGAATAAATTATGCCCTTTCAAAGCCCAAAACAAACCTTCCCTATGTTATGCTTCTTACTCGCCTTTTCAAAAGGGTTGCTCATGACTTTCCCCACCTCGACCTTTCACGCTTTCACCCGGTTCATCGGGTTATGTTGCTTATTCAAGAGGTATATGCAAGAAAGCCTAGAGGTGATCGAGGTTCGCGAAAATCCGATCATCAAGAGACGGATGATGAGGACACCTATATGCCAACAAGTGATGGTGATGGCATAGTTTCTAGTTCTCACTTCAACTCTTCGAGTAATTCCCACCCATCCTCAAACTCATTCGTGGATGGACTTAAAGACTTAGCTCCTCCACCTCATTACTCCTCTAGTGAAGTACCGGAAGATCTCAACATGGAGCATCTCTACCGTGAAAATCTTAGGACTCGAGGTGAATTGCATGAACATCAGGTTGAGTCAAGGAAGGGATTCAAGTATTTGGGGAATATGATCAAGGGATTGGGCAAGAAAAGAAGGTGAAGACTTTGAATTGTTTTCAAAGAATACATGTTGGTAAACATGTAATGTTGAACATTTTTTTCTTGGATGTGTATTAACTAAATTCTACTTGTTTGGATTATTTTTTATTTATCCTAAATGTTTGCCATTGTGATTATGATTTGCATAGCTTTGTGCATCCTATGTGTTAGTTAGCCTCCTAGATTTTGGTCAGTAGTTAACTTTGGCTTGAAAATCCTTTGGTAAAAATCTGGGCTAACCAAAGTTTGAGGAAGTACCATTTTTGAACACCACTGGTCGCGGTTCCATATCGACCCGCGGTACCTTATTGATAAGGAACCGCCGCCCCTAGATAAGGAACCGCCGGCTACTGTGTCCGACATAATATTTTCTTTACACTATTTTCCTTAATTTGTGTAAACCTTGCTTGATTCTTTGCAAAAACCTGCACATTTCCTAAACTAGGTTAGCTAAATTCGTTGTTCACATAAAAAAAATTTAACCCATTACTAGTTGGATCATCCCCTCACCCTTTTAAACCCACCTTGTTAGCAATGTTCTTCACACATTAAACCATTCTTCCATAAACCTTAAACCTCTCATTTCAACCATGGTTTTTACAAGAAGCGCAAACTCATCCAAAACCTCCACCTCAAGGAAAGATCTTAAGATTAAGATTAAAATGCCTAAACCTAACTCCTCACCCTTTCACACACCCAAGAGTGAGATTGTCCCAATTCTCATTTCTTCATCAAACTCACCACCTCTTGCTCCATGCAAGACTAACTCTACCCATGGAACCAACCATTCTCATGGTTCTACCTCCTCTTTATTCCAATCTAGGATGAATGAGCTTTACTCACCCCTCACTCCAAGTAATCTCTTGGATGTAACTACCCAACCACAACCCATCCAAAGCGTTCCCATTGTGAATGACTTTCATGATACCTTGGTGACTTCACCATTTACCCCTCCAAACTCACCCTTTTCACCCTTGGAGAGCATACCTCCACACTCACCCTTATCACCTTTGGAGAACATACCTCCTCCACCTCCACCTCCCTCAAACTTTCCAAACTTGGGTGATACTAGCTTTTATGGGTATTTGATGCACAATGGCACTAATTGCCCTTGTTGCCTCAACAACTTCTATCTCCTTGATATCCTTAGAATGGAGATGATTAGGGCTCACATAGAGTTTCAAAGCTTTTTGTTGAGCCTCTTTGACAATCATCCTCCTAGGAGATAAATGATTATTTTCCCTAATGAGTTTTTCTTTAAACCAAGCCAAGGAAGACTCTTAATCAAGACCTAGTTTTTAATCTAGTTTTGTCTTTAGTTTAGTTAATTGTTTTTCTTTATTTCCTTTATGTATCTCTTTCATGAGTGTTTTATGAGAATGAATTATGGACTTAGCATTGTGTGTTTCTATCTTTATGTGCACATCAATCAACTTTAATTCCAAATTAAAGTTGAACCTAAATATATCACAACCTCTAAAACTTGACTAAAATTGGTTCAAAATGTTATCTAAATATTTTGTCACCCTTTGTCAAGACATTCTTGGTGAATGTGTTGCTTTTATGCAACCCTAGCATAATTTAGTGCTAATAGAGGTAAAATTCCAAGATTTGAAATTTTTTGAGAAAGTCTTAGTTTTTCTCAAAACCCTGGAAAATCAAGGTTTCAAGTCCACTGCACGCGGCTCCTTAAAGTCGCGCGGTTCCTTAAGTGATAAGGAACTGCCGACCCTGTAAGGTACCGCGTACAGAAAGTCATTTTATGGCTCGTTTTTGGTCTTTCTTCATCACCCTATTCCCTGTCAAGATTCCATGTTTACTCAATTTGGCTAAACATTCCTTGACACTTTACATTTGATTTTCAAACCTTTGCCTTGTATTCTTTCTTCTTATACCCCCACCTTGAGATTTCATTCTCACACCTCAACAATGCCTAACTCTCCCTTTCATAACCTTGACATTTCTTTGTCACAAACCTCCTCACCCAAAGCTTCCTCATCCAAGCTTTCCAAGAAACCAAAAATCTCGGCTAGACCTATTTGGATCAAGAAAAATTATCCCTCTTCATCCAAACCACCCAAGAACCCCACCTTCTCTCCAATCAAGTATTGAAATGAGACCTACTCCACTAACCCCATCACTGGAGAAAAGGAAAATCTCCCCCCACCACCAAAACCTTTTGACACTCCTCAACTCAATGACCTTTCAACCTTCCCTAACCTCACAAGGCATTGTGAAAACATTTCCTACCCACTCTCGTCACCACCACCAAACCCTAGGTGTGATGGCCTTCCCCCATCAACCGAATTTGTGTGGCATCATGGATCCTCGTGTGCTTGTTGTCGATTTTAACAAATTGAACTTGCTCATGTGTATAAGAAGTTAAATTTTCTTGAATTGCTCCTCACTCGACCTCCTCTCAAAGTTTTCGTTCCCGTGGACAAAACTTCGAATGATGCATCGTCGTCTTATTTTTCCAACTAAAGGACTACACTCCCTTGGAGTCAATAAAACTTTAGTTGTTTTAGAGTCATTAGTGTTTTTAAGCAATCTTGGAAAATTATCACTATTAGACTAGCTTATGCTTTGTGGTTTAATTTTCCATATTTTTTGCTTTAGATACTCATATTGTGTGTATGACTATCTACTAAGTTTGTCTTTTTCATATTTATGTAATATGAAATCTTTGTGTTATGTTTGTTTTCTTTATTTGATGATTCTCTCTTCCTTTTGAGTTGATCGTGGTTAATCTTTACAATTGTTTATGGGTGATTCCATCAATTCTAAATTTTAACCCCTTGACAAATTTATCATCTTTATTGGTTGGATGCTTTTTTTCTACCTCCATTCCACCAATTGAACCTTGATTTTGTCATTTACCTCTTTAGACATACTTAGCAAATACTTGCTTCTAATTTGAGATTTCTTCTCCTTCTCCCTCTCAAGTTACTTAGTAGGTAGTGATCATATATACATTTGTGTTTCTTTCCTTTCTACTAACCTTTGTGTAGCATGTCACCTTAGCTCATACACTTGGTACCCCAAGAAAGGGGGAGCAACCACCAAGGGGGAGCTACTAGCAAAGTCTGGTTCTCTTCAAAGACTTGTGCTTACCTTTTTGCTACGACAAAGGGGGAGAAATGATAGTGATAAACTCGTTAATAATTCGATATTTTATGTTTCTACGTAAATGAGTTTATAGTTTATCGTAATCAAAAAAGGGGAGATTGTTAATGCAAGTGTTGCCTAAAAACATTATTAGTGTTAACTAATCTTTCTTAGTTTTGATCACAACAAACAATATAACACATTTAGTGTAAAACACAAAACGAATTATTTAACTAACACTATCATCAAGGTAATAATCATATCACTAACTTTTCTTAATCACACTTAGTGATCATCAAAGTGATTATCCTTAAAACTCACTTTTGTTAATATGACAAAAGATTTTTTAATAAACTTTCTTTTTAAGAAAATGTTTTATTAAAATGGAAAATGTAAATTTGAAAATGGCATATTCCATATGTCATAAGAATATCCTTTGAAGGTTTAAAAAACCTCAGATATTCCTACCCCACTAAAAGATAAAAAGGGAGCGGGCTCTACTGGGCGGTACCTTAAATAGCTAGGCGGTTTGATAGGTGTGAAAACACCCATCCTTTTACCACTTAATTCTGGCTAAAACAAGACCAAAACACGTATTTAATATCATTTGTTTGGAATTATGCGTGGTTTTTGTGTTTATTGTGTTTTCAGAGTCAACCGGGAGAGTATTGAAGAAAACATGGGATTGCACAGGTTTTATCAAGGAAAAAGACTCAAGACGAAGTCTATTGTCCAAGAGATGCAAAAGATTTGAAATCATTGTGCCTATTTGAAGATTTATCGAAGAATAGAGCCAAAGATGGAAGATTCACATATGTCGAAGAACTCGAGTCTATTAAATAAAAGATTATAAGACGAGTTGGAATTATTCACCAACACTTCTCAAATCCAAGTCGGAAACGTTTATTTAAAGACGCATGAAGACTAAAGAAGAAAGAAGAAAAAGGAGCCCAACCAAAGCCCAATCAAAAAGCCCACCACCATTACACACGCCTATATAAAGGCCTTACCTCACAAATTTTCACACACTTAGTTACTTAGTTTAGCTTAGTTTTCATTTTCTCTCTAGTTTTAGAGAGAGAAAGTTCTAAACTTTCTCTCACTAGATTTCATCTTTTTCCATTCAAGATCAAAACTTTGTATTACTTTTCATTAATCAAGTTCAAGTTTTTATCTTTTAATCTTTATTCTTATCCTTCCTTTCTTTTACTTTTATTGATTTTGGTACAAATCTCGTATGATCCGTGTTGTTCATCAATGATTTGTGCTTAAAAAGTTGATTACTTTTTATGTTTCCTTAAGTTTACACATAAATAAGCTTTAAGATCCTTGTTCTTATTGGCTTATTTGTTGATTTAGCTTATTTATTTTTTTAAGGTTTTTATGAAAAGTTCATCTTTTTATTGATTTGATTTAAAAGTTGTTTATTTTAAGCTTAGATAAAGTGTTTTTAGTGCTTATTTGATCAGCTTACTTTTGGATTCGAGCTTGTTAGGGAGTTAGCTTATTCCATAAGCTCATTTCCTTGCTTTTTATTCGGATCAGCACCATTTTCGGAAAGGGCAAAGCCCTTTTCCGACCTTACATTCCGACCAAGCATCCCCCTCTTTCCGATCGCAGTGATCGGAAAAGGGTTTCATATTTTCCGATTGGTGATATTAACATATTCCGACGGTAAGTGTTTCCCATCATTCCGATTTAGGCATTTCTCCATTATTCCGATTGTTTCATTTTCCTGGATTCCGATTGTAGCAAGTTTTGAACATTCCGATTGAGTGATTCTCATGTATTCCGATTGACTACATATTTACAGCATTCCGATCATTAGCTTTTCCTTGCATTCCGATCACCCCCAATCGGAATACATTCCGATTGGTGCACTTTCTCCCCTTATTCCGATTTAGCCTATTTGCTTTTGTAGCACCCCACTTGGATAAGTGGACCGTTACGTGTATTTATGGCGCGTCATCAAAGCATAAGGTAAATGTCCTAAAACATTAATTGACCAAAAAGGAAATACCGGAATCAAACATCGGCAATCCAAACATAAGCCCAAAACATGAAAAATAAAATACTGAATGAAAGGACTAAACAATGTCCAAAAAAAACAGAATAATGTAAGAATGCATAAAGTAAGAAGTCTGGATAGCTTCCATCCAAATGCAAATGCTCTTAGAATCCTAAAAGCGTCCTGGTGTACCTGCCGTTAGAACATGAAAGGAACTACGGCTGAGCATAACGCTCAGTGAACGGATATAAAGCATGATAAGAATATACTGAATGAAACAGGCGATAGAATACAGAAGCTGTAAGACTGATATGTAACATGTGGTAGAACTCTGCATAAAAATCTGAGCAACCTGGTTCATATATACTGATACTGAAATATAACTATTAATTCTGAAAACATGCATTTACTGTATTTTATTTGCCAGAGCTTATATAGGTCACGTGCTGTAACAACCGTGCATGAATAACTGGAGGGGTGACCTCGTCATGCTGTAGAGGGGTGACCTCTAAATAACTGTGCTAGGTGGAGGGATCAGCTCCAATGTGAAGGATGTAGAGCACACACCACATTCACCCTGATAACTTGTAACACATATAAGCCTAGGATGCATCCATACGCCCCACTAAAAATACTGATAAGATGGCCAAGCTGAGCTAAGTGGGACGATGCAGGATATCACTCTCCTGCATGTGAGTCACGACACCGGTGCCTCTAGTGTCGTGGTTACGGTACCTCCATAACTAGTACATAAACTGGTCGTGCTTGTATATAATGCTCAGGCAATTTATTTAGTTATTAACATGATTACTGATAAACTTAAACATATACTGGGGAAAACATTTGGCTGAAGACGGGAAATCCTAATCATGCATAGAAAGGAAAATCCTTACTGAAAGGACGGAAATTCCGTACCTCGTGTCCAGTACTGAAATAAGACTGAAAGCTGACGGATCGAATCTGACTTCACGGATACTACATAAATAATGGACGCGAAAATAAGTTGACTGATATCCATTTATTTTATTGATCTTAATTGTTCTCAGTTTGATTCAAAACTGTCTTGGTATTTTAATACTATATAATCTGATAAATCTGAATGTTCTGTCTTATTTCTGATAAGTGTATTCTTATAATTCTGATTACCGTATGATATGTATTTCCAATATTTACGATCTTATTAAAAATAGTAACCTGTCATACATAGAAAGTTTCCTGATTTAGAAATATTTCCCATTTAATTTCTTTAAAATTAAATCATTAATAAATCATAAATTAAATCCGACTTTTAAAAGGACAAAGCTAAAATCGATTTAGTCTTACTAATTAAATAAACAAAATAATAAATATATTTAACTTTATTTTTAAAATATAAAAACTTATTTATAAAGTGCTTTAACCAAACTAAAATAATTCCCACTGTTTTCCTTAATAACTTCCCCCTGCTAGTTATACACAGTTCCCACTGTTTTCCTTATATTAGAGTTCCCACTGCCTACATTAAATTCCCACTGTTAGTCTATATTTCCCACCGTTTTCACTGTGACAAAACCAAACGCACCTTTATGTTTATGCAGACCCAAACGCACCCTTATGCAGAAATAAACCCAAACACCCCCCGTTGGTGTTTTCTGCTGTTCGAAAAGCCAAACACCCCTGCTGTGGGGTTTGTTTCGGGCTGGTCACAAAAGAGACACCGAGACCTTGCTGTGGTCTCGGCTGGTTCGAGCAGCAACACACCGAGGCACTTATGTGTCTCGGGTTGTGTGATAACCACACCCCGACTCCCTTTGCTGCGGCTGTACAAACCAGACACCACCACCGAGACATTAAGTCTCGGTTTGGTGTACAATCTCTCAACCCGACATTCTCCCCTGTTGTGGTTTTTCTGATCGGGGCTGGGCAAAAAGAAAAACACACCGAGACCTATGATTACGCAAGAATAAAAGGAGTTAGGATTACCTTGGTGGTTTAGAATGAACCCGATCTCCCTCACTTTCTTTCTCTTTTTTTTTTTCGGCGGCACAACACAAACCCTAGATCTTCCTCTTTTTTTTTTTTGTACGTTGTGTGAGTAAAGGGGAAAAACCCCCGTCCTTTTCTTCTCACCCAAAAACCAACGGGCTAAAGCCCATTTCCTTTTCTCTTTTTATTATTATTTTTTTTAAAACTGCCCCCTTTAACTTTATATAGTTTTCCTTTTTTTTTATAAATCATTTTCGCGTATAAATGTATTTAATTTCCGCGTTCTAACTTTCTGAAAACGTAAGTCTTTTCTGTGTAATAATTTATATCTACGTCATATTTCCTGCAATTAAATAATTATTTTTCTGAATAATTATATATAGTTTATAATAAATCGAGACTAATACTTCTTATCTGAATAGGCTGCAATATTTATAGTATTTAATAAGCTGGGATAACGTAATTAATTTCTGCGTTTATATCTCTGACTAATAATTAGTACTTATATAGTTTATTAAAATTAAACTGCGTATTTAAATATTCTGATTTTTAAATACGGGTTTTGCAATTCTTCCCCTCTAAAAACAATAATTCGTCCCCGAATTAAGGATACGACCATACTGGGTTTTACAATTCTTCCCCTCTAAAAAGGAGAAATTCGTCCTCGAATTAAAGGTAATAAGCTGATGAAGTTATAAGAACTGAAAGCACGTAACTGAGACAAATAAGCTGAAGGATAATTTGTCTTCTAATTAAGACATAATGTTGCTGATAGGTATAAACCTGACATGACTGAAATGATCATATAACGTGACATGGCTGAAGAGAACATGGAACGTGACATGACTGAAAGAACTTAATTGGATTTATTGAAAGAAAGGGGATGAGAGGTCCGGATGGACTCCTCTGTTTCGAGTGGCCTCCCGCTCGAAACGATTCCTTCAACGGTCTAAACATAATAAAAAAATCTTGGTCCTAATGACCCTGTCCTGATGATGCTGAATAGTTTCCGGTTCTATACTTAAGATAGATTTTCTGAACCTGAATGAATAAGCTATAGCATGTAGTATACATGAAATGGTACATACAATTATCTTGAAAAGATCACATTTATATCTCTGAGTAAGATGCTGAGAATATATATAGGGACGAACTACGTGAACAATTGTGAACATGCTAAGTGAGCAATTGTGAACGTGGTTCATGATTATATGAGGAGCGCTGGCATGGAATTAGAATATGATAAGTGAATCATACTGTGAACGTGATACTAGAATATATCATGAACGTATGCTGACTGAGGAATGAATGCCAAACGATAAGGTCTGAGATGTGAAACGTCTGCCTGGTTATTGGAAAGTTGTACTAAACTTGAGTCTGATTTCTCAAGCTTTCTGTAACCGTATTCGGTAATAACTGAGAAACGTGTATCATGAAATGGCACACGAACTTGAACGTGAACAATGTTATGAACACCAACGTGAGTTTAAATTATGAGATCGCATAAAAGATGAACTGAAACAACATCATACTGCGAATGAGACGTAAACGTGAAAGTGAAAATAAACACGAATTTGAAGTGGGCATAAACATACACTTGATCGTGAACATGAATTTTGTCTGATATGATGATCGATGGAATGCCTTGAATTCGTACGATTTACTGCTGAATTTCTAAATTTTCTGCAGATCTGCTACTGCGTGATCCTTTCGGATGAAAGAAAACGTACAGGCTGGTTACATGGTTGACGATAATTTATATAGTATCATATTTTTTTCTGAGTCTGTGGTAACTGATAATGTTTTCATGAAAATTCGTCTCATTTCTGTTCAGATATTTTTAAGGATTGTGGTAACTCACTAACATGACGGTGTTCTATCTTGAACCTGCAGTAGGTCAGGCATCTTGATATGAACATAGCTGCATCAATGTGTGATGCGGATTCTATCAAAGTTTTGTCTGAGATTATGGAACATTCTGGTGGAAATCCGGTTGAATAGTCTTAAAACATTTTTAGTGAGAACTGTCGGCAATTTCTGCTGTAGTAGGCAATTGAGTTCTAGAAAATTTTATACTTCGTTCACAGTCGTCAGTCGGGACCATCAGGTGATGGCCTTCACCTTCGCAGCATTGTTGAAATTTCTTCCTGCTAAGGTAGAATGGCTCAGAAATGCCATTTTGTTCAATTGGGATTCATGTCTGGAAAGCTGTAAATAAAATTTTCTCTAATCGAAGATTCTGTACAACTGTGAGAGGATGATTCTCGTGTTTTTCTCTAGAATTTAGCAGGTCAGAATGTGATCAATGAATATACTGACGATTTTGTCTGCGAATTCATGGGACAATTTTATTCATAATTTTCATACTATAGCCGGGCATTAGGGAGCTCAGACGTATAAGTCAAATTTTGTAGAGAGACTATAACTTGTTCAACAACAATCTGGAAAACATCATGTTTTTCTCTCACCACTGTTGGTGGCATGATCGTGAATTGTTCTGGAAAATATTTAAGACATCGTAGCAGGTCAGGTAACCTCCTATTCGTGGAATGAGTATCGTTTTATGAATGGTACCCGGCCTTCTTACTGATAGACAGAAATGATACACCTCCTGGTGGTGCGCTAGGGCGAATAAAGCCTCGTTCCGGTAATTCTTGCAGCAATTGATGCAGCTCTTGTAACTTAGCTGAAGCCTTGGAATAAAGAGTTTTGAAAACAGTTTATATTCCTGAGACAAGCTCGATGTTAAATCCTGTCTCATGGTCAGGAAGGAATTTCTAGAATGACATTCTGGAAATTTCTTCTGGAAATGCTGAAAGAAATCTGCTGTTCATAACTTTAATGAACTTCAGAAATAGATTATAACTGGTGGCTAGAAAGTCTTCGTAGCTATGGACTGATAAGTCACGCGCTCGTAGGGCAGGAACAATTTATACTGATTTTTCTGGCAGAAATATGATGAATGTACTAGGATTTAGTAAGACGGATCTCGTCGTTAATTGAAAGGAGCACCTTAATAAACATGGTGGTTCTTTGGAGTCTTTTCTGGCTGGGAGGTAGGTAAATACCTTATTTAAGATAAAGCTGACCTATGGATACATGGAGTAAACATGGCGATTTTCACTGAATGTGTTCGTCTGTAACCTCACAGAATGAATACTGTGTGTTTAACCTAATTAATATTTCAGTGGTGGTAACTGGATCTTTAAAGATCTGCTTTTATACATGGCATGACTACACAGTCATACCCCATTGGAGGGTACTCTGAATTTCTGGGAGCCTGATATGTGTCTTCCGAAATGATACTTGAGACCTATATCTTGGCTGATGTCTTGGCACGTGTTTCGGTAGATGAATCTGAACAAGGCTGAGAATTTTTTATGGTAACTGCTAGGATTGGCGGACCGGTTAGACTACTGACCTCTGTTTTTCTGGTCACGTCCGTTCCGGAGTTCCGATGGTTACTGACTGATTAATTATCAGCACGGTGGTTGTCACTACTACTTTGTCTGTAAATTTATGACGATCATTATCATGACCTTGATTCATGTAACTATTTCTGCTGAGTGGTCGGCTGGTTACCGGTTCCCACTCTTCTGACGGAAAGATTAGCTGAGTGATGTGTGACATCTAACTGAGGAAGTAAAAACATAAAATAGAATGGTAGTGTCTGATGGTTGAATTTATTCTTGTCAGAAATTTCAAATTTATAGTTTTCGTCCTCGTTCCGCGGCATCAGCATCTTAAGAAATCTCCAAAGTTCAGCAGTATCAGCATCTGTGTGGTCTTCAGAGTGTTAGCAACATCAGCATCTGGTAAAATCGTCAACTCACGAGCAGCATCAGCACCTGGTAGAATATCGACAAGTGGAAACGCCTGAGATGATTAAGGATCGATTAGCAATATCCATGGAATAGGGTACCTGGAGTACACCTGAACTACTGTACATGAAGTACAAAATGAATACTGCACATGGAGCATATCTGAGACGCTGTACCTGGAGTACACGTGAAATATTATACATGGAGTATAACTGAGACACTGTACATGGGGTACATATGGAATACTGTACATGGAGCTGGTGGAAATTTTATGGGATGATCGATACTGGTGTCGCTTGTCTGACATTATCAAAGAAATAAATTGATTTAAACGGTAGTAAACTGAACTGAAATGGGTAACGTGATAGCCTGGTAATTCCTGTGTAGACTTAATGATGGTTGTATCGAGGCTGAAAGTATGATTAAACAGAGTTTCATCAATGTTCAGTATGAAGACAGAAGACATGATTGATAAAGACCAGAACATGATTTATCATGAAATAGGATTTTACTGTAATCCTTCTATATTTTAGCCTGAAGGCATCATCACCTTGCTGAAAACATAATCCTCGTAAGGAGACATGAAACTGAATCATCATGTAGATGAAATCAACGTGAGGATATGAAAATTTGACTGTTATAAGGAACACAAAAAGTTAAATCAACTGAGGTGTAATATTAACTGATGTGGACGGCTATGGTTCAATCCACGTACGTCAAGGAAGGAAACATGAGACTAAGTATGGGCTATTCTGGTTCGATCCATACTGGTCAAAATTTTCTGAGAACTGTCATGTATAGAAATTTATAATCTGGTATTAAATATGGATGGCTGAAGTCCAATCCATACTTGTCAAAATTTATAGAATGTCATGATATGACAAGGGTGAACAACTGTGGATCGGTTCACAAAACATCATTTGACTGAAAAACATGAAATTTGACTTGAGAAATGGTGAACGTTTATGGCTGGTTCACCAAGTGATATTTGACTGAAAACATGAATCTGTCATGAGTAAGGGTAAACGCCTATGGTCGGTTTACCAATACAAAATCTGAACAGCAAGGGTGAACGCCTATGGTCAGTTCACCAAAACGAAAATTCGCTAAAAAGCATATGCGACTAAATATGGCTAGTTATGTACCAACCTTTTACTTAGTCAAAACTTTAAGAAAATTTGACTGATAAATGAAGAAAACTGACTGAATAATCCATGTGAAACATGAAAGATAACAACGCCAAAATCTGGGAAGTTCCTGGTGACTACCCACTAGTCACAGGTCAAGTTTTAGAGCTTACAGGTCGAACCTTGCGCTCTGATACCATAATTGTAGCACCCCACTTGGATAAGTGGACCGTTACGTGTATTTATGGCGCGTCATCAAAGCATAAGGTAAATGTCCTAAAACATTAACTGACCAAAAAGGAAATACCGGAATCAAACATCGGCAATCCAAACATAAGCCCAAAACATGAAAAATAAAATACTGAATGAAAGGACTAAACAATGTCCAAAAAAAAAACAGAATAATGTAAGAATGCATAAAGTAAGAAGTCTGGATAGCTTCCATCCAAATGCAAATGCTCTTAGAATCCTAAAAGCGTCCTGGTGTACCTGCCGTTAGAACATGAAAGGAACTACGGCTGAGCATAACGCTCAGTGAACGGATATAAAGCATGATAAGAATATACTGAATGAAACAGGCGATAGAATACAGAAGCTGTAAGACTGATATGTAACATGTGGTAGAACTCTGCATAAAAATCTGAGCAACCTGGTTCATATATACTGATACTGAAATATAACTATTAATTCTGAAAACATGCATTTACTGTATTTTATTTGCCAGAGCTTATATAGGTCACGTGCTGTAACAACCGTGCATGAATAACTGGAGGGGTGACCTCGTCATGCTGTAGAGGGGTGACCTCTAAATAACTGTGCTGGGTGGAGGGATCAGCTCCAATGTGAAGGATGTAGAGCACACACCACATTCACCCTGATAACTTGTAACACATATAAGCCTAGGATGCATCCATACGCCCCACTAAAAATACTGATAAAATGGCCAAGCTGAGCTGAGTGGGACGATGCAGGATATCACTCTCCTGCATGTGAGTCACGACACCGGTGCCTCTAGTGCCGTGGTTACGGTACCTCCGTAACTAGTACATAAACTGGTCGTGCTTGTATATAATGCTCAGGCAATTTATTTAGTTATTAACATGATTACTGATAAACTTAAACATATACTGGGGAAAACATTTGGCTGAAGACGGGAAATCCTAATCATGCATAAAGGAAAATCCTTACTGAAAGGACGGAAATTCCGTACCTCGTGTCCAGTACTGAAATAAGACTGAAAGCTGACGGATCGAATCTGACTTCACGGATACTACATAAATAATGGACGCGAAAATAAGTTGACTGATATCCATTTATTTTATTGATCTTAATTGTTCTCAGTTTGATTCAAAACTGTCTTGGTATTTTAATACTATATAATCTGATAAATCTGAATGTTCTGTCTTATTTCTGATAAGTGTATTCTTATAATTCTGATTACCGTATGATATGTATTTCCAGTATTTACGATCTTATTAAAAATAGTAACCTGTCATACATAGAAAGTTTCCTGATTTAGAAATATTTCCCATTTAATTTCTTTAAAATTAAATCATTAATAAATCATAAATTAAATCCGACTTTTAAAAGGACAAAGCTAAAATCGATTTAGTCTTACTAATTAAATAAACAAAATAATAAATATATTTAACTTTATTTTTAAAATATAAAAACTTATTTATAAAGTGCTTTAACCAAACTAAAATAATTCCCACTGTTTTCCTTAATAACTTCCCCCTGCTAGTTATACACAGTTCCCACTGTTTTCCTTATATTAGAGTTCCCACTGCCTACATTAAATTCCCACTGTTAGTCTATATTTCCCACCGTTTTCACTGTGACAAAACCAAACGCACCTTTATGTTTATGCAGACCCAAACGCACCCTTATGTAGAAATAAACCCAAACACCCCCCGTTGGTGTTTTCTGCTGTTCGAAAAGCCAAACACCCCTGCTGTGGGGTTTGTTTCGGGCTGGTCACAAAAGAGACACCGAGACCTTGCTGTGGTCTCGGCTGGTTCGAGCAGCAACACACCGAGGCACTTATGTGTCTCGGGTTCTGTGATAACCACACCCCCGACTCCCTTTGTTGCGGCTGTACAAACCAGACACCACCACCGAGACATTAAGTCTCGGTTTGGTGTACAATCTCTCAACCCGACATTCTCCCCTGTTGTGGTTTTTCTGATCGGGGCTGGGCAAAAAGAAAAACACACCGAGACCTATGATTACGCAAGAATAAAAGGAGTTAGGATTACCTTGGTGGTTTAGAATGAACCCGATCTCCCTCACTTTCTTTCTCTTTTTTTTTTCGGCGGCACAACACAAACCCTAGATCTTCCTCTTTTTTTTTTGTACGTTGTGTGAGTAAAGGGGAAAAACCCCCGTCCTTTTCTTCTCACCCAATAACCAACGGGCTAAAGCCCATTTCCTTTTCTCTTTTTATTATTATTTTTTTTTTAAAACTGCCCCCTTTAACTTTATATAGTTTTCCTTTTTTTTTATAAATCATTTTCGCGTATAAATGTATTTAATTTCCGCGTTCTAACTTTCTGAAAACGTAAGTCTTTTCTGTGTAATAATTTATATCTACGTCATATTTCCTGTAATTAAATAATTATTTTTTTGAATAATTATATATAGTTTATAATAAATCGAGACTAATACTTCTTATCTGAATAGGCTGCAATATTTATAGTATTTAATAAGCTGGGATAACGTAATTAATTTCTGCGTTTATATCTCTGACTAATAATTAGTACTTATATAGTTTATTAAAATTAAACTGCGTATTTAAATATTCTGATTTTTAAATACGGGTTTTACAGCTTTACTCCGATCTTACTTTCTTTTAGTACCTTTTTTAATAGTTCTTATTTTTCACAAAGTTTTCCAAGTGTTAGTTTTTATCAAGTGTTCACTTATTTTTCTCTAATATAATCTTTAATTTTCAAGCATTTACTTTTAACTTGCCTTTTTAGTTTAAACTTTCAAGTCTTTAATGTTACTCTTCGACACTTAATTAATTGTTATTAGTTTAAAATAGATAAACAACCAAACTTCTTTTTATTAACCAAGAACAAATCATTCCACTTAAGGCCGAGATCAATTCGAGAGGATATCGAGAGATTTAATTTGAACCCCTACAAAAAGCATTGTATCAAATGGCGCCGCTGCCGGCTCTTCTCGTTAAGATCAAAAGTTTTTTGTGAGAACTTGGATTTTGGGATCCGTTCCCTGTGAACGTTACTTTTTCATAATGATTTTTCAAAAAATACTAAAAAATATAAAATTTTCAAAAATACAAAAAAATTAAAAAAACATAAAAACCAAAAATATTTTTGCTTTGCTTTTCTTTGTTCGTTCTTTTGCAGGTGTATGCGCACTCGATCCACGTCTTATCAAGAGACCGAGCCTCTCGATCACTTAGACATGGCCGGTGTACCACCTCCAAACAATAATAACAACAACAACCCACCTTTCAACAACATGAACAATAACAACAACAATGAGCCCCTTCCGGATAATCGCCCGATGATTGAATTGCTGCAAGCTCATGTCGATGGCAACACTGATCCAATTGTCATACCTACAATTTCCGCCAACAACTTTGAGCTAAAATCAGGCTTTATCCAGATGGTCTCCGCTCAACCATTCTTGGGACGTACCATTGATGACCCACATGACCATATCAAGAGATTCTTGCAACTCACCAACACGATCAAGTTCAATGGTGTTCCACAAGAGGTTATCAGGTTACAACTTTTTCCCTTTTCTTTAGAGGGACAAGCCCGGCATTGGCTTGCTAAGGAACCGCCACAGAGTATTCTCTCGTGGACGGATTTGGAAACAAAGTTTATCAATTACTTTTTTCCACCCTCTCGTACTACCGCTTTGCGGAATGAGATCATAAATTTTGAACAAAAGTACGATGAGTCATTCAGTGAATCTTGGGATCGTTTTAAAGATCTTTTAAGAAAATGCCCACAACATGGTTTTACCAAAGTACATCAAATTAATACTTATTACAATGGTTTAAGCATGAGTGACCAAGATTCACTGAACAGTGCCTCGGGGGGTAATCTATTGGCTAAGACTTCCAATGCTGCTTGGGATATCATTGAGAATAAGTCTCGTGTGCAAACCAAGAGTGTTAGGACCAATGTCGCTAGTGCTAGCACTAATGACAGCGACAAGCGACTCGATAAAATCACTACACTTCTTGAATCGCTTGTCACCCATACCGTCAGCAACAATAACAGCAACAATGCTAAAAACGCTCAAGTTAATGCTGTCAGCCAACCTTGTGAGATATGCGGTGGTCCTCACTCTTACACAACTTGTACCGCCACCCAAGACTACCCTGCTGAGAATGTGAATGCGGCATATGGCACCTATCCTCAACCTGCTTATCAAGCTAGACCTCAAGGTGACCGTAATTTGCTTAGCTACCGCTCCAACAACTACCTCTCACCACCCGGTTTTCCTCCAAGCAACCCAAACCAACAACAAAACCTCAATCGCCCTCCTCAACAACAACTACAGCCTCGACAACCATACATACCTCCTCACAAGCAGCAACAACCACCTCAACGTAACAACCAAGTTTACCAACAACCTGCTTATCAACCACCAGCATACAATGCTCCTCCCAACCAAACCACCAACGCATTACACCAAGAGGTTGCAACCTACATGAGGACCAATGATGTGATCGTGGAAAATCTCCAACAGGAAGTGCGAAACTTGAAAGCAGACTTGGTCAAGCAAGGGAACGATTTGAGAGCCGACATGAGAAATACTATAGATAGTCAAACGAATGACTTAAGAAACATGATGGCTAGTTTCTTCAACGGTAATCAACCCTCTTCTTCAGGTACTCTTCCGAGTAACACCGTTGTGAATCCAAGAGGGGAGATGAAAGCAATCACCACTCGCAGTGGCAAAGGTACCACGGAACCCGAGCTTCCTATACCTCCACCGGTGGTTGTGACTAAGGAGAACGAGTCACCTGCTCCTATTCCTCATCCTTCTCCTTCCCCAATTTCTCCACCTCTTCCTTCTACCCCTCCTCCACCCAAGGATGTGAGTGATCCTATTCTTCCAAAGCCTTCCTCTTCTTCCAATATACCTTATCCATCTAGGTTGAGGAAAGAGAAGCTCAAAAGCAAGGACGATATTCAGGTTTCAAACTTTCTTAAGATGTTTAAACAACTGAATTTCAGTATCTCCTTCGCTGAGGCTCTCGCTCACATGCCTAAATATGCGAAAATGTTTAAAGATCTTCTGAGCGACAAGGAAAAGCTCCTCGATATTGCCAACATCCAACTTAATGAGAATTGCTCTGCAGTGCTTTTAAGGAAATTGCCAATCAAGCTTGGTGATCCGGGTCGTTTCTTAATCCCTTGCAATTTCCCGGGAGTAGAGAATTGCATGGCCCTAGCCGATCTAGGTGCCAGTATTAATCTTATGCCTCTAAGTGTTTGGAAGCAATTATCTCTCCCTGAGCTAGTCCCCACCAAAATGACTTTGGAATTAGCTAACCGTACGGTTGCTTATCCAGTGGGGATAGCCGGAGACGTCATTGTAGGAGTCGACAAATTCACCTTTCCTGCTGATTTTGTTGTCGTCGACTACGAGATGGACCCTCGTGTGTCACTAATTGTTGGTCGTCCATTCTTGAGGACGGGTCGCACTCTCATTGATGTTGAAGCCGGTGAGCTTATCATGAGAGTGGGTGATGATAAAGTAGTCTTCAACATGGGAAAGTTGTCTAAACAGCCTTACTCATATGAGAGTGTTAATTGTATTGACGTTCTCGATGAGGCTTGTGAAGAACACTTTAATGATGCTTGCAAAATTATTCCTACCTCTCTTCCCAATGTTGAGACCGTGTCCTCTATTGATTCATCACTGTTTTTATTTGGAGATAATGATTTATTTTGGAACAATCTTGAAGACACCATGGTAGATGTGAATTTAGCTACTAATGATTCTCCTATCGATGGGGATGAAGACATGAATTTCTTTGACAATCTTCTCAACGAAGACAATCCTTCTCCTCCATCTCCCACGGTCATTGCTATCGATACTCCGACTTCGAATACGCCTCCCGTCGAAAATCCTCCGGATTTAGAGCTTAAGGAGTTGCCGCCCCATCTCGAGTATGTATTCCTTGAAGAAGAGAAAAAGTCGCCAGTCATCATTGCTAAGGACCTAACGGAAGAAGAAAAAGCCCGACTTATCACCGTGTTGAAAGATCATAAGAAGGCTATTGCGTGGAAGATTTCTGATATTCGTGGAATTGATCCTCACTTCTGCACACACAAAATTCTCATGGAGGACGACTTTAAACCCACTATTCAAAGCCAACGAAGGGTGAATCCAAAAATACATGAAGTCATCAAAACAGAGGTTATCAAACTTCTTGATGCGGGTATGATTTACCCTATTTCAGATTCACCATGGGTTAGTCCAATCCATTGTGTGCCCAAGAAGGGCGGAATAACCGTTGTTCCCAATGAACACAACGAGTTGATTTCCACTCGTCTTGTTACTGGGTGGAGAGTTTGTATAGACTATTGCAAACTCAATGATGCCACGAGAAAGGATCATTTCCCTCTACCTTTTATGGACCAAATGCTTGAACGTTTAGCGAGTAATGAATATTACTGCTTTCTTGATGGTTTCTCGGGTTATTTCCAAATACCCATCGATCCCCAAGATCAAGAGAAAACTACATTCACTTGTCCCTATGGCACATTTGCTTACAAAAGAATGCCTTTTGGCTTATGTAATGCCCCAGGGACTTTCCAAAGGTGCATGTTAGCTATCTTCCATGACATGGTTGAACAAACCATGGAAGTTTTCATGGATGATTTCTCAGTCTTCGGGGATTCCTTCTCTTCTTGCCTTACCAATTTGGAACGTATGCTTAAGCGGTGCGAAGACACTCGCCTTGTTCTGAATTGGGAAAAATGCCATTTTATGGTAAAAGAAGGCATCGTGCTGGGACACAAGATATCCAAAGCCGGTCTTGAAGTAGACCGTGCTAAAGTCGATGTTATCGCCAAGTTGCCTCCACCTTCAACCGTGAAGGGTGTGAGAAGTTTTCTGGGTCATGCGGGCTTCTACCGTCGATTCATCAAAGATTTTTCTCAAATCGCTCGCCCGATGACCCACCTCTTGGAAAAAGATACTCCTTTTATCTTTTCCGAAGAGTGCCTTGAAGCCTTCAACTCGCTTAAGGATAAGCTAACTAAGGCACCCGTCTTGGTTACCCCTAATTGGGAGCTTCCCTTTGAGTTGATGTGCGATGCTAGTGATTTTGCTATTGGTGCGGTTCTGGGACAAAGAGTGAACAAACACTTCTAACCAATCCATTACGCTAGCAAGACAATGACGGGGGCACAATTGCATTATACGACAACAGAAAAAGAGCTTTTAGCTGTTGTCTATGCCTTTGAAAAATTTCGCCCCTATCTTGTCCTTTCCACCACTATCATTTACACCGATCATTCCGCGTTAAAGTACTTGTTAACAAAGCAAGATTCCAAACCAAGACTTCTTCGCTGGGTTTTGCTGCTCCAGGAATTTAAAATCGAAATTCGCGATAAAAAAGGAGCTGAAAACCTAGCCGCGGATCATCTCAGCAGACTTGAGGATCCTTACCAGGGGGATCATCAGAACAAAGAAATCAATGATTCTTTTCCCCTGGAGACCTTAATGTCTATAAACTCGACTGCTGACGAAACCCCATGGTTTGCGGACATTGCAAACTACTTGGCGGGTGGAATCCTCGTTGACGGGTTACCATCCCAGCAAAAGAAAAACTTTTTCAAAGAAATCAAGACTTACTTTTGGGATGACCCGTATCTTTTCAAACAATGTGCCGACTTGATTATTCGCCGATGTGTTGATGGACCGGCAGCTTTCGAAATCCTTGATGCTTGCCACAAAGGACCCACTGGTGGTCATTTTGGTCCCAACTACACCGCCAAAAAAGTGTTTGATTCGGGATTTTATTGGCCCACCATATATCGTGATGCTCACGAGATGGTTCAACGATGTGATGCTTGCCAAAAACAAGGCACGATCACACATAAAGACGAGATGCCTCAGAATTTCATTCAAGAGTGTGAAATCTTTGATGTTTGGGGTATCGACTTTATGGGGCCATTCCCTTCCTCTAAAGGAAACAAATACATCCTTGTAGCCGTTGACTACGTTTCAAAGTGGGTTGAAGCCAAAGCTTTACCTACTAATGATGCAAGGGTGGTTTGTAACTTTTTGAAATTGCTGTTCGCTCGATTCGGCGTTCCTCGTGCCATTATCAGTGACCGCGGGACTCATTTTTGCAACGATCAATTTGCAAGAGTCATGGCAAAGTATGGTGTCAATCACCGTCTTTCCACCGCTTATCATCCCCAAACCAATGGGCAAGCCGAGATATCCAACCGTGGATTGAAGCGAATTTTGGAGCGTACTGTGGGAGAGCATCGTGCCGCGTGGGCCGATAAGTTAGATGATGCTCTGTGGGCTTTCCGTACTGCTTACAAGACCCCGATCGGTTGTACACCTTATCGTCTTGTGTACAGGAAAGCATGCCACCTTCGCATCGAGCTGGAGCATAAGGCGCACTGGGCCTTGAAGTGGGCTAACTTCGACATCAACAAAGCCAGTGATCATCGCAAGATTCAACTCAACGAGCTCAACGAACTGAGGAATGAAGCTTATGAGAACTCGCTGATTTACAAAGAGAAGACGAAGATCCTTCATGACGCAAAAATCAAGAACCGAGAGTTCCACGTTGGTGATCAAGTCTTACTTTTTAACTCTCGGTTGAAGATCTTCTCTGGCAAGTTGAAGAGCCACTGGTCTGGTCCATTCACCGTCGCCAACGTCTTTCCGTATGGGACCATTGAGCTTTCTCAGCCAAATGGGCCCAATTTCAAGGTGAATGGCCAGCGTCTGAAGTTGTACTTTGGTGAGGACACCTCTCAGGAGGTGATTCCATCCCTCACCACGTTCCCCATGAACTAATTTTGGGTCGAGTCAGGCTCGTGACTCGGTTATCAAAAACAAGCGCTCCTCGGGAGGCAGCCCGAGTATCTATCCTTTTATGTTTTAACCTCCTAAGTGTAGGGGAACCTACATAGGTGTTTGTATTTGTGTGGTGATGTGATTACAGGGATGCCTTCACTCTTGGAATCTTTGAAGAACCGTGCTCCCGTGTTATCCGAAATCCGGTTCTATCTCTCAACTATCGTGATTCAATTTTCTTCATACTCACGTTTGAAATTGATCACTTTAGTCGGCTCTTCCTTAACTTGAGTTAACCAACGTGCACGATGTCATAAGTGTAGGGGAGACTTTTCCCACATGATTAAACATTGAGGACAATGTTTATCTTAAGTGTAGGGGGACTTCTATCGAAGTTTTAAGTGGACTTTTCCATGAAAATGCCTTCATTTAACCGGAAAATCATCTTTTTCAACATTTTTCAAATTTTTAATTAACTTTGGCCATTTAGTCGTAATTTTTAAATTTTTATCGTTGCTTTTATATGTATATATCCCGCAATAAAGTCAAAAATTTTAATAAAGTGGTGTAGCTAGTTTAGAAATCTTTGACATATTAGGCCCGTTGCGTTTATTTTGACTCAACCCGAATAGACTTATCTAAGTTTATTCTAGCTAGTATCCTTAACCATGTAGACCTTAATTGGTTTATTAGGCTAAGTATCCACGAGTCTCATTACTTGAGATTTTAAATTGTGGAGGACGAGAAATGATAGAGTCAATTATAAGTCGGTATTCTTGCACAAGCTCACTTGGTGTAATTATTTGCCTATTCTCCCATCATTTGCTATAAATTTATCTGCAATAAGTAAGGTCGTACGATTTGAAAAGTTACTTAGCTTCTAGCCCAAGATCGTTTAAAAGTTGCTTGGTAATGATAAGAGTTCATAGCCAAGGCATAACTTATGAAGCGGGGCGCGAAGATTGGCGAGTCCGAAAAGGCCCTAACAAGGCATGAGGATTCCATTTTATTGCTGAAGATCCAAAAGTTATGTGAAAAGCATTATTCCCAAAATCAATATGAAGGATCAAGACTCACGACGAAAAGCAATCAACTCCCATAAAGATCATGGAGAAGTCTATCCGAAAAGACCCTAACAAGGTATGAGGATAAATAGATCCAAGTCCGAAAAGGAGGCGGATCGTTGTATCTCAAAATCCCAATTAGAGATTGAAGAATAATCATGAAGTCGTGGTCAAGAAAGTTGGAGTACCCCTCAAAAGTCTCCAAGTGAAGAAACACTATTACGATGAGAAGACCATTATCTCAAGAACGTCTCTCAAGATATGAAGTATGAAGTACATGCCAAATATCGGCCCGAGAAAGGTCTCAAATCGCGAACCAAGTTATGCCAAGATATGAACTTTTTGATATCCCGAGAAGCAGTTTTAAAAGATTTTGTCCTTTTGCTAACTATTGATCAAATCGTCCTACTTTGCTTTCAGCCCTAAATAACTATCGAAATAAGTCCAAAAATGCATCTTCATGATCATTCTAAGACAAAAATAAAATATAAGAGATACACCTAGGAATAAGGGAGTTTAAGCATTTAATTAAGCCATGTGTGTAAGTGTTTGAATTGCTAACTTATAATAACAATGATCTCGTTTTTAAGCTTAGTTTGGGGAACGTGAAACTTGAGGGTGATAAATCTTCGCAGCACCGAAGCCCTAATGTAAGTCCTCGATCTCTTTGCAAGTTATTTCCATCCTTTTGTTTACTTTAAAGTTTTAATTTCACTTAGTACTTTCATCTTCGTTTAGTAGTATATTAATAAGGCCAGGGTTGATTGATTATGAGAAAAGTGTAAATGTGCTTTGTCACTAAGCATTGCATGAGGGCATGGCAATGGTTAAGTGTAGGGGATTTGATAGGTGTGAAAACACCCATCCTTTTACCACTTAATTCTGGCTAAAACAAGACCAAAACACGTATTTAATATCATTTGTTTGGAATTATGCATGGTTTTTGTGTTTATTGTGTTTTCAGAGTCAACCGGGAGAGTATTGAAGAAAACATGGGATTGCACGGGTTTTATCAAGGAAAAAGACTCAAGACGAAGTCTATTGTCCAAGAGATGCAAAAGATTTGAAGTCATTGTGCCTATTTGAAGATTTATCGAAGAATAGAGCCAAAGATGGAAGATTCACATATGTCGAAGAACTCGAGTCTATTAAATAAAAGATTATAAGACGAGTTGGAATTATTCACCGACACTTCTCAAATCCAAGTCGGAAACGTTTATTTAAAGACGCATGAAGACTAAAGAAGAAAGAAGAAAAAGGAGCCCAACCAAAGCCCAATCAAAAAGCCCACCACCATTACACACGCCTATATAAAGGCCTTACCTCACAAATTTTCACACACTTAGTTACTTAGTTTAGCTTAGTTTTCATTTTCTCTCTAGTTTTAGAGAGAGAAAGTTCTAAACTTTCTCTCACTAGATTTCATCTTTTTCCATTCAAGATCAAAACTTTGTATTACTTTTCATTAATCAAGTTCAAGTTTTTATCTTTTAATCTTTATTCTTATCCTTCCTTTCTTTTACTTTTATTGATTTTGGTACAAATCTCGTATGATCCGTGTTGTTCATCAATGATTTGTGCTTAAAAAGTTGATTACTTTTTATGTTTCCTTAAGTTTACACATAAATAAGCTTTAAGATCCTTGTTCTTATTGGCTTATTTGTTGATTTAGCTTATTTATTTTTTTAAGGTTTTTATGAAAAGTTCATCTTTTTATTGATTTGATTTAAAAGTTGTTTATTTTAAGCATAGATAAAGTGTTTTTAGTGCTTATTTGATCAGCTTACTTTTGGATTCGAGCTTGTTAGGGAGTTAGCTTATTCCATAAGCTCATCTCCTTGCTTTTTATTCGGATCAGCACCATTTTCGGAAAGGGCAAAGCCCTTTTCCGACCTTACATTCCGACCAAGCATCCCCCTCTTTCCGATCGCAATGATCGGAAAAGGGTTTCATATTTTCTGATTGGTGATATTAACATATTCCGACGGTAAGTGTTTCCCATCATTCCGATTTAGGCATTTCTCCATTATTCCGATTGTTTCATTTTCCTGGATTCCGATTGTAGCAAGTTTTGAACATTCCGATTGAGTGATTCTCATGTATTCCGATTGACTACATATTTACAGCATTCCGATCATTAGCTTTTCCTTGCATTCCGATCACCCCCAATCGGAATACATTCCGATTGGTGCACTTTCTCCCCTTATTCCGATTTAGCCTATTTGCTTTACTCCGATCTTACTTTCTTTTAGTACCTTTTTTAATAGTTCTTATTTTTCACAAAGTTTTCCAAGTGTTAGTTTTTATCAAGTGTTCACTTATGTTTCTCTAATATAATCTTTAATTTTCAAGCATTTACTTTTAACTTGCCTTTTTAGTTTAAACTTTCAAGTCTTTAATGTTACTCTTCGACACTTAATTAATTGTTATTAGTTTAAAATAGATAAACAACCAAACTTCTTTTTATTAACCAATAACAAATCATTCCACTTAAGGCCGAGATCAATTCGAGAGGATATCGAGAGATTTAATCTGAACCCCTACAAAAAGCATTGTATCACGGTTCCTTAGCGATATGGAACCGCCGGCTAGTTAAGGATCCGCGCCCAGCTAGCCGTTGGACTTTGTCTTCTATAAATAGTGGATCAAATCACATTTTCCAATAAGCCTCTTGGACGTTTTTCTCAGCCCCCTTTCTCTTTTCTATAGCATAATCATTAGTAAATGATCACTTAATGTGTTAAGTATGTTTACATATGATTATCCTCTTAATCCGCTCCTTTACCTTGTCCTAGGAGAAGATCACTCACTCACTAGTGTTGTGATAAAGATGAATCCATGAATTATTCATGTTCATCATGTTAGCCTTTTTTTGTATATCCATTTGTATTTATGAATAATTGGACTAGTTGTGTTCATCCAAGCTATTTGTGAATACTTGGATTTGTTGTGTACATCCATTGCATATGTGTTTGCTTGGATTTGTGTTATGTAGATCCAAGCTACATGTGTGTACTTGGATATGTCTAGTTGAGTTGTAATAGATTGGTGTAGTAGTTCTCACTAAACTATAAAGTGATGTGGTTGTGTCTTGTGAGTTCTCACTAAACTTGAAAGTGATTAGTAGTTGTGTTGTGTGAAATTCTCACTTAGCATCAAAGTGAAGAGTCGTGAAGATTGGTTCTAGCTTTGGATTAGAACTCGACATCTAGCCTTGTGTCGTAAAATGGTGAAGTAGGCAACGTCGTGAAGATTGGTTCTACCTTGAGATTAGAACTCGACATTTAGCCTTGTGTCGTTAAATTGTGAAGTAGGCAACGTTGTGTAGATTGGTCCTAGCTAATGATTAGGTCTCGACATTTATCTTAGTGTCGGAAAATAATGTAAGCGACGATGTAAGGCTTTCTCCGCCAAGAAGGGAGCTTGTGGATATAGTGGAAATCTCGAGTAGGTGTACTCGAGGAGTAGAGTAGAAACGAGGATAGAGCCTCGTTGTCGACCACTATAAATCTTGGTGTCTTGTCACTAGGTTGTCTCTTTCCTTACTCTTTACTTATTTCATTATCATTATACTTACCTATTACCATTGCTAATGCATTTGAACTGAACCTAATCATTATGCAACTTAGCTTCAAGTAAAATATAGTTTTTACACACTTAATTCAAAGTAATTGAAATTAGGTAACTAATAGAAGAGAAACTATTCAATCCCCCCCCCCTTCTAGTTTCTACAAGTTCATTTTTAGTTTTTAAGTAAGGTAATTAGGAGTAGGTGTTTAATACTTTCTCTCTCTAGTTTTCTCTTTCAAGTTTGATTAATCTTTCATTTTAAATCTTGTATTTGGATCTTAATCTTCATTAATTCAAGCTTATTAAGTATTTCTCATTCTTCCTTTCTTAATCTTAATCTTGTGGTTGATTTTATTAATAATGTAGTTTGTTTAATCATGTTGATTGTTTGATCGATTTGTTTATGTGATTGTCTTATTGATTTGGTGTATTTGATGTTTTCGCTTGTTGTGCTTTTTGATTAATTAGTGTTTAGATTATTTTCATTTAAGTTGATTTTATAGTTTAAATCTTTTAAAAGTTGATTTTTATTTTTTTTTTAATTTATAGCTTATTAGCTTTTCCTAAAAATTAAATTGGTTTAAGTTTTGGTAAGTGCTTATTTGAATTTTGCTTATTTGTTTTTAGCTTAATTTCCTAATCCGTGTTATAAAACCCTTATCCCGAATTATATGTGTTATGCCTTTTCCCGAATTAATTACTTAGCTTTATTCTGATTTGTATGCAAAATCTTCTATTCCGAATTAGCCCAAATTCTATTTTCCCAAATTATATCAGTTTTGTTCATTCCGGATTGAGATTAAACTAGTATTCCGGATAGTGCAAATAACCTATATTCCGGATTGAGTGCAAAAAGCACATTCTGAATTACTTCAGAACTAGGGATTCCAGATTGCAAATAGAACTAGGGATTCCGGATTAAGTTGCTTATATTCTGAATTACTTTAAAATTGTTATTCCGGATTACATTGTAACACCCCCAAATATTCATACTTTAGTTCAGCGGAAGATTCGTTGGTGTTACGGGATACCACATTACTCAAATCATAGACAACGCTTAAAAATCGCGTCGTTTAATAATAAAGCATTTTTTAATTCATGAATATCACATTTACATAGGTCCTCAGGTCATAGTATATCATACAATTTTACAATACATTTGAATAGGAATTTTATTTGAATGCGGGCCATGAATTAATGTCGTCTTCCCGAGAATTACCTTCAAGTACCTGAGATAAAGCATGTTAAAAAGGTCAGCGAAAAAGTCGACTGAATTCAGAGAGTTTAATAAAAACCATTAATATATCACCGGTATAAAATTATTACCGAAATTATTTTTGTACAAATCTTTGTCGTAGGCTATAAAATAGGCCATAGGCATTTATACGAATATTTATCGTAAATCATAATATAGGCTTTTGCCTTCAAAACCATTATACGAACCATTATCGCAAAAACATCATACAATACGTTGTATAGAGTTAAATAAAAATCGTTATATGCAAATGGTTATGTAAAACCAAAACACGAACATAATATCATAAATAAGACCCTGTATTACTAGTCAGGCAATATATTATAATTCAAAGCGCATATCAGTGTTTTCATTATTAGATTATTATAATCCGCATGACATTGCTACCTTACTATAACAAACAATGGGTAGTGATAAAGTGATTTTGTTACCCTTATTATTTTTACTTTTATCGTTCCTCGACTCGACTCGAATTGATTTCCAATTAACGTTACGACTTAACTTTGTTTTTGGTAAATATATTTTTTTGGTGTTTTAAAACTAAAAATCTATTTAATTAAAAGCTATTTTAAACTAATTTAAATAAAAAAGTCTTTTGAAACTAATTTAAACTAATTAAAAATATAAATTTTTTTAAATAAAATCTATTTTTAAATAAAATTAGACTAATGTAAATAAAACTATTTCTAAAAATAAATCTAATTTAAAAATTAAACTAATTAATTTTAAACTAAAATAAACTTTTTAATTTAAATTTAAATAAACTTAAACTTGTATTAAACCTAATAAATAAAAACTGCCAATATGAATTTACCCTATATTAATTAACTAAACCAGAATTAAACACAAAAGAGTTACTAGATGAGTTGGTGGGGCGTTTGACAGTTATGCACGAGGTCCAGGGTTTGAGCCCCAGGACAGACAAAATGTGTTAATTATTTTGTTGCTTTTTATTTTGGACAAATAACTCTCAAGCCAAATGAGCTTGAGAGCAGTACAGTAATATCAATACTACAAATAAGCCAAGCCAATAAAAAGCAAACAAGCAGATAAGCCGAAAAGCCCAAATAAGCAAATAAGCTGTAACCGATAATCAAGTCTAAACGAAAAATAAGCTACTCAAATAAATCTGAAAACAAATAAGTTCCTAATCAATAAGCTACTAAAACGACCTAAATAAACTGATAAATCTAATAAAACGAGGCAGATCCAAACAAACAAGCAAAATATTTTAGATAAGCAATTCAAGCAATTATAGAAACGTAGTAAGCAAGCAAATCCATACGACCAAATCGATTAAGCAGCTACAACAGGAATAAAACTAAGCCGATAAATCTGATATATCTAAAACCATAAGATCAATTAAGATTAAATCAGATCCCAAACTGTCAGTCAAAGCTGAAAATCAAATATAAGCTAATAGAAAACATCAAATAAGCTGTTAACTAAAATCTAAATAAGGAAAACTGAAACTAAAGACAAGATCAAATAGCCAAGACAACTTAAACTAGCAAATCGAAACAAGCTAAATCAAACTTTCAAAAGCAATTAATCAGTAAATATTAAAACAAATAATTCTAACTAAACTCACAAATATTAAACAATAAATGAAAAGCAGACTAAAACAAATTCATCTAACATCAAAACAAATTTAGCAGATAAATTTAAACTTATAAAATCTAAAAGAAACACAAACCTGTTGATGAACCTTTGAGTCGAAGGGTGAAGCGCTGAGCCCCCTTTGATATCGAAACCAAACACCACATTAAACCATCAACATCTCGAACCGAGAACATCAAGCCTCTAACCTCGAACCCAATATAGTCTCTCGAACAGATTTGATATATTTTTTTTTTAAATAATGATATCCGAACAGTAATTTATAAATAAAAGAAAACAGATTAAACCTTGAGAAATAAACAGAACTGGAAATAAATATGAGACTAAATTAAAATTAAATATTAACTTTTCATTAATTTAAATATCAAATTACATTCACTGGAAAATTAAAATACAAGATTTGAAACTAATCTAATTTTACTGAAAAATAAAAATTAAAGAAAAAGCTATCTAACATTACAGATAGGGGGGGTTTTATAGGAGAACCCCGAACCTTCTAGGTCCTCCTTGGTGATCACGTCTTGCGATTAAAGCCGTTGATTTCTTCAATCTTCTTCTCTCTCTTCCTTCTCTTCAAATCATCGGCTGAGAATAATGCTTGCATCCCTTGTGACTCGGATTGCCAGCATGGAATGATGTTATTGGAGGATTTGATGAGTGATTATTATCCTCCAATTAAAAGAAAGATCTTTAGGCCACGTCGGATTTGGGGGAGAGGACCACTTGGGTGCTTGACTCCGATATTTGGGGGGATTTAATTCACTTGGTGTGAATTACCCGTATGTGTAAAAAGCCCTATTTTTCTATGGTTAATTATTGATAGGTAAGAATTAGGGTTTGTGGGAAGTAGGGTAAAAATGGTGGCTGTTTTGGGGAAAGAGATGAAGGTGGGTGAAGTCAAACTTATTTGTAACGAAAATATAATGGGGGTGGGGTAAATGATCAAGTGTTATGAGGTGTACAGTAAGGGTAATTGTGGGGAGTGTGAAGGGAAACCGTGTATGGTGTTACACGTGTGCATCATTGAAAGCTTTGGCTAAAATGATTTCCAATGTCCCATTGAATGTTGACTTTGACTAGCAAATGCCATTCGTTTCATTTCCTAGCCAAAAGGGCTTTTGTGTCCGTCCTTGTTTATGTATTGATAATTGGGCTTTGGCCCAAATCTGTTTTAAACTTTTATATCCGAATGATATGAGTTGGGCCATATGGGCTTAAGTGAGAAAATAGCTCTTTTTAGCTTATGTTTATGGGTTTTTAGGCCCATTAATCCAAATGTGGGTCCCATAAGCCCGATTAACTCCATACATATTAAATTCGCTAATAACGAGCTCGATTTCGGCTTTCTCGATCTTTTACTTTAAGCTCGTGTCGGTTTAGCCGGTTTTCGTGATCTTTGCACACTTTTGGACTTTTGATCTTGTCTTTGACTCTTTCTTGACTTTTCTTCGACATTTGACCGTGAAATCCCCTGTTTTCTCTTCTTTTGATCATTTGTACCTATTTTAACACAAGAACACAAAACCACGCGTAATTCCGACTTTTATGATATAAAACACATGATTAGGTCTTGTTTTTCCTTGATTTTAGTGGCAAAAGGATAAGTGTTTACACACTTATTAAATCCCCTACACTTGACCATTGAAATGACCCCATGCAATGCATTATTTTGAAGCATAAAGTACATTTTTCTTGTAATTAACCCATCTCGGCCTTTATTAAGATATACTAATACGTACTATGATGAAAAGATAAGAATTTAAAAGGAGACAAAAGTTTAACTTGGAAATTATTTGATGAAAGGAACTCGTAAAGAAATCTAAGACTTAGATTAGGGCTTTGGTGTCATGAATATTAATCACCCTCAAGTTTCACGTTCCCCATACCAAGCATAAAAACGAGATCATTGTTATTACAAGTTAGCACGACGAACACTTACTCATGTGGTTTAGTTAATCACTTAGACCCCCTTATTCCTACGGTGTATCTCTTTTATTTTATTTTTGTCTTGAATGATCACGAGGATGCATTTTTGACTTATTTCGATAATTTATTAAGGCCGAAAATAAAGTGGGACGATTTAATCAATAGTTAGCTAAAGGACAAAATCTTTTAAAACTGCTTCTCGAAACCTCAAAAAGTTCATATCTTGGCATAACTCGTTTCACGATTTGAGACCTTTCTCGGACCGATATTTGGCTTGTACTTCAAACTTCAAATCTTGAGAGACGATCTTGAAATTATGGTCTTCTCTTCATTTTGGTATACATCTTCTTTAGGAGTGAAAGATGCTTCAAACGTTGACCACGACTTCTTCATTTATCCTCTTCTTTATTTAGGATTTTGATATACAACGATCCGCCTCCTTTTCGGACTTGGATCTATATATCCTCATACCTTGTTAGGGTCTTTTTGGATAGACTTCTCCATGATCTTTGATGAGATGGCATTTATACATGATCTCGTCGTTCTTTTCGGGCTTTAAATGCATAAAAATGTCATAAAATACCATATATATGCTTGTGTTTGTTTACTTGTGTATTTTAGGTATGGATATCGTGAAAAAGACAAAAGATCACAAGTTACAAGGAAAAACGGACACGAGAAACGAAGCCGTACAAAGAACCGGGCCCTAATCATGGAATTCTCAACAAAATACCCTTGAAGACTTGAAGACAAACAAGATTGATCCTTATTTATTGAAGAAATGACACTTAAAACCCTTGTATATTGATAATTACAAGTTTGGTCCCTTAAGTTTGTCAAAATTGCAAAAAGGTCCTTCAACTTTGAAGAAATGACAAGATTGGTCCCTCAACAAAATCAATTTGTCAATTATGGTCCCTCATGAAGTCAAAAATGCAAAGAAGACCTTGGAAGATCAACAATGTTCAAAATCAGCCCTTGCAATATTCAAAAGTATCAAAAATAACCCTTGATAACCTTTGTGTGAAGTTTGGTGCCAAAAGTGACAAAGTGTGAAAGATATTAACAAAGGAGAAAAGGTTTTAGGGCTGAAAAACTTTGTTTGCCAAAATTTCCAAAAGACAAGGACTGAAGGTGTCACAATGAAACATTTAAACTCAAAAACGCGCCTAACACTTTCTTTTCCCCTAATATCGGATCAAATAGAACTTACTGTTCACCTTTTTCACCCAGGTTCTATTTTACTTAAACTTAGGTTAAAATTCAATTAACCTTGCCCACGTGTGATTCCCACACGCAGGAACAAATCCCACACATAAAACCCTCCTCCCACTCACTGTAGACCCCACCCCCAATTCCTCTTTCAACCAATCAGAACACGACTTGGCCTCCAAGCATGTTGACGTGTCCAAAATCAACAGTGGTGGTTATTTGCTTACTCACAACGCAAAAAGGAACGTCCAGGATCAAATTTAACAGATCAACACCAAAAACGCGTCAAGGGCATTTTGGAGAATTTCTAGATTAGGGTTTGTGATTTTAAGCATTCTAGAATAGTCTTAAGAGTAGTATAAAAGGAGATGAGCCTGTTCATCATTCCTTGTTCCAGTTTTTCTTCAAAAATTTTGTAATCCTTTTTAATTAAAATAAAAGTTTGGTGTTTGTTTTCAGGCAATATAATTCCTTTTTATGTTTATTTAAGTTGGTATTTACTGTTGAAGAAGAACTGAGTTCCATTTTTAAGTTGGTGAAATAATTTTGTTTTTCAAAATTTATTTCAAGGTTTCTGAAAAACAGATTATTTGGTGTAATCTGTTTCAGGGATTAGGGTTAAGAGGTTTAAGTAATTGGTGTTTATAAAACGTGTTAAGAAGGTTTAAGAGTTTTTGGAAAGGTTTAAGAAAGAAAGAAAGTGAAAACAAGTTTTACATATTGTGCTTGAGTTTTGCCTTTTTTTTCTTTGATTTGTCTTAGCAGGTGTTGGATTGTTACTGTTAAAGGTTCAGCACCAACCCCAGTTGGTAGGAGGTGGATTTACATCCACTAGAACCCTGGATGTATGGTTCTAAGGTAATTTTCTTGTTCCCTTTTTGAAATTTCAGAAATATTGCAGTTGTGTGATCTTGTTGGATTTCCTGCTAATTGTTGTTATAAGGTGTTTGATTTGTGTTCTTTTGAGTCTGTATGCATGATAGATTCTATTTGAACCAGTTTGAATAGGTTTTAGAGTATTTTGATTTGATAAAGTTGAAAACAAAAATATAAAGGGGTGTTTGGGATTAAGTGTTGCAGGAAGATTGCATAAGAATAGTATGGTGTAATCTGGTTAGATAAGCTTCATTAGGTCAAGATAGGTTGTAGTCAGCTTAGGTAGTAATTTGGAAAAGGTTTTAAACAGGTTTGAGTGATAAAATTGGGAAAACCTAGCTAAATCTGCATAATCATTATTCTGCTTACTTTTCCTTGATTTTGTGCTAAGATCTCCAAAATTTATTAAGTGTAAGGGTAATTTAAGGTTGGATTTGGTTTGTATGTTGATTAGTGAGCCTGTGTGCAAAATTTTGGGATTGGAAAATCAATTTTGTGCAATCTGTCAAGTTTAACAACAACCAGACCTTGATAAAAGTCACAGCAACTTGAAAACATCTTGTGTATGCTTTGGTTTGTGAATCTTTGGTGCTAAATGCTTATTTCTGCTAGTTCTTGACTCCTTGTGCTCCAAAGAGCACAAGGGTGCCCCCCTGTTCCAATAATCATCACCAAATAAGCCCACATCCAAGCCCTCTTGGATTTCATCTCTTGGCAAGAACAAGGCAAAACCTGCCTTGTCTCTAAAATATAGAACAGGCCACATTTTCCTTTGAAACCTGTTTAATCTTGCATAAAAAGGAAGTTTGATTGTGTTTCTAGGTTAATAAAGGTGTCAGATTTGTTGGAAAAAGAAAAAAATAAAAAAGGAAAAAAGTGCAAAAAGCATACCCGTAACAGGACTCGAACCCCAGACCTCTCGTTGGAGGAGTAGGAGCTCTACCGTTAATCTAGATAGCCTTTTTACGTTAGTGTTTGATTTCATATTCTATTTAACACGTTTTTCTTTTGTTAGCTTAATTAAAAGCCGTAGCTTATTTTCCCCTTTTTTCAGCTTATTTGCTTTGAGTTTTGGCTTATTCAATTTTTCCTAGGACCTTTATAGGATTTAAGATTTTTCTAGCTAGTTTTCTTAATTTTCCCATTATTAAATTATTTTCTTTGCATTTTTCTTTACACGTTTTTTATAAAATCATTAAAAAATAGAAAAAAGAGTTTTAATTTTTAGGAAAAATAATTTTTAGCTTTTAAAATAATATTTTGAGGTTTACAGCTTATTAGGTTTTCAATTTGGCTTATTTTTAATTTTATAAGATTTTAGGATTTTTAAGCAACTTTAAAATTCAATATAAAATTATTTAATAGGTTTTAGAAACTTTAATTTACATTTTCTTCTTAGTTAGAATATTTAGGATTTTTGAGAATTTTTTGGAATTTATTTGAGGACTTTTTATTTTTAGTATAATTTTAATATTATTTTATTATTAAAAATTCAAAGTTTTATTTTTCTTCCTTTTTCATTTTTTCTAGATTCTTTAGCAATAATTAGGACCTTTTCCACTTTTAGAATAATTTTCTTGCTTTTAGATTAATTTTTATAATTATTTTAAGTTTAATTAGTTTTTAATCTTTTTAAATCATTTTTAGAGTTTTAAAAATAGTTTTAATAGCTTTTAATTTTTAGAAAATTACTTTTTAGTCTTCTAATAATATAAGTTAAGTAATTATTCAATAAAATCATATTTTAGACATTTGAATTAGTTATATTTAATTTTAGGGCTTTAATTAGCATTTAAAATTAAATATTTAATTAATAAAAGGTTTTAAAATATCTTTGTTGGATTTTTGTCTTTATTTATATTATTATTGACTTCTTTTTAATCTTTTATTTATTTTGTTTTTGGTTTTAGTTAAATTTTTAATTTGGGTAGTTTTTCACGACTTTACGTTTACGTCGTAGTGTAATTTTAACGTAACCGTCTTTTCATCCTTTCATCCCCATTCTTCTCAATATTTATCTCAAATAAATACAAGTTAAAACACACACATATACCTCCTTGGGAAACGAACTTTCTCTCTTTTTATTTGATTGGGTCATTAACACTTGATTTTTCTTAAAGTCATTTGTTCGATACTTTCCGCTCATATACGTTCTTTTGTTTTCCTAAACAAGAGTCGTATTTTACTACAATCATTTTGGCGCCGCTGCCGGGGAGGTGTGTTGTGCTTTAATTTGGAAGCTTTTGTTTTTGATATTATCCATAATAAGTATTT
Organism: Glebionis coronaria; assembly: GCA_025667525.1. Classification (NCBI taxonomy): domain Eukaryota; kingdom Viridiplantae; phylum Streptophyta; class Magnoliopsida; order Asterales; family Asteraceae; genus Glebionis; species Glebionis coronaria. Next base: position 500,616,136 of record CM046878.1, on the reverse strand, counting down.
GTGTTAAGTGGAACTCCCTTAACACGTATTATCGGTTTTCTTGGTTTTTTCTTGTATAAATATTACTATATTGTATTAAGTATCACAATAAAAATACAATATCTCCAAAAGTGTGAAAACACAACCTTAATTGGGATTTGATCTCCTAATTATTGTATTCGAATCTCAAACAAAAAAAGAAAAGGCAAAAATAGATAAATACTTTCGTGAAGCTCGATTTTGAAAAATACAAACTATAAGGTGGGTATAAGGCGGGTATTATAAAATATACCCTAAGGAAAAAGGCTCTTAAGTGCTTCGCGCCGCCTCGTTTCCCCGCTTGCTTGTGAGTATTTTGAGATTGAAGGCTAATCGAGGGTTTTGCCGCCCAAAGTATTATTACGTATACTATATTTGCTTGGTTTCTTTGTGATTAAACCCTCTTGAACAATTTGGTTTTCACCAAAGTTCTAAAGTCATTCGAAGACATTCACTCCACGTGATCGTTTTCATTCCTTTGAGGCTTCTTTAATCAAGAGTTTGATTCGAGGAGAGATTTTGTAGATTGTTGTCTACGAAGATACACCAAAATCCAAAAAAATTAAATATCATCAAAAACACAAAAAAAAATTGAAAATCCACAAAACAACCAAAAAGAATCTTCTTTGCTCACCTACCATTCTTCGTGAAGTTTATGATCACTCGTAATCAAGCGAAACGAGCTCGTAAACGTCTTCAAAAGCAAGCAAATCAAGGATCATTGATTGTTGAAGAACCTCCAATTGTTGAACCTATTGTAGAACAAGAAGTCGTCATGGCTAATCGTACTATGATGGAGTTGCTACAAGCACCCACCGAGGGTTTTGGAGAGGCTATTGTGATTCCCGCCATCCTTGCGGAGAATTTCGAGATTAAGACGGGTTTAATGTCGATGTTGCAAGCAAATAAGTTTAGAGGTCACGAGAAAGACAACCCGCATTACCACATTAGGAATTTCAACCGTCCCACAGCTACTAGCAAATTCAAAGATGTTCCACATGACGCCATTAAGATGATGTTGTTTCCATATTCGTTGGATGGACCCGCAAAAATTTGGCTCGAGAAAGAACCGCCAAATTCGATTTTGACATGGGCCGATCTCGTTTCTAAGTTTGTGAACAAATTTTTTCCACCATCTAAAACAACACACTTAAAAAATGAGATTTCACGATTTGTGCAACGTAACAATGAAAGTTTTTCAATGGCATGGGAACGATTTAAAGAGATGTTACATGAATGTCCTCACCATGATTTTTCGGAATTGCATCAAGTGGATACTTTTTATAATGGGCTTAATGATCATGAACGAGATTATTTGAATGCCGCCGCGGGTGGTAATTTTTTGTGCAAGACGACAAATGAGGCTTTACAAATCATTGAAAATCGATCTAAGGTTTATAGCCCTCGTAACACACCGAGTGTTGCCAATATGGGTACGTCATCTTCGTCACAATCGTCTCGTAGCATTAACGCCTTACATGATGAAGCTAATGAGGAAAATCGGTTTTTTGATAGATTTGCTAATCTAATGTCCCATTGGAAGGCTCAAGAAGCTTCCAATTCCGCTTCGGTTAAAGCGGTTGCTAAAAGTTGTTTATCTTGTGGTGGAGCTCATGATCTTTCCGAGTGCATTACCGCGGATGGTAACACTTCGAGTGCTTACGTAGCAACGGGAACTTACAACCAAAACGGCCAAGGTTCCCGCCAAAATCAAGCTCCACCAAACCAAAATGTTAATAATTATCGAAACAACAACCAAGGTAATTACCAAGGCAATACACGCAATTACAACAAAGGGAATTATCAAAGTGGGAATGGACAAATCTCTAATCAAAACCAAAACCGTGATTTTCAAAACACTACACAAGGTTTTCAAAATGCTCACACGAAAAATTTGCAAGGAGAATTTTTGGATTATGCAAAAGCAAATGATGCTAAATTTGATAATATGCAACGTGAGATGATTAGCTTAAGATCCGAGTTGAAAAATGAGCTTAAAAATGAACTTGCTAATGAACTTAAAACTCATGCAAACAAAATGGAAGGAAATGTCCAACGTCTTCAACAAAATCAACAAAAGATGGAATTAGGACAACATGAGATTAAGCAAGAGTTATTAAAAGCGGATGCTAGGCAATCAAAATTTGAGGACCGAATGGCTAAGATGTTTGAAGCAATCATGTGTAAGCCCTCTTCTTCGGGTGGTCTTCCTAGTGATACCATTAACAACCCGAGGGGAGAATTGAAGGTTGTTGCTACACGAAGTGGCAAAACTTTCAAGGAACCAATCTCTCGTCCAAGTACTTCTAAGGAGAAGGAAATCGAGAAAGAACCCGAGGTGATGGTCGAAAAGGAGCACATTACAATCCCACGAAGTACCGCTCATACCACACCTACGGTTGAACCAACACCAATTATGGAACCCGAATTTCCAAGGTCGTTGCCTAATGACCAACCCACACCACCTTTACCCTACCCTTCAAGACGAAACAAAGAGAAGGCACAAGAACGGAACAATTATCAATTTGAGCTATTTATGAAAATGTTTCGTGATCTACATTTCAACATAAGTTTTGCCGACGCTCTTATCATGATGCCTCGATTCGCCGCAAACTTCAAAAGTATGCTTAACAACAAAGAGAAGTTACAACAATCGTCTAGTTGTTCATCGGGTTTTCTAAGCCGCATACCACAAAAAGTCGGTGATCCCGGTAAATTTTTGATTCCGTGTGCTATTCAAGATATGGAGGAATGCTACGCCTTGGCCGATCTTGGTGCTAGTATTAATTTAATGCCTCTCGAGATTTTCAAATCGCTTTCGCTTCCGGCTCTTACTCCTTCGAACATGTCTATCGAGATGGCCGATCATTCTACGATTTTAGCATGTGGAGTAGCCGAGGACGTTTTCGTTAAAGTCGGAAAGTTTTACTATCCCGTTGACTTTATCGTTGTAGACATTCCTATCGATCAAAAAGTTCCTCTCATTTTGGGTCGTTCATTTTTGGATACATCAAGAGCTCTTATCGATGTTCATGCTCGAAAAATCACCCTTCGTTTCAATGAAGAAGAACTTGTCATCAATGCAACACAAAACTCCAATCTTTCTCATGTCTATTCTATTGCAACTTTAAACCATGGTGACTCGACCAATGTCATTTGCAAAGAATTTTCACCAAGAGTTTTAGGAAATGTCTCCAAAAACAATTTACCATTTCCTCCGCCGGTGGAGGTTATGAGTGTAAAGCCTACAAAGAAGAAACCATCAATACTTGAATCGAAAAATCCTTCGCCTCACCTCGAACATTCATTCTTGAAAAGTGTTGATAAGTTGCCGATTTCTACGGAAGATCTTTCGGATGATGAATATGTTGGCACCGATGGGGAGGTTTTCTTCGTCGATAAACGTTTTGAGAACTTGCCACCACCAAAACCAAAGCGGTTTCAAAATGTGAGAATTTTTAGTGTAACTAACATCGTCTTAGAAACACCGAATATTTTCGACATAATCAAAAAGGGTTTTCATAAGGAGAGTTTAAAAGATAAAAAAGAAAAAGATCTTAAATGTGATTTAATTGATTTTTCTACAAATCTAACTCCGTCATCACCACGTGTTTTGAGTGCTACAAACTCGTCTACTCCTTTTGACGATGCTTTGTGTGGTTCTAGTATGGGGGAAGCCCCTTATGTTCCCTCATCCTTGTCCACCGAGGACGAGATATTCGATCCCGGAATTTCATGTAAAGGGAAATCTCGGTCTTCCACCGATGCAATAAATGGAAAATCTTTCTATTTGCTTGGTGCGAGTCTAACTCGAGTAGCTCAAACGTTTGTCTTACCAATTGTCTCACCCTTCTATTTCTCATCTATTTTCTTCAAACTCTTTGAGTTTATGGCATATGTTGAAGTGGCGTTGAATTGTTTTTCCAATGGAAACGAGAACGCCATTTTCGACCCCGGTATTTTACATCATCTAAGGACTTAGTCCTTATTACCGGTTGCTTTTTGGGCCTTGTTTATCATGTAAGCCCCACTAAAAATTGACCATACCATAATTTTCCCTAAATGTTCACATTTTGAGGGGATCGAGTCGAGCTCATGACTCGGTAATCAAAAACGAGGTGCCTCGTGGGGGAGATCCCATGCTTATCTTTTCACTAATAAGGGGACTTGTACCCTTCCAACTCGTTGTCTCGTGGTTGTTTGTAATTGTGTTATCTAGATCATCATCATCATCTATGATTGAAGACTCTCGTGTTCGTTTACGTGAGCCTCCATCGTTCGTTTGAAGAAGTTTTTCACGAATCCATGACATATCCTTTATTGTTCTAACAATTATCTTTTAGCATAATTAATAAACGGCTTTAGATATATTGTTGATCATCCTTTCCATGCTAGATCCTAAGCATTCGACTCTTCGTCTCTAGTATGGGGGTGCTCCACCTTTAGACTCGAAACATTGAGGACAATGTTTACTTTTAGTATGGGGGGGTGAATAGGTACTTGCTTTGCTACGCCCTCACGTTTTCCAACTTTCAATGTTTTGTTTTGCTAATAAGGCTAAAAATGGCCAAATTTTAAAATTTTTCTTAGTTTTCATAAGTGTTTTTAAGACACGAATGTATATTTTCCGATGGATAGAATAAGAGTTAATTTTTGACTTGATGGGCATTTGGAGCCATTTACATTCCTTAACCCGCTCAATTCAAGTTTTGCTAGACTTTTATATAGGGAGCTTTAAAACGCGAAAGTCTTAATTCATTCGGGTTAAGAACAAGAACTTTTCGCAAGTTCCTATAATTGATTCTAGAAAGTCACTTATCAAGGGAACTATAAAACGCATTCTCTAAACTTGAAAAAGTCCAAGAAAGTGCAAGATCCTATAGGTGGCTTGAAAACCCAAAACTTTGATTTGATATAGTCTTAATGAAAGCTAATCCAAATTTGGCTTAATTTTGACTTGCATGGCTAAGTATTCACGAGTCTCTTTAATTAGAGGTCTTTATATAGTGAAGAACGAGAAATGATAGAGTTAGACAAGTGATCATGCTAAACGTAGAACATGAAAGTGTTCTTTCAAAAACTCATATGTTTTTAATTGTGGCTTTTTCTTCCCATAAGATCAATGCATTAGGAATAAAACATAATTGCAATAAGTAAGGTCGTACGATTTGAAAGGTTACTTAGCCTCTAGCGCAAGATCGTTTAAAAGTTGCTCGGGGTTGAATAGAGTTCATAGCCAAGGCATAAGTTATTGAAGCGGGACGCGAAGATTGGTGATCATCCAAAAAGGCCCTAACAAGGCATGAGGAGCTCTATTTTTGCTAAAGATCCAAAGATGATGTGAAGTATCATTATTCCAAAATCAATATGAAGGATCGAGACACACGACGAGAAGCAATTACTCCCCTAAAGAATGGAGAAAGTCTATCCAAAAAGACCCTAACAAGGTATGAGGATAAATATATCCAAGTCCGAAAAGGAGGCGGATCGTTGTATATCAAAATCCAAAGTAAAGATTGAAGAAAAATGACGAAGTCGTGGTCCTATATGAAGAATCTCTCAAAAACGTCAAGTGAAGAAATTCCAAAATATGAAGAGAAGACCATTATTTCAAGAACGTCTTCCCAAGATTTGAAGTATGAAGTACATGCCAAATATCGGTCCGAGAAAGGTCTCAAATCGTGAAACGAGTTATGCCAAGATATGAACTTAAGGAGATACACGAGAAGCCGTTTTAAAAGATTTTGTCCTTCGGCTAACTATTGATCAAATCGTGCTACTTTGCTTTCGGACTAATAACTACTCAAATAAGTCAATATGTATCACTTGTGATCCATGACAAATAGATAAAAAAATGCTAGTAACCCATTTCCTTTTATAATAACTAGGATTGCGGGGAGAAAAAGTATTACACAATTTGGACGTATGAGTAGTGTTAGCATTGTGACTTGTACCAACAATGATCTTGTTTTTGCACTTAGCATGGAATGTATGACAATCAAGGATGACGAAGTTTACTCTAAGGGACATTAACTTGTTTCTATTCTTTGACCCTAAAAGTCACCTTTTGGTGATGAAAATCATACATTATGTCTTTACACATTCTAGTAGTATGTTGCAAGTCTTTTACTCTTCAATAAAGGTTAATAAAATTGAACTTTGGTGATGCTTAGATACTTTATTCTAGCATTGCGTGAGGGCACAGCAATAGCTTAGTATGGGGGAGTGATGAGATGGCATTTATACATGATCTCATCGTTCTTTTCGGGCTTTAAATGCATAAAAATGTCATAAAATACCATATATATGCTTGTGTTTGTTTACTTGTGTATTTTAGGTATGGATATCGTGAAAAAGACAAAAGATCACAAGTTACAAGGAAAAACGGACACGAGAAACGAAGCCGTACAAAGAACCGGGCCCTAATCATGGAATTCTCAACAAAATACCCTTGAAGACTTGAAGACAAACAAGATTGATCCTTATTTATTGAAGAAATGACACTTAAAACCCTTGTATATTGATAATTACAAGTTTGGTCCCTTAAGTTTGTCAAAATTGCAAAAAGGTCCTTCAACTTTGAAGAAATGACAAGATTGGTCCCTCAACAAAATCAATTTGTCAATTATGGTCCCTCATGAAGTCAAAAATGCAAAGAAGACCTTGGAAGATCAACAATGTTCAAAATCAGCCCTTGCAATATTCAAAACTATCAAAAATAACCCTTGATAACCTTTGTGTGAAGTTTGGTGCCAAAAGTGACAAAGTGTGAAAGATATTAACAAAGGAGAAAAGGTTTTAGGGATGAAAACCTTTGTTTGCCAAAATTTCCAAAAGACAAGGACTGAAGGTGTCACAATGAAACATTTAAACTCAAAAACGCGCCTAACACTTTCTTTTCCCCTAATATCGGATCAAATAGAACTTACTGTTCACCTTTTTCACCCAGGTTCTATTTTACTTAAACTTAGGTTAAAATTCAATTAACCTTGCCCACGTGTGATTCCCACACGCAGGAACAAATCCCACACATAAAACCCTCCTCCCACTCACTATAGACCCCACCCCCAATTCCCCTTTCAACCAATCAGAACACGACTTGGCCTCCAAGCATGTTGACGTGTCCAAAATCAACAGTGGTGGTTATTTGCTTACTCACAACGCAAAAAGGAACGTCCAGGATCAAATTTAACAGATCAACACCAAAAACGCGTCAAGGGCATTTTGGAGAATTTCTAGATTAGGGTTTGTGATTTTAAGCATTCTAGAATAGTCTTAAGAGTAGTATAAAAGGAGATGAGCCTGTTCATCATTCCTTGTTCCAGTTTTTCTTCAAAAATTTTGTAATCCTTTTTAATTAAAATAAAAGTTTGGTGTTTGTTTTCAGGCAATATAATTCCTTTTTATGTTTATTTAAGTTGGTATTTACTGTTGAAGAAGAACTGAGTTCCATTTTTAAGTTGGTGAAATAATTTTGTTTTTCAAAATTTATTTCAAGGTTTCTGAAAAACAGATTATTTGGTGTAATCTGTTTCAGGGATTAGGGTTAAGAGGTTTAAGTAATTGGTGTTTATAAAACGTGTTAAGAAGGTTTAAGAGTTTTTGGAAAGGTTTAAGAAAGAAAGAAAGTGAAAACAAGTTTTACATATTGTGCTTGAGTTTTGCCTTTTTTTTCTTTGATTTGTCTTAGCAGGTGTTGGATTGTTGCTGTTAAAGGTTCAGCACCAACCCCAGTTGGTAGGAGGTGGATTTACATCCACTAGAACCCTGGATGTAGGGTTCTAAGGTAATTTTCTTGTTCCCTTTTTGAAATTTCAGAAATATTGCAGTTGTGTGATCTTGTTGGATTTCCTGCTAATTGTTGTTATAAGGTGTTTGATTTGTGTTCTTTTGAGTCTGTATGCATGATAGATTCTATTTGAACCAGTTTGAATAGGTTTTAGAGTATTTTGATTTGATAAAGTTGAAAACAAAAATATAAAGGGGTGTTTGGGATTAAGTGTTGCAGGAAGATTGCATAAGAATAGTATGGTGTAATCTGGTTAGATAAGCTTCATTAGGTCAAGATAGGTTGTAGTCAGCTTAGGTAGTAATTTGGAAAAGGTTTTAAACAGGTTTGAGTGATAAAATTGGGAAAACCTAGCTAAATCTGCATAATCATTATTCTGCTTACTTTTCCTTGATTTTGTGCTAAGATCTCCAAAATTTATTAAGTGTAAGGGTAATTTAAGGTTGGATTTGGTTTGTATGTTGATTAGTGAGCCTGTGTGCAAAATTTTGGGATTGGAAAATCAATTTTGTGCAATCTGTCAAGTTTAACAACAACCAGACCTTGATAAAAGTCACAGCAACTTGAAAACATCTTGTGTATGCTTTGGTTTGTGAATCTTTGGTGCTAAATGCTTATTTCTGCTAGTTCTTGACTCCTTGTGCTCCAAAGAGCACAAGGGTGCCCCCCTGTTCCAATAATCATCACCAAATAAGCCCACATCCAAGCCCTCTTGGATTTCATCTCTTGGCAAGAACAAGGCAAAACCTGCCTTGTCTCTAAAATATAGAACATGCCACATTTTCCTTTGAAACCTGTTTAATCTTGCATAAAAAGGAAGTTTGATTGTGTTTCTAGGTTAATAAAGGTGTCAGATTTGTTGGAAAAAGAAAAAAATAAAAAAGGAAAAAAGTGCAAAAAGCATACCCGTAACAGGACTCGAACCCCAGACCTCTCGTTGGAGGAGTAGGAGCTCTACCGTTAATCTAGATAGCCTTTTTACGTTAGTGTTTGATTTCATATTCTATTTAACACGTTTTTCTTTTGTTAGCTTAATTAAAAGCCGTAGCTTATTTTCCCCTTTTTTCAGCTTATTTGCTTTGAGTTTTGGCTTATTCAATTTTTCCTAGGACCTTTATAGGATTTAAGATTTTTCTAGCTAGTTTTCTTAATTTTCCCATTATTAAATTATTTTCTTTGCATTTTTCTTTACACGTTTTTTATAAAATCATTAAAAAATAGAAAAAAGAGTTTTAATTTTTAGGAAAAATAATTTTTAGCTTTTAAAATAATATTTTGAGGTTTACAGCTTATTAGGTTTTCAATTTGGCTTATTTTTAATTTTATAAGATTTTAGGATTTTTAAGCAACTTTAAAATTCAATATAAAATTATTTAATAGGTTTTAGAAACTTTAATTTACATTTTCTTCTTAGTTAGAATATTTAGGATTTTTGAGAATTTTTTGGAATTTATTTGAGGACTTTTTATTTTTAGTATAATTTTAATATTATTTTATTATTAAAAATTCAAAGTTTTATTTTTCTTCCTTTTTCATTTTTTCTAGATTCTTTAGCAATAATTAGGACCTTTTCCATTTTTAGAATAATTTTCTTGCTTTTAGATTAATTTTTATAATTATTTTAAGTTTAATTAGTTTTTAATCTTTTTAAATCATTTTTAGAGTTTTAAAAATAGTTTTAATAGCTTTTAATTTTTAGAAAATTACTTTTTAGTCTTCTAATAATATAAGTTAAGTAATTATTCAATAAAATCATATTTTAGACATTTGAATTAGTTATATTTAATTTTAGGGCTTTAATTAGCATTTAAAATTAAATATTTAATTAATAAAAGGTTTTAAAATATCTTTGTTGGATTTTTGTCTTTATTTATATTATTATTGACTTCTTTTTAATCTTTTATTTATTTTGTTTTTGGTTTTATTTAAATTTTTAATTTGGGTAGTTTTTCACGACTTTACGTTTACGTCGTAGTGTAATTTTAACGTAACCGTCTTTTCATCCTTTCATCCCCATTCTTCTCAATATTTATCTCAAATAAATACAAGTTAAAACACACACATATACCTCCTTGGGAAACGAACTTTCTCTCTTTTTATTTGATTGGGTCATTAACACTTGATTTTTCTTAAAGTCATTTGTTCGATACTTTCCGCTCATATACGTTCTTTTGTTTTCCTAAACAAGAGTCGTATTTTACTACAATCAATCTTTAAGGGAGTAATTGCTTCTCGTCGTGTGTCTTGATCCTTCATATTGATTTGGATTATTGATCTTCACATCATCTTAGGATCTTTAGCAAAAAGTGAATCCTCATGCCTTGTGAGGGCCTTTTTGGACTCGGGTATCCTCATGCCTTGTTAGGGCCTTTTTGGATAAGCCAATCTTCGTGTCCCGTTTCAATAAGTTATGCCTTGGCTATGAACTCTAATTAATACCGAGCAACTTTTAAACGATCTTGTGCTAGAAGCTAAGTAACCTTTTAAATCGTACAACCTTATTTATTGCAATTATATTTATTAACAAGTGATGGGAGAAAAAGCTCATAACTAACTCACATAAGTTAATGAAAGAATACCGAACTTATAATTAACTCTATCATCTCTCGTTCTCCACAATTTAAAATCTCAAGTAATGAGACTCGTGGATGCTTAGCCTAATAAACCAATTAAGGTCCATATGGTTAAGGATACTAGCTAGAGCAAACTTAGATAAGTAAACTCGGGTTGAGTCAAAATATTCACGACGGGCCTAATATATCAAAGATATCTAAACTTGTTAAAACCATTTTATTTATTTATTCATTTTTTGACTTTATTCTTGAAATAAAAATTGTTACGATGTGATAATAAAAGGAAAGAAATAAAAATACTACTAGGCCAAAATAGATCAAAAATTTGAAGAACGTTGAAAAATTTTAAAAAATTTCCGGTTAAATGGGGTCATATTCATGGAAAAGGCCACTAAAATTTCGATAGAAATCCCCCTACACTTAATATAAACATTGTCCTCAATGTTTAAGCATGTGGGCGAATAAACTCCCTTACACTTAGGACATTGAGTACGTTGTTTAAATCGAGCTAAGGAAAAGACAACTAAAGTGATTATATTTATTCGTTTTATTTATATACAAGATAGAATCACAATAGCAAAAACTTATCGAAGGAACCGGGTACATGGGAAACACGGGAACACGGGTCTCGTCAAAAGTACCAAAAGTGGATCATCAAAGCACATGTCCCTGCACACTCACAACACAAAACAAACAACCTACTTGGCTCCCCCCTACACTTATTGGTGGAAATGGGTGAAGGTAAAAAGGTGGAAAGGGTAAAAATCTAACCTAGTTATACGATGCGTGATTTTTAATCATGAGTCTCTAGCTCGACTCGAATTCCTGAATGTCATCATTTAAATGGGAAAATCATGGAACAACCGAGACTTCCAAGGGAGGAAAATATCTCCATGATAAAGGTGAAACAAAGTCATATAAGACATACCCCATGAAAATCCACCTGGGTGAAACACATAATTTCCATCACAAAAGGAAATAAACCCCGAGGTGGTACGTAAGTCATAGAAAAGTGGGGTATCCTTAGGCAAAAGTCTCTTACTAGGAAAGGTAAGGTGGTATGTCAATGAAAGCACAAAAGTCTCTATTCCCGGATCAAACACCGGTTCCTTAACGGGAAAATAGCAAGAGGTAGTGACATTTAAGATCAAAACATCATCAAAATCCAAAGTGGGAAAGTCATCCTCTTCCAAACTTGATGTGAAAACATAAGTATCATCGGAGTCATAGGAAAACTCTTCCTCATGAGGAAAATAGGTATTTAGAAAGATATCTAAATCCTCCTCAAATGGAATAACCTCTAAAGTAGGTATGATCTCTAAGAGTGGAGGATCCTCCTCAATAGTCATGACTTCTAAAATAGGAGTATAAAAGTCAAAAGGAGTCTCCATGGAAGAATCACTCATAGAGATATGAGGTGCATTAAGATCATGGGGTGGGTCATCAAAGTTAATGAGATCACTTAAGGAAGTGTCATCATCATAGGTATCAAAGATTGGGGTATCAAAAATGGGTGGGTCAAAAGTGGGTGGGTCAAAAGACGAGTCGTCTAAGCCGAAAATAGTGTGATCACTTGAAGAAGTGTCATCACTATCGGTGTCATAAATGGGAGTATCAAAAATTTGAGGCTCTAAGGGAAGGGATGATTTTATCACAAAATCATTTTGAGTAGATTTTTCAATTCCAAAAGGATTAATAAAAATCTCTTCATTATCATAATTAAGAACATCAATCATATTGACCGACTCTTTTCCATTTGATTTATTTGTGATTTTTCCCATTTTAAAAACTTGTTTTTCATCCCTAACCCTAAGAATTAACTCCCCTTCGGCTACATCAACTAAGGCTCTTCCGGACCTTAAGAATGGTCTACCAAGTATTAACGGAATACGAGGATCCATTTCATAGTCGACGACGACAAAGTCCACGGGAAAAGTGAATGTACCGACTCGAACAAAAACATCTTCGGCAATACCAACGGGGTATGCGAGCGTTCGATTGGCTAACTCTAAAGTCATACGAGTCGGTACAAGGTCGGGTAATGACAATTGTTTCCAAACCGAAAGTGGCATAAGATTGATGCTAGCGCCGAGATCCGCTAAAGCCATACAATCATCGATTTGAGGAAACGAGCAAGGTAACACGAATCGTCCGGGATCTCCTAGCTTTTCGGGAAGCTCTTTGAGAAGAACCGCGGAACAATTCTCATTTAAACGGGTGTTAACGAGCTCAACCATTTTTTCCTTCTTATTGAGCAAATCTTTAAACATTTTGACAAATTTTGGCATTTGAGCAAGTGCTTCAATAAGGCTTATGTTAACATTCACATTGGAAATCATTTTTAAAAAGTTAGAGACATGAATGTCATCTTTGTTGAGCACTTTAGTCTTGCCTAACCTAGATGGATAAGGAATATTAGGATTAGGTTGAGAAGGAGAAGGACTCGCTTCTTGAACAACCGTAGGAATAGGCTCTTTCGGCAATGGAGGACTAGAACTAGGAGTGGTAGTGGGGGGAATCACCGGAGGGGGAGTAGGATTACTCATTATGACCTCCGGGCCTTGTCTCTCCTTTATTGGCGAAGAGATGGAAGGTCCCACTAAATTGGCTCCACTTCGAGTATTGATAGCACTCACATTAGCACGAGGGTTAATCTCGGTATTGGATGGTAAGGCACCTTGGGGTCTAAGGGTTTGCAACATAGTCAAAAATCTCTTATCATTGGACTCTTGCATTTGTCTAGTAGATGCTTGCATAGCTTGCATGATTTTCTCATGTTCGGTCAATTTTTGTAGAACCAACCATTTGAGGATTTTGCATAGTCATTTGATTGAACCCTTGATTGTTAACCCCTTGATTAGGAAAACCTTGGTTTTGATATTGAGATTGAAAACCGTTGTTATTATAAGAACCTTGATTATTTTGAAACCCTTGAGTTTGACCATTAAAATTCCCTTGATTAGCATTCCCTTGAAAATTACCCATTTGAGGACCTTGGTTCCTATTTTGGTATTGGGTATTTTGGGCGGGTGGGGGTGGTCTTTGAGGTGCTACAAAACCCGGGGGAGCCAAATAATTAGTACTATTGTATGACAAATGGTTAACATCAACATTAGGTTTAAATTGAACCCTCTCATTAGCATTAAAAGCACAAACTTGTTGTTGTTGATTATAAACCTTGTCACAATTGAAATATTAATGTGGTCCACCACAAGTCTCACACGTTTCACTATTATCTTTTACGGCATGCACATGTGTAGTGAGGGCGTCGGTTCTTAGAGCAAGGGTTTTCACAATTGAAGTAAGCTCCTTAATTTGATCATTCACCTCATTATTACTCGTACTAGCACTTGCCATATTAGCCCTAACAATTTTGGTTTGCACTTTTGCCTTGTTCTCAATAATGGGCCAAGCCTCGTTTATGGTTTTCACAAGAATATTGCCCCCCGCGGCACTATTAAGTGAGTCTTGGTTATTTAGAGTTAAACCATTGTAAAACGTGTTGATTTGATGAACTTTGGTGAAACCGTGTTGTGGACATTTTCTCAAAAGCTCTTTAAATCGATCCCAAGACTCACTAAAAGTTTCCCCATATTTTTGCTCAAAATTGATTATTTCATTTCTTAAAGCGGTGGTCCGTGATGGTGGGAAAAAGTAATTAATGAACTTGGTCTCTAAGTCGATCCATGTGGTAATACTTTGGGGTGGTTCCTTATCAAGCCAAATCCGGGCTTGTCCCTCGAGGGAAAAAGGAAAAAGTTGTAGGCGAACGGCCTCTTGTGGCACCCCATTGTATTTGACGGTATTTGCTAATTGGATGAATCGTTTGATATGAGCGTGTGGGTCATCATTAGTACGACCTAAAAATGGTGTAGCGGAAACCATTCGAATAAAATCCGGTTTAAGTTCAAAATAATTAGCTCCAATGGTCGGCACCACAATCGCGTCATCGTTTCCTTCAACGTGAGATTGAAGAATCTCAATCATTGGTCGATTATCCGTTGCCATCGTTATGTCGAAAGCTCGATTCTCGGGATCGGCTTGAATGACGGTCTTTTTGTTTTTCTTCTTCTTCTTTTTGGAAGAATTAGAAGTATTTGGTACACCACTCAGTATGTATGTACGCGCGCGAGTGCGCATACAATTAAAACTTTGGAATGAGGTAGGTGACCTCGGTCGACTTTGAGAGGAAAAGGATTTTCCCTCTCGAGGAGCAATAGTAAAAAGCTACAAAAATATATACTTAAGTACTACTTGAGTCGGCAAACCAATAATCGGTCGTCCCTCTCAATATACGCACAAGCAAGCGGGGAAACGAGGTGGCACAAAGCACTTAAAAACCTTTTTCCTTAGACGGCCTTTTATAGTGTGTCGCCTTATACCCACCTTATAGTTTGTATATTTTGAGTTCAAACGTCTTACTAGTATTTATCTATTTTGCCTTTTTATTTCGTTTAGGATTCGACTACAATAGTTAGGTGATGAAATCCCAACTAAGGCTTATTTGACAAGTAGGTAAATTATTGTGCTACGTAATATATTATAGTAAAAGAAAAATCTTTTTGTATTTTTTTTTAGAAAAATATATATTCACAAGAAAAATCGAAAGAAATCGAAATAAAAAATTAACACTAATACGTAATATTTTTGGTGTAATACTTTTAGGAAAAAGTATTACTTTTGGATTTTTTAATTTTTTTTTGGTGCAATTCTTAGGAAAGAAATTGCTTTTGTGATTTTTTTAATTTTTTTGTAATTTTATGTTTTTAATTTTTTGTATTTTTGATTTTTTGTGCAAGAAACGTAGCGTTCAAAGAGAACGGATCCCAAAATCCAAACGTCTTCACGAAAAATCGTCAATCGTACGAGCGAAGCGGCAGCGGCGCCATTTTGATAAAGTGATTTTGTTACCCTTTTTATTTTTACTTTTATCGTTCCTCGACTCGACTCGAATTGATTTCCAATTAACGTTACGACTTAACTTTGTTTTTGGTAAATATATTTTTTTGGTGTTTTAAAACTAAAAATCTATTTAATTAAAAGCTATTTTAAACTAATTTAAATAAAAAAGTCTTTTGAAACTAATTTAAACTAATTAAAAATATAAATTTTTTTAAATAAAATCTATTTTTAAATAAAACTTAGACTAATGTAAATAAAACTATTTCTAAAAATAAATCTAATTTAAAAATTAAACTAATTAATTTTAAACTAAAATAAACTTTTTAATTTAAATTTAAATAAACTTAAACTTGTATTAAACCTAATAAATAAAAACTGCCAATATGAATTTACCCTATATTAATTAACTAAACCAGAATTAAACACAAAAGAGTTACTAGATGAGTTGGTGGGGCGTTTGACAGTTATGCACGAGGTCCAGGGTTCGAGCCCCAGGACAGACAAAATGTGTTAATTATTTTGTTGCTTTTTATTTTGGACAAATAACTCTCAAGCCAAATGAGCTTGAGAGCAGTACAGTAATATCAATACTACAAATAAGCCAAGCCAATAAAAAGCAAACAAGCAGATAAGCCGAAAAGCCCAAATAAGCAAATAAGCTGTAACCGATAATCAAGTCTAAACGAAAAATAAGCTACTCAAATAAATCTGAAAACAAATAAGTTCCTAATCAATAAGCTACTAAAACGACCTAAATAAACTGATAAATCTAATAAAACGAGGCAGATCCAAACAAACAAGCAAAATATTTTAGATAAGCAATTCAAGCAATTATAAAAACGTAGTAAGCAAGCAAATCCATACGACCAAATCGATTAAGCAGCTACAACAGGAATAAAACTAAGCCGATAAATCTGATATATCTAAAACCATAAGATCAATTAAGACTAAATCAGATCTCAAACTGTCAGTCAAAGCTGAAAATCAAATATAAGCTAATAGAAAACATCAAATAAGCTGTTAACTAAAATCTAAATAAGCAAAACTGAAACTAAAGACAAGATCAAATAGCCAAGACAACTTAAACTAGCAAATCGAAACAAGCTAAATCAAACTTTCAAAAGCAATTAATCAGTAAATATTAAAACAAATAAGTCTAACTAAACTCACAAATATTAAACAATAAATGAAAAGCAGACTAAAACAAATTCATCTAACATCAAAACAAATTTAGCAGATAAATTTAAACTTATAAAAGCTAAAAGAAACACAAACCTGTTGATGAACCTTTGAGTCGAAGGGTGAAGCGCTGAGCCCCCTTTGATATCGAAACCAAACACCACATTAAACCATCAACATCTCGAACCGAGAACATCAAGCCTCTAACCTCGAACCCAATATAGTCTCTCGAACATATTTGATATTTTTTTTTTAAATAATGATATACGAATAGTAATTTATAAATAATAGAAAACAGATTAAACCTTGAGAAATAAACAGAACTGGAAATAAATATGAGACTAAATTAAAATTAAATATTAACTTTTCATTAATTTAAATATCAAATTACATTCACTGGAAAATTAAAATACAAGATTTAAAACTAATCTAATTTTACTGAATAATAAAAATTAAAGAAAAAGCTATCTAACATTATAGATAGGGGGGTTTATAGGAGAACCCCGAACCTTCTAGGTCCTCCTTGGTGATCACGTCTTGCGATTAAAGCCGTTGATTTCTTCAATCTTCTTCTTTCTCTTCCTTCTCTTCAAATCATCGACTGAGAATAATACTTGCATCCCTTGTGACTCGGATTGCTAGCATGGAATGATGTTATTGGAGGATTTGATGAGTGATTATTATCCTCCAATTAAAAGAAAGATCTTTAGGCCACGTCGGATTTGGGAGAGAGGACCACTTGGGTGCTTGACTCCGATATTTGGGGGGATTTAATTCACTTGGTGTGAATTACCCGTATGTGTAAAAAGCCCTATTTTTCTATGGTTAATTATTGATAGGTAAGAATTAGGGTTTGTGGGAAGTAGGGTAAAAATGGTGGCTGTTTTGGGGAAAGAGATGAAGGTGGGTGAAGTCAAACTTGTTTGTAACGAAAATATAATGGGGGTGGGGTAAATGATCAAGTGTTATGAGGTGTACGGTAAGGGTAATTATAGGGAGTGTGAAGGGAAACCATGTATGGTGTTACACGTGTGCATCATTGAAAGCTTTGGTTAAAATGATTTCCAATGTCCCATTGAATGTTGACTTTGACTAGCAAATGCCATTCGTTTCATTTCCTAGCCAAAAGGGCTTTTGTGTCCGTCCTTGTTTATGTATTGATAATTGGGCTTTGGCCCAAATCTGTTTTAAACTTTTATATCCGAATGATATGAGTTGGGCCATATAGGCTTAAGTGAGAAAATAGCTCTTTTTAGCTTATGTTAATGGGTTTTTAGGCCCATTAATCCAAATGTGGGTCCCATAAGCCCGATTAACTCCATACATATTAAATCCACTAATAACGAGCTCGATTTCGGCTTTCTCGATCTTTTACTTTAAGCTCGTGTCGGTTTAGCCGGTTTTCGTGATCTTTGCACACTTTTGGACTTTTGATCTTGTCTTTGACTCTTTCTTGACTTTTCTTCGACATTTGACCGTGAAATCCCCTGTTTTCTCTTCTTTTGATCATTTTTACCTATTTTAACACAAGAACACAAAACCACGCGTAATTCCGACTTTTATGATATAAAACACATGATTAGGTCTTGTTTTTCCTTGATTTTAGTGGCAAAAGGATAAGTGTTTACACACTTATTAGGTAGCTAACCCGTAATTCCTTTGCCCATCTAAAACAGCGTGTCGTCATAATAATCATGCTTATATAAATCTTCTCATACATAAATTCGCTTACCAATCAATGTGGCACGACGGGGATCAACCGTCAAGGCGCGAACTAGGGTGATCTTCCCCAAATAGTACTATTATATGCATAAGGGTCTACCAAATCCCGGTAGTTCACAATTCATGCTAATGGGACTTTTAGTGACATAACCTAACTAATAATAATCCATTACATTTCATTCATCGGGTCATATAATCATGCATCGGGTCATATAATCATTCGGGTCCATATCAATAAGCAAACAATCGGGACAACTGGTGTCCTATTTTTATTAAAACTAACATGTTATCTCCCTTGCGGGTTAATAAAACATTTCATAAAACATTTAAAATAGTGTGAGGCTATGAACTCACGTTGATTGGGAAAGGCAGGTTATCAGCGATTTGGATGTACAGTACGTGCTTCAATCACGGAAACCTAGACAAATAATACTCGGTCTTAGACTCTTGTCCAATGACTTTATAAAAACAATGGCTATGTATATATGATAACTTTATAAGTATGATGATGATCAAGTGGGATTTTATCTCTTTATACACATTATAGTGTTATGTGTTAGTAAATTTTTAGACTAGTTACACTAGTTTTAACTTGTTAACATATTAAGGCCCAATAAGCCCATTATAAGTCAAATACATTATATTAGTCCCTTTATACTTTTAATACCAGGCCTATACTCATATGTTGGGCCCAAGTGGGTTAAGCCCATGAGTAAGTCCATTAGTGTTTAGCCAAACTAGTTGGGTCAATAGTCCAATAAGGCTACTTTGGCCCGTTAATGTCCATAAGTTATAAAGCTCGGGTTTTATCGGTTTTTACTTGTCAAATGTACTTACATATCAGTATATGAGTTATAAAAATGTTAAATTAGACAGGTCCAGCCGTCTAAGTTTTATTTGGCGAAAACGTTAATCTTTCGGTTTTAGCCGAAAAGACATAAAACTTATATATAGTTTTATAACTTTAGAAAACATTTGAGTCTTTACTTTTATAAAAATGTCATACTTATTTATCATAGTATACGAATTATTTTATAAGTATTATCATAAATTATTGGGTTTTATATACGTATTTTATAATAATATTACTTGAGTGCTCATTTTATATTATATACTTTTATTTACAAATCTGATTATCAAAGTTACTTTTACCTTTTTTACCAATCTTATGAAACATCAAGACCACCTTCAATATCACCAAATATATGAACACCTTGAGAAAAATCAACCCTATACTCCAAGAAAAACTTCTTTGTAGATGTTAGGATCACCTCAAATCAACAATTCTTCAAACGGTTTTCATCTTGTGCAAGTTAAACACAAGATTCATGGTAGAATTTTTGATCAAATGTGGTGTTTAGTGGTGGTGTTTGGACAGCAATGGGGAGGGAGTTGAGAGAGATTGTGTGTGTTTGCATATATCAAATGAGTGTAGGTGGTTTATGTTAGTTAGTTTTATGTGTTGGATGGTTTTGGTGTGAAACTAAGGACAAGTGTCCGTAGTTTTGATATAAAACGAACACATAAGGGGTGTGTTGGCTAAGCTTGGCTGCCCCTTAGTGGGGGCGGGGAAAGTGTTAACTTGTCTCATCCCCACTAATTTATGGGTACTCCTCGATTCTAGTTTCCTTGATTTGCGTGCCCTCGGGTCGTTTTACAAAAAACGTTTTTACAAATTATGAATCAACGGCACAAAACGAATCTAATAAAAATTGTCTCATAAAAAACGGAGTTCAAAAACATAAATACGTAAACCTAGGATTTCCGGTTTAGTCGTAAAGGACGTTAAATTATGCACGTAAGCCCTAATTTCAACCCATAAATTTGTGAGTTTATGAACCAACACAATTTAAAATTCCAAAATAATATTCGGGAATAAATTTATTTCCTGAAATGTCGTACTGTCACCAAAAACGGTGTATGTAACGTAAGCACGTAACGTAGAGTTCTCTGGTTTAGACGTTGTCGATGCTACTTTAAGATGTAAACCCAAATTTCTTCCCAAAAATAAGTGAGTTCGTATTATAACATTAAATTACTGATTTTAAAAAATACTTGAGAATAAAATATCGACCATAAATTGACGGATTGTCACAACAGTAACCCCTAAATAGGATCTTTGTCCTCAAAGATCGATTTATCTTACTACTCGCTTCTTATAGAGTTAGAGACACGTGGGTATTTCCTCCATATTCGGTCTTTTCTCTCAAGTGTAATTCATTACAATACGCGAGTTTCATCAAACATAACTACGGGAATACGATCAGGCTTAAGTTGACTTACTTTCTCTATCCATGATGTTCACGGGTTTTTGATGAATGCAACTTTTCACCGATCTAAACTTTATTAAGAAATAATCAGATTTTCACTTGATAGACATTTTATCAAGTTCGATATACGAAACATAATTCATGCAGCCCTTGAAGTCCTCGGGTAGATCTAGCTTATATGCCTCTCAAACCAAATCTTTACATTATCTCGATGGTCCCATACAACGGGGACTTAAATTCCCACGATCTTTCAGATCATCTATTCATCTTTCCATGATGAAAAATCATCGGCATAGCTTTGCTACCCATCCTACACTTTAAGATCTACATTTCATATTCACATAATCCTCCTGCCCACTACTGGCAGTCAATAGTCAGATCCTAATTTCAACAATCATTTCAGGTCTCGCGGGTCGGGTATTTTGTAAGGTTAGGTTTGTCATCATAGGCAACCTTAAACCTAAAATACATGTCCAACTCACAATGAGGGTATGTCGGGTATCTTCATCCCAACTCCTGCCTACAGATGTTCTTAAACTTTTCTTTATATAGATCCTCACAAGATTCAATCTCGATCCTAATACGATAATTATCAATGATGATCTCTTCAAAGGAAAACAATTATCCCGTTCATTACCAAAGGTCAATTATTAAAACATAAAACAAGACTTCTAGTGTTTTTATCGTTACTTTACCTCGTCCCTTCGATTGGGGGTGGTAAACAGTACTCTCATCAAGATTTGTTCCCAATGACTTCTGAGAAATCTCTAGAAATTTGATGCAAAGCGAGGATCTTGATAGAGATGATCGATACAGGCACACCATGCTTACACAACTCCTTTAAATATAAAAGAGTCAATTTCTTCATCGAGAATCTATCATTAACGGAAATGACATTAGCAGATTTGGTTAGTCTGTAGATGATGACCCAAATCGAATTAAATTCAAATGCTGGCCTTGGAATATTTGCGATAAAAATCAATGGTGGTTCTATCTCACTTCCAAACAAGAATTGATAAGCTGTAGAAGCAATCCTTGTGGATTTTGGCGTTCAACCATGACCTTCGCAAAAGTTAGACATTTGCCAACGTATGTTGCGTTGTCTGCTTTCATATTTGGTCATCAGTACAACTTCTTCAGATAAAGATACATTTAATCAGAAATGGCATGAATAGAATAGTTAAACTTATGAGATTCCAACATGACTAAATCTCGGAATCCTCCATATTTACGCAACTACAAGCGGCCTTTTAAACATTTAACGACATCGGCTCCCATTTCTAAGGGTTCTCATTAGCCGTGAAACCCTTCATCATCAATATTATCCTTTTTACAAGCATCGGCTATTTCTAAATTACCCAGGCAAATTATTCTACACGGTCATTACTAAGGAGCACCTCCTAATTGGTTATTTATCCTTCCTACATAACGCGTCAGTAACTACATTCACCTTCCCCGATGAAATAAATATCACGACCACAATCACTTAGAAATTCTTTCTTCATATTTTCTAAGTTTTAGTTTCGTCTCAACTATTATTATTTTTTATTAGTTTTGCTCAATCAGACGTCTAAAGCATCGATAAATATTACAAGTAATTAAATAATAAAATTTAATTTTTATGAAACGTACACGTAAAATAAATTTTTAAATTTCTCAGTTCGTCCAATTATAGAAAAATGTTCAAAATAAATTTGAATTTAATTAACACGATTTTTGTTGATTTATCGAAAATAATTAATAAGATCTGTAAATGTTCGAAAAATCTTTGTTTATACTTTGGTCAAAATTTTCTTAGTTGAAGAGCAAAAATTTTCGTTCCAAATTCCAAGTCATGGTTTAAATAGTTTCCTCAATCCCTCTTAGGTTGTCTTGAGGTACACACAAACATTTACTCCTAAGGGAGTTTGGTTAAATGATCTGGGTATAAGGGAATGATTCCTTAAAAATCCTTTGATAATTAATTGTCAAAACATTTTTGCACTTTCTTTTTGGTATAACCCAAAGCCTTAATGGCTCTAATCTTTGAAGATTCAATATAAATTCCATTATCTATTAATCACACGGTCAAATAATGTAAAGGATCAAGCCTTAAATCACATGTTAAATACTCAAGGTACAGGTTTTCATTGCTCGGCCAACTCAGGGTGGTCTACAAATGGTTATTAACTCCTTCCTATTCTTAGAAACAAACAGATGGTCCTTAATGATCACAAGCATGAATTTATCAAATTACAGCCTACACACGTGATTCACCAAATTTATGGATGCTACATGCGCATTGGTCAATCCAAACGACATAACATGAAACTCATAATGTTCATTACGAGTTCTGGATGTAGTGATTGGAATATATAATCTTTTTTGCGGACGCGAAATTGATGATAACCATGCCGTGGATCAAATTTTTGAATATATGCTAGAACCTTGTAAAGGATCGAACAATTCTTCCATCTTGAGTAATGGATATGAATTTTGATCGTCAATTTATTCAGTTCACGGTCATCAATAAATATAAGGAATGATAACACCATAGCTCTTCATGATGACGAGCTCGGTAGAATAAAAGCTTTCTCCGACAACTCTCTGAGTTGTACGGTAACTCTTTCGATTCAGATGGTGCTGAAGTATAGTGCACATGCTACAGGTACAACACTGGGAATATAATCAATTCCAAATTCAACTTGCCTTAATGGCAAAAGTCTAGGTAATTCACCAGCAAATACCTTAGAAAATCTCAGATAACAGGAATATTTTCTTATTTAATAAATTTACTTTAGGTTCTTTCTAGATTACAAGATCTATGACTAGTTCATAACCATTCATGGTATAATTTCAAGCCTAAATGCAGAACATGGTCATCCATCGGGAATTATTTAGATTACTTTTGATAATCAACATCTTATCTTTTAGGGGAATTCCACTCGAGTTCCCATCAATTTAGACAATGACATCATGCTATAATCAACCAATCCGTTCTAATGGCACTACCAACTTTTCAAGTTTATTGCCGTTGATAAGATGTGAACTTCTCAAAAGACTACTAATAACTCGTAATCCTCCACAAATTCAAGGATATATGGAGACATAGCTAACATTAAAAGAGTAAGGTCAACGCATAATTTACGCGAGAGAATTTCAAATCAAATAAAGAAAGAAACATTTACGAATATGAATATATCCCATGTTTTTATGAATTGAGTACACATTTGAAAGCACCTCGGATCGTTACCCAGGTCATTCAAATGAAATCTAATCAAAAGAAATGATAGGAACGTCGATACGTCCAGTCGGGTATCAATACTCAATAATTAGTAAAGTTTCCAAAGAATCTTGCCATGAAAGAGTTGGACAAGAAGGGGATATCAATTGTCAATTAAGACAATATCCATAGATGAGTAAATTTGATTCAGAAAAATAAATGGTACGGGCACATATGTAGGTCTCCCTAACAATATGTCCCTATTTTTCACTTCTTGCATATCTCATAAAAATTCAATCTTTCACAATTACAAAGAAACTGTAATGTTTATTAACAATTTCATGGTGACTACTAATCATCCTTGCATGGTCCCTTCGAAATTGTACATAGGCGCGCAACTATATAAAATTTTAGGATTAACGATGCAATACTCAGTTCGTCAAAATTTTGTCATCATGTTTAAAGTATATATATTCATGCTTAATCATGAGATAAAAATCAAATGAATCTACAGAGATGTTCTTTGCTATGAAAGCAATTAAGTTTTCCAAAGTGTTTCATAAACAACTTCATTTCGATAACGATTACTCATAAATCTCACTTTGAATAATCCATATGGTGACGAAAATTAAATTTTATCAAGGGATGTTGTTTTAACTTTATAAAAACAATGAGTGATCTGCAAAAGAGTGATGAAAAGTTGTTCACCAAGAACTAACTATGATATGATAGGAAATGAGCTTAGCCAATTAATCATGAGATTCATGACCTCGATGGCACTTAGGAATATAAAGGGAAGAATCTACAACACAACTCTATCCGAAATGAGTACTTGCTCAATGGTTGCATCACTAATGCGAACGTTAGGATGAAGCAAGAAAAGATAGATAACATCGATACATGTAAAATTTAGCAATCAAAGGTAATCTTTTCATTAATCACAAACAAGTCAAAAGTTGTACCGTAACACATTATGTGTCGCCATGTCATACAATTCCAAGGACTCATCCTACCAACTGATGTCTCAGTTAAGTTAGGGATTTTAAAAGATATCACAATGAATACTAATCCAAGAGTCATTAGGTGTTCCATATGTCCCGGAAGATCTATCGGTCCCAATTCAGAAGAAGATTTCTTCAATTTATTTATTGGACAATGGGCATCCTCGTCATTGGACAATGGCCTAGGAACAACCCTTAACACGAACCAACAATCATTTAAAACCTTATAATTCAATCACATGACTCAACTACTTCCTCTTAACAATCTCATATTCCATACGAGTTAAATTTTACTTTATTCAAGTTTCAATCAACTTATACTCAATGCGACATCCTACTTCATTCTCCAATACTTTCAACCTTATTCTTAGACCTTGAAAGGGAAATAAAAGTTCGACATGAACAACACTTAATTTACAATTCTATAGCTCTTACAACAATAGTTATTAAATGAGTCACTAGTATAAAATGACTCACACATTCAATTAGACTTCTCGGAAAGATACTAGTGGCATGAGGCTTTTGGGTAATGGTTTCAATGACAGCCTCAGGTGAAACATTTACCTTTTCGATTTCAATTTTAAGAATTGGGTGACATCAAATCAGATGACACCTTTCTAGGTGGTAAGGTTTTGTCAAACTCTACTCTATAAGGAAAGATCGTCATGACATCGATATCAGATTTAATCTCGCCAATTCTTCTTCAATATCACAATCAACTAATATCAACATTTCTACGAATATCAACCATTTTGTTGGGATCATAAATATCCACAACTTGGTTTAGATCTGGAATAGCTAGAATTCCTACGGGAATAGCTTCGATTGATTTGCTAGGGGAGTTAAGGTTTCTTGTGACAATCTACGTCGTATAAATACCTCGTATAAGCATTAAAATAATCATCAAACAATCATGTAATCAAATTACAACATATATATATATATATATATATATATATATATATATATATATATATATATATATATATATATATATATATATATATATATATATATATATATATATATATATATATATATATATATATATATATATATATATATATATATATATATATATATATATATATATATATACATATATATATATATATACATATATATATATATATATATATATATATATATATATATATATATATATATATATATATATATATATATATATATATATATATATATATATATATATATATATATATATATATATATATATATATATATATATATATATATATATATATATATATATATATATATATATATATATATATATATATGTATGTGTATATATATATATATGTATGTGTATATATATATATATATATATATATATATATATATTAAAATAACACTTCTCAGTCTGGCCTTGTCGGTAACTTAGGAATTCTTCGGTACCATTATAGTCAAAAGATTTTTAAACATTTTGCTCAAAATATTTATTTAAAAATATTTAGGGTTAAAAGATTTTGAAATGTTTTATTCAAAACCTTGGTTTTAAAAATCTTTCGTTCTCTATAACGAGAGCTCTGGTACAATACTGTAACACCCCCAAATATTCATACTTTAGTTCAGCGGAAGAGGCGTTGGTGTTACGGGATAGCACATTACTCAAATCATAGACAACGCTTAAAAATCGCGTCGTTTAATAATAAAGCATTTTTTCATTCATGAATATCAAATTTACATAGGTCCTCAGGTCATAGTATATCATACAATTTTATAGAACATTTGAATGGAAATTTTATCTGAATGCGGGCCATGAATTCTTGTCGTCTTCCCGAGAATTATCTTCAAGTACCTGAGATAAAGCATGTTAAAAAGGTCAGCGAAAACGACGAGTGAATTCATAGAGTTTAATAAAAACCATTAATATATCACCGATATAAAATTATTACAGAAATCATTTTTGAACAAATCTCTGTCGTAGGCGATAAAATAGGCCAAAGACGTTTATACGAATATTTATCGTAAATCATAATATAGACTTTTGCCTTTAAAACCATTATACGAACCATTATCGCAAAAACATCATACAATACGTTTTATAACGTTGTATAGAGTTAAATAAAAATCGTTATATGAAAATGGTTATGTAAAACCAAAACACGAACATAATATCAGTAATAAGACCTCGTATGCTAGTCAGACAATATATTATAATTCAAAGCGCATATCAGTGTTTTCATTATTGGATTATTATAAGCCGCATGACATTGCTACTTTACTATAACAAACAACGGGTAGCTAACCTGTAATTCCTTTGCCCATCTAAAACAGCGTGTCGTCACAATAATCACGCTTATATAAATCTTCTCATACATAAATTCGCTTACCAATCAATGTGGCACGACGGGGATCAACCGTCAAGGCGCGAACTGGGGTGATCTTCCCCAAATAGTACTATTATATGCATAAACGTCTACCAAATCCCGGTAGTTCACAAATCATGCTAATGGGACTTTTATTGACATAACCTAACTAATAATAATCCATTTCATTTCATTCATCGGGTCATATAATCATTCATCGGGTCATATAATCATTCGGGTCCATATCGATAAGCAAACAATCGGGACAACTGGTGTCCTATTTTTATTAAAACTAACATGTTATCTCCCTCGCGGGTTTATAAAACATTTCATAAAAAATTTAAAAGAGTGTGAGGCTATGAACTCACGTTGATTGGGAAAGGCGGGTTATCGGCGATTTGGATGTACGGTACGTGCTTCAATCACGGAAACCTAGACAAATAATACTCGGTCTTAGACTCTTGTCCAATGACTTTATAAAAACAATGGCTATGTATATATGATAACTTTATAAGTATGATGATGATCAAGTGGGATTTTATCTCTTCATATACATTATAGTGTTATGTGTTAGTAAATTTTTAGACTAGTTACACTAGTTTTAACTTGTTAACATATTAAGGCCCAATAAGCCCATTATAAGCCCAATACATTATATTAGTCCATTTATACTTTTAATACCAGGCCAATACTCATATGTTGGGTCCAAGTGGGTTAAGCCCATGAGTAAGTCCATTAGTGTTTAGCCAAACTAGTTGGGTCAATAGTCCAATAACGCTACTTTGACTCGTTAATGTCCATAAGTTATAAAGCTAGGGTTTTATCGATTTTTAATTGTCAAATGTACTTACATATCAGTATATGAGTTATAAAAATGTTACATTAGACGAGTCCGATCGTCTAAGTTTTATTTAGCGAAAACGTTAATCTTTCGGTTTTGGCCGAAAAGACGTAAAACTTATATATAGTTTTATAACTTTAGAAAACATTTGAGTCTTTACTTTTATAAAAATGTCATACTTATTTATCATAGTATACAACTTATTTTATAAGTATTATCATAAATTAGTGGGTTTTATATATGTAGTTTATAATAATATTACTTGAGTGCTCATTTTATATTATATACTTTTATTCTACAAATATGATTATCAAAGTTACTTTCACCATTTTTGTTGTATCTTGAGTTCTACTAGAAGATAGAACCTCAAATTTGGGCAGCACAAACTACATAATATGTGCTACAAACAACCCCTGTTTATCTACTGCTCAATCATCCTCTAAGTATCCCTAATAATTCGTCCAAAACAGACTATACAGATTTGAACCTTAATAGTATTTTGATCATATCTTGCTCATTTTATTGATTCAATTGAGTGGCCAACTCACCACATATATAAAAATCATATATCTAACTGTATATTCAATAATGAAAGTCATTTTACCAAGTGTTCATATGGTTACTTACTGTTTTATACAGCCTATAAATTTAATCAAGATTTTAACATCTTTACTTGTTGATTTTAGTCTTTTAACCAAATCTATTAACACAAAATCCCCACATAATAATTTGATCATCATTCATCATCATATACATATACATTTATAAAGAAAATACATGATTACTTTTACAAAATAACAAGATGATAGGAAGAAACAATCTCTATACCACCAAAGTGATGAAAGGATGAGAATAAGACTTGGTTTTTGATAACCAATCTTATGAAACATCAAGACCACCTTCAAGATCACCAAATATATGATCACCTTTAGAAAAATCAGCCCTATACTCCAAGGAAAACTTCTTTGTAGATGTTAGGATCACCTCAAATCAACAAGTCTTCAAAATCTTTTCATCTTGTGCAAGTTAAACACAAGATTCATGGTAGAATTTTTGATCAAATGTGGTGTTTAGTGGTGGTTTTTGGACGGAAATGGGGAGGGAGTTGAGAGAGATTGTGTGTGTTTGCATGTATCAACTGAGTGTAGGTGGTTTATGTTAGTTAGTTTTATGTGTTGGATGGTTTTGGTGTGTAACTAAGGACAAGTGTCCTTAGTTTTGATATAAAATGGACACATAAGGGGTGTGTTGGCTAAGCTTGGCCGCCCTTTAGTGGGGGTGGGGCAAGTGTTAACTTGTCTCATCCCCACTAATTTACGGGTACTACACGATTCTAGTTTCCTCGATTTGCGTGCCCTCGGGTCATTTTACAAAAAAACGTTTTTATAAACTATGAATCAACGGCACAAAACGAATCTAATAAAAATTGTCACATCAAAAACGGAGTTAAAAAACGTAAATAAGTAAACCTAGGGTTTCCGGTTTAGTCGTAAAGGACGTTAAATTATGCAAGTAAGCCCTAATTTCAAACCGTAAATTTGTGTGTTTATGAACCAACACAATTTAAATATCCCAAATAATATTCGGGAATAAATTTATTTCCTGAAATTTCGGACTGTTACCAAAAACGGTGTATGTAACGTAAACACGTAACGTAGAGTTCTCCGGTTTAGACGTAGTCTATGCTACTTTAAGATGTAACCCAAATTTCTTCCCAAAAATGAGTGAGTTCATATTATAACATTAAAATACAGATTTTAAATAATACTTGAGAATAAAATATCGACCATAAATTGACGGATTGTCACATATGTAGAGTTCTTCATTCCGGATAAGGAACACACTGGATTCCGAATTGTTAGTGTTGGAAATACGTTTTACGTATTAAGAAGGATCGGTCACTCCAACGATAGTTCATGTAATAGCTCGTAGTTTAGTTAATCTTCTTTACTTATCAAACAAGTCCAAGCCTAGCCTACAACATGTGTAGGCCGGCCCAAAAGTGTAAGCCCAAGCCCATTACAAGGCTTGGGTATATAAACCCTCTCCTTTGATGGAGAGGGGTGTGGTTTCATTATTTTTCACATAGTAAACATTACTTTCTCTCTCTAGCTTTGTGTGAAATCCACCATCTCTCTATCTCTTTCTCTCTCTAGATACATAAGCAAGATTTACAATCCTACAGTTAGTATACATTGGATTCCGGATAAGGCTTGAGTGGTTATTCCGGATTAGGTTGGAATTTAGGTTTTTGTCGAATTGTGTATTGGACTATGATTCCGGATTAAGTGTGTGATTGGGATTCAGAATTAAGTAAATGGTTTATATTCCGGATTACATCTAAATTTTGTATTATGACTTATATTTTGCTTAGTTTCCCGAATTAATTTCAAATCTTATTTTTTTCGCGCCATTTTTACCAAGTTTTATTTTTAAATCGTCTTGTCTTAGTTTATTTTCAAGTTTACTTTTTATAAAGTTTTAATTTTTAAAGTTTACATTTTTATTCTAAATTTGCGTAAGTCTTTTATTTTTAATTTTACTTGTCATTTTCTTTAACACCCCAAAATTTACACGCAGCGGAATATATCTTTGGGTGCTAAACAATGGTATAAAAACACACAATTTATAAAGAAGGACTCGAAAAGAGACGTTTCAAATTTATCGTTCCTAAAACATATATCAGAGTAGCGTAGTCCCAAGTAATCGTTACCAAAAGATAAGTTAATACAACATATTAGTTTGTTTTAAAAATGGTACGATAAATAAATCAAAGAGTTTGAACAACAAAAGCAGTGCACAACTTCATTCCCGTGACCTCCAAGCTTCCACTTCTTAATTACCTGAAATACATGTGAGTAAAACAATCAGCAAAAATGTCGAGTGAAATTTATAGGTTTATGTAATCATTTTGAACACAAGCAAAGATTATAAGTTTGTGGCATACTTGAAGGCAACAAGCATCGAATAATAATTTGCATCAACAATAATAACTGTATATAGCATAAATTGCATCAAGCTCATAAAACCGAGCCCTTAGACACTCCCATATCAGTCTAATAAGATGAGAGATTTATTAGTTCTCGGCTACCTCCAGATTATTGGTACATTGTCGTATACCTGACTTCTCAATACAATATGTTCAAACAGTGTGGAGGTCGGGCCTAAGCTTCTGTGACAAGTCCACACAAACTGAACCGGGGCGGCTTCCCCCATAGATCTATTAATTGTACTAGTGGTTAACCCATCATAGGTTAATTAACGGTCCACAATTGAGGCTTTAACAATGGCAATCACTTAATGCAATTCAAAGGCAACCACGGGTCCATTCATAGAGGGACAAGCACACCATAAAAGACTTGTGTTCTAAGTTTATAAAACATGTATTCCCCATCGCGGGTTTAAAATCATTTAAATACTAGTATAAAGCGAGGCTATAGACTCACCTTAAGTAGTAGGAGTAGTTGAAGACGATCGCCGACGATAGTTGATGCCCGATAAACACGAGAACCGCAACCTAGCAAATAAGGTGCGTACATTAATAATAGTCTCGAGAAATAAATCATACATAAGAATATCAAACTCAACTATTAAGTAACAACAAACTTGAGAGAAAACGATACAAGTGATACTATTATACTCTCCTATTCATTCACTTTATTATTCTATGCTTTTAATAAAAATCTGCCGGAACATACCGAATGTCCAAGCTGTTTTCTCATATTTAGACACATCAAAATTTCATGATACTACCTGAGGAACTCACATACTATATGTAGAAAGTCCTCCCAAGAGCCCATCAAAAGATTTTACTTCTAAAGTTCCCTGCCCGATACATTTTTGATTTACAAAATCTGGAGAGTTTAGCGACCTTGACTTACGAAGCTATTTTGACCATTCTAAACAACTCCATTTATAAAACCGACACTTGATTCTAAAAATATACTCAAAACACTAACTATAGAGCCTGAGAACAGCACTTGACTCCTTTTGAAACTTATTTTATAGTCCCCGAGATTCGATCCAAATATCGACAACAATTTTCGGATTGTGTCAACACTCATCTTCCGGTACACGAAAATCAAACTAGCGTATCTTCCACCTCGTTTGGAGTTTGAAGGCCTACTTTGTATCAAATCTAAGCTCTCGAAATTCTCTATAATATGATCCCATAATATCAACCTATACTCAGACTTAAGATTTCCGAAAATGCCTCTAAACCCTCCCAAATATACATCTTTCAAAACCACATCAAATCACTATTTTGACCCATTTTAACAATCCTTATGCTTCTAATATTACCATTTGATCATTCTAAACAACTCCTAATAAGCCTAGATCACTTGCATGTTCCATCTTACCAAAACTCAAATTGAAAATTCATACATACAACCACTCAAAATTCAATAAAATAATAATAAACACAACATACAAACATCAAAATGGATCAAACATGCATTGATCATCATGAAATAATTTTATAAAATTAAAGTCCTTGCGTGTATGAAATTTTTAGTGCAAAATGATCACAATTAAAATACAAGAGTGGTTCTAACCTTGATTTCTTTAAAATCAAAGTAGAAATTTTTTTATGGATGGATGTGTATGTGTGTTTTGTGCCATGATTTCCAAGAGAGAAAGAGAGAGATTTTCCAAAAAAATTTAAATGAATAAAATGATATGTGTGTGTGGTGGTGGGTATTTATATAGTGGGTTAGGATATAAATTTAAAATATTGAATAGTTTTGGACTAAAATTTAACATTTAAGTTAAAAGGCTGGAAATGACTATTGGTCGACTTTTCAAAAATTCTCGAAAGTAGGGTTTCGTAAATATACTTTTTTTAAGTTTAAACGCACACGAAAAATAATAATATAACGACTTAATACGTAATTAAAACGATATCGTCGAAAGTATTAAATATCGAAACGATCGATAATAAAATATAAAAATTTTGGCATCCATCGGTAACGCGATCACTAGTAGTCCTCGTTACTCGTCAAAATATAAAATAAAATGTTCAATATCGGTTTAAACTTAAACCGTTAATCATAATAGCATTTAACATTATAAAATACTTCAAAAATATTTGAAAAATATAATTAAATTATGACCTTATTTTTACGTGTTTTACATCCTCACCACCTTAAGGGAGCACCGTCCCGGGGCTCGTTTCTTCTTATACACTATTTCTCGAGATTTATTTTAAACTCAGAATAAAATAGTGATCTTCAATGCAAGGAACATAATGAGATAGAATGAATTCGATAAACGCATAAACGAAAACGATGTGCTAAAATGATTTAAGGTAAACGATCGACGAGGGACCTCGAATCACGTAACCTTAAAACATAATAATTCACAATACTAGGGAAATGAGGGCGAAGAATGAATTAAATATTAACATTAAAATATCGTTTGTCACAATTATCCGTCCCGGATTTGTATTACCTTAAAACTCAGTTGAGTTACTTTCTTGATAAAGATGATATATTAAAAATAGAAGTAAAATAGTTTCAAATTTTATTTTGGTTGTCTTAAGAAGCTTTGAAAGAATGACATGAATTTATTAATTAAACTCATATTGATGGTTACAATTAGAAAATATAATTTCCAAATTAAATCATTATTAGGAATATAAATTAAACCGGTAATTTCATTACATTAAAAGTAAAGTATGATAAGTCAATTAATTCAAAGATAGAGCATAATTTCATTTTAAACATTAGTTTTAGTTATACAAAAGATGATGTATAAATTTGACCTTTTTCTTATGATAGTTATTTCGATAATTGAAAATCACTGGAAAATGTACAAAAATTCCATAAAATTTTTATAATACGTTGTAGAAATACATAAAGGTGTTCATTATTTCAAAATAAACATGGGATATATTCGGGTATCAAATGTCACAAGATAACAAATGAATACGAATGGAAATAATGGTCAACAATTAGTACGAAATCAACGGTACAAAAGGGGACGAAACAAATGTCGTATGGATTCTTAAAGAGAATGATAGAAGAAAGGTGTTGATGGTAAGACGATAACAAATAATAGATTAAACAAGTTGTCAATTTTGTTAGTGTGGTTGGTGGTTCACCAACATCAGCTCGTTAACTTAGCGGTGGTCGATACATGATCGGAAATAAGATCCATACAAAAATTTTAATCAAAGAAAATTCCTAATAATCACCTGTAATTAAAATAAATCAAATGAACGATGTTTGTGTTTAAAGAGAGAAGTCAAAGCACGGTTCACAAGAGTGGATTTCGAGACAAACGAGAGTGACAGACGTCATCCCGGATATACGGAAATCACTCTAGTGATAATTCATTATTCACGTGCAGATACATTTCGAAGATCTATAAAATCGCATAAAAAATATTGGACGAGAAGGAAGGATAAAACATCGAGACTTTCAAGTCATTTATCAACAGTCAGTAATTAGACGAACGGTCAAAAGAAATCAGTTATAAGACAAAATGAAGTAACAATTAGAAAAACGATCGTTGAGTAAAAACGTACCCGTAAGCGCGTAATTCGTTCAAGAGAAGGTAAGAAAACATATGCGAATTCATAGAAATTGTGCTACTTGCATAAAATATAAAGGTTTTCAATACTACTTTTCACTTTATTTCATTTTATTTAACTTTTTCATAAATACAAGTATAAAGTTTATTATTATCAAGATTTTTAAGGTGACTACTAATCAGCCTAGCATGGCTCCTTCTAAATTAGACATAGGTGATCAGGCCATGTATAATTTAGGAATAGCAATGCAATGCTCAGTTTCGTCGAAAAGTATTACGTTTCTTATGTTTATATATAAACCATGCCATTTGTAAAATAGAATTTAAAAATAGTTTATAAATTTATAGGATACAAGTAATTTGCGAGATTTTTAAGCAACAACTTAAATGTTATAAAAATTATTTCATAATATCAAAGTAAAACAATTTGTGAAAATAATAGTGATAAAATGTCAATTAAAATTATAAGGTGACATTTGGTGAAGTATATAATAACCAAAGGTTTGCATAAAGTTGCAAATAGTAGCTTATAGGAAAACAAATGAAATGGTTACAAGTTTTTAAGGTTTCAAAAGGTTATAAGGTTTAGACGAAAACGCCATGAGACACGTGACGAGATTGTCGACGAAGAATGTGAAGGCAAAACTTCAAACTCAACCCAAATCAGTGGAAGGTTTGAAGAAAATAAAAATAAAATAACATCTAATGACAAATGAGTCATATATATATAAAAAGAATAAATCAATCCATATGTGTATTTTATGTAAGATACTCGACACAACATGCTTTTAAGAAAGTATATTATTCGTTTTCAAATTACACCATGAATCCGGTAATTGCTAATCCTGTAATGTTTCTATTTTTAAACATTTTCACATACAACTAGTATTCGTTAGTTGTAAAATAGTATTCGTTAAAATTTTACGATCTCAAATGAACTCAAAACTGCTTAGAAACGTTTAAAACCCATGTTCCGAATTTTCTATCAGAACTGACTTTTAAATATGAGCCGATTAATTGACCCGATAAACGACATCTCCAAGACTCGGAGTCTAAAGCATTTTCATGCAAAACGACGTTTCAGATGACTTTCTAGTTTTACCGGAGACCTGAAACCCAATATAAAATGACCAAAATACCCCTTCGATTTTTGTGCAGGTTTGACTATTTTATTTTAAAAACGCAGGTTTTACTCTTAAGTTTTGACCTTTTTATACTGCCCCTGCAGTTTCTGCATAAAATGTATTTTTCGACACTTCCTAACAACTCAAAATATATATACACACATGTCTTGTGGATTTTACAACAATGAAAAATAAATCTCATAATGAGCATCAAATAAAAATATAGCATAATGAATTACAGAAGATGCTTCAAGGTATCCAACACGAAATTTAGGAAGCAAAACGGTGAATGACGTCCATAATTTAGATTTCGAAATATAAGGTAGACAAATCTCCTTGGTGCCACGATTGTCCAAAAACACAAAACATAACAAGAAAAGAATGGAACATTAACGGGTTGCACTTCGGGAGCAAGAAGGTTAATGGAAGAGGATAATACGAGTTTATAGATCTAAAATCGTATTCAAATCTAGCTCCATAATCTAGACGATGATTTATAAAATGACGATGATGTTACCGAGATATAAGCGAACAATACACTTCAGAGTCGATACATATAAATGTCAATGAATTAAATCTTCGCATGCCGTGTAAAACGGTGATAAAAAAATAAACAAAATATTATGAAAAACCATGATATTATTCAACACTATTTTAAGAAATGTT
The DNA here is from genome assembly GCA_025667525.1 of Glebionis coronaria. Taxonomy (NCBI): domain Eukaryota; kingdom Viridiplantae; phylum Streptophyta; class Magnoliopsida; order Asterales; family Asteraceae; genus Glebionis; species Glebionis coronaria. The sequence goes on along the minus strand of CM046878.1, from coordinate 500,579,982 downwards.
TCAAGATGTGTGACTCACACGATGGCGTTTAGTCTTTTCCAGGGACACATTGAGCTACACAATGGTCTAGAGACTACGTTTCAAGGCGTCCAAGCACAAACAGCCGGGAAAACGATTTGGATATCTATATAGATATCTCAAATGGTTAAACATTGAACATAGCACATGCAAATGAAGGTATGTATGGTCATAATATAAAAATTTTGCAATAAAAGTAATTTAAATACTTCAAAAATAAATACAGAAAGATCTTGAAATTTCATTGTATTTATTTAAGTTGATCATTAGTAAATGATAAACTTTTATCGAAAAGTTTAACGACATAAATATATATCGATAAAGGGATCCTAGATATAAATATATATCCATAAATGGATCATAGTATTTATTTATAAATACTTGCCAATAAGGTATACGTAATAACGTATACTAAAATTGTAATCCCAAAAGTAGCTTGAACCTGAAGTCACGCGAAGTCATGTGCACCGACTCTTTGAAAAATACAAACTGGCAGTTATAGTTTAGGTTTTTAAATAAAGACCTAGTTCTCTATAACTCATGGCTCTAATACCAATCTTTAACACCCCCAAATTTACACACAGCGGAATATATCTTTGGGTGCTAAACAATGGTATAAAAACACACAATTTATAAAGAACGACTCGAAAAGAGACGTTTCAAATTCATCGTTCCTAAAACATTTATCAGAGTAGCGTAGTCCCAAGTAATTGTTACCAAAAGATAAGTTAAAACAACATATTAGTTTGTTTTAAAAATGGAACAATAAATAAATCAAAGAGTTTGAACAACAAAAGCAGTGCACAACTTCATTCCCATGACCTCCAAGCTTCCACTTCTTGATTACCTGAAATACATGTGAGTAAAACAATCAGCAAAAATGCCGAGTGAAATCTATAGGTTTATGTAATCATTTTGAACACAAGCAAAGATTATAAGTTTGTGACATACTTGAAGGCAACAAGCATCAGATAATAATTTGCATCAACAATAATAATTGTATATAGAATAAATTGCATCAAGTTCATGGAACCGAGCCCTTAGACACTCCCATATCAGTCTAATAAGACGAGAGATTTAATAATTGTCGGTTACCTCCAGATTATTGGTACATTGCCGTATACCTGACTTCTCAATACAATATGTTCAAACAGTGACAAGTCCACACAAACTAAACCGGGGCGGCTTCCCCCATAGATCTATTAATTTTACTAGTGGTTAACCCATCATAGGCTAATTAACGGTCCACAATTGAGGCTTTAACAATGGCAATCACTTAATGCAATTCAAAGGCAACCACGGGTCCATTCATAGAGGGACAAGCACACCATAAAAGACTTATGTTCTAGGTTTGTAAAACATGTATTCCCCCTCTCGGGTTTAAAATAATATAAATACTAGTATAAAGCGAGGCTATAGACTCACCTTAAGTAGTAGGAGTAGTTGAAGACGATCGCCGACGATAGAAGATGCCCAATAAACACGACAACCGCAACCTAGCAAATAAGGTACGTATATTAATAATAGTCTCGAGAAATAAATCATACATAAGAATATTAAACTCAACTATAAAGTCACAACAAACTCGAGAGAAAACGATACAAGTGATACTATTAAACTCTCCTATTCATTCACTTTAATTATTCTATGCTTTTAATGAAAATCTGCCGGAACATACCGAATGTCCAAGTTGTTTTCTCATATTTAGACACATCAAAATTTCATGATACTACCTGAGGAACTCACATACTATATGTAGAAAGTCCTCCCAAGAGCCCATCAAAAGATTTTACTTCTAAAGTTCCTTGCCCGATACATTTTTGATTTACAAAATCTGGACAGTTTAGCGACCTTGACTTACGAAGCTATTTTGACCATTCTAAACAACTCCATTTATAAAACCGACACTTGATTCTAAAAATAGACTCAAAACACTAACTATAGAGCCTGAGAACAGCACTTGAATCCTTTTGAAACTCATTTTCTAGTCCCTGAGATTCGATCCAAATATCGACAACAATTTTCGGATTGTGTCAACACTCGTCTCCCGGTACACGAAAATCAAACTAGCGTATCTTCCACCTCGTTTGGAGTTGGAAGGCCTACTTTATATCAAATCGAATCTCTCGAAATTCTCTACAACATGATCCCATAATATCAACCTATACTCAGACTTAAGATTTCTGAAAATGCCTCTAAACCTACTGCCCAAAAATACATCTTTCAAAACCGTATCAAATCCTATTTTGACCCATTTTAACAATCCTTATGCTTCTAATATTACCATTTGATCATTATAAACAACTCCTAATAAGCCTAGATCACTTGCATGTTCCATCTTACCAAAACTCAAATTGAAAACCCATACATGCAACCACTCAAAATTTAATAAAATAATAATAAACACAACATACAAACATCAAAATGGATCAAACATGCATTGATCATCATGAAATAATTTTAGAAAATTAAAGTCCTTGCATGTATGAAATTTTTAGTGCAAAATGATCACAATCAAAATATAAGAGTGGGTCTAACCTTAATTTCTTCCAAATCAAAGTAGAAAAAATTTTATGGATGGATTTGTATGTGTGTTTTGTGCGGTGATTTTAAATGAATAAAATGATATGTGTGTGTGGTGGAGGGTATTTATATAGTGGGTTAGGGTATAAATTGAAAATATTGAATAGTTTTGGACTAAAATGTAACATTTAAGTTAAAAAGCGGGAAATAACTATTGGTCGACTTTTCAAAAATTCCCGAGAGTAGGGTTTCGCAAATATACTTTTTTTTAAGTTTATACGCACACGAAAAATAATAATATTACGACTTAATACATAATTAAAACGATATCGTCGAAAGTATTAAATATCGAAATGATCGATAATAAAATATAAAAATTTTGGCATCCGTCGGTATCGCGATCGCTAGTAGTCCTCGTTACTCGTCATAATATAAAATAAAATGTTCTATCGGTTGAAACTTAAACCGTTAATCATAATAGCATTTAACGTTATAAAATACTTCAAAAATAATTGAAAAATATAATTAAATTATGATCTTATTTTTACGGGTTTTACATTTTATGTTTAAAGTTTTCATTTTTAAATAGAAATAGATAACCACCATTTCTTTTATTCACCAAGAACAACTGAGTCACACGTTCAACCATGATCAATTCGAATCGAGTCGAGACGATTTCAACCTTAATAAAAATCTAGTATTAAAATGGTGCCGCTGCTGGCTCTTTTCGTAAAGATTAACGGTTTTTTGTGAGAGACGCGTTGGATTTTGGGATCGTTCACTTTTGAATGTTATTTTTCGTGTTTAAAATTTTCAAAAAATCCATAAAAATCAAAAATTTTCAAAAATCCTAAAAATTAAAAATTTCAAAAAATCCAAAAACATTTAAAAAATCATAAAAGCATTTCTTTTTAAAAGTTTTGCACCAAAAATATCACGTTAACCATTATTTTTCTTCTATTTCTTTGCTATCTTTTTCTTTTGTAGGTGTATGCGTACCCGTTCACGAAGAATGAATTCCATTCAAGCCGCTACTATTGAGCCTCCTGTTGTAGAGCCTCCCGTTGTCAATACAATGGAGAACCGTCCAATGATCGAGATTTTTCAATTACACATCAAAGGCAACGATGACGCGATTGTGGTGCCGGCTATTGACGCCAACAACTTTGAGCTTAAAACCGGGTTTATTCAAATGGTTTTCGCAACACCTTTTCTGGGTCGTACTCATGATGATCCTCACGATCATATCAAGAGGTTCGTACACTTATCCAATACTGTTAAATATAATGGGGTTTCACAAGAGGCAATTCGTTTTCTCCTCTTTCCTTTTTCCCTCGAGGGACAAGCCCGGACTTGGCTTGATAAGGAACCACCCCAAAGTATTGCAACATGGACGGACCTTGAGACAAAGTACATAAATTATTTCTTTCCACCCTCACGTACTACTGCTTTACGAAATGACATCATTAATTTTGAACAAAAGTACGGTGAGACATTTAGTGAATCTTGGTATCGTATTAAGGAACTTTTAAGAAAGTGTCCACAACACGGTTTTACAAAGGTGCATCAAATTAATACTTTTTATAATGGATTAACTTTGAATGACCAAGATTCACTAAATAGTGCCTCGAGGGGTAATATTCTTGTGAAAACTATGAATGAGGCTTGGGCAATTATTGAGAACAAAGCCAAAGTCCAAAACAAGAGTGTTAGGGCTACTATGGCTAGTGCTAGTACTAGTGAGACCGACAAGAAAATTGACGTGTTTACTTCAATCATGACAGACTTTCTTTTACAAGTTAAGAACAATATGCAAGTTAATGCCTTGAGTGAGTCATGTGAGACTTGTGGTGGACCACATTCATACTTAAATTATGATAAGGTTCATGACCCATCTCAACAAGAAGTGTATGCTTATAACAATAATGAGAGGGTGCATTTTAAACCAAATGTGGACGCTAATAATCTTTCTTATAGGTCTACTAATTATTTGGCTCCTCCCGGTTTTCAACCTCATGCTAGACCCACTCCTCAATTGACTAATGCCCAATACCCACCAAGGAATCAAGGACAACAAAGGAATAATTATCAAGGGAATTCGTCCAACAATCAAAGGAATTTTAATTCAAACCAAGGGAATTTAAATGATCAAAATCAAGGGAATTTCAATGGGCCAAACCAAGGGTTTCAAAATAACAACTTTAACCAAGGTTTTCATAACAACAATGGTTTTCAACCACAATCTCAAAACCAAGATTTTAATAATCAAGGGTTTAATAATCAAGGGTATAATCCAATGGACTTGGTTCTACAAAAGTTGACTGAACATGAGCGAACAATGAAAGCGTTGCAAGAATCGACCAGAGAGATACAAGAATCAACCGATAGGAAAATTATGCAAATGATTCAAACCCTTCGTCCCCAAGGTGCCCTCCCTTCTAACACCGTGACCAATCCTAGGGCCAACGTTAATGCCATCACTACTAGGAGCGGTAAGACCATTGTAGAACCTTCTTATTCCCCACCTAACCAAGGACCCGGTATTCCTTCTACTTCTACCTACCGTACTTTACCTTCTACTTGTGAAATACCACCCGTTATGCCTTCTTCTACACCTTATGTCCCTCCTATACCTCAAGTTTATACCACACCTTCGGTTCGCAAACCGGTTCCTTCACCTTCCACTTCTACCCCTCCTCCACCCAAGGATGTGAGTGGGCAATCCATTCCAAAGCCTTCATCTCAACCCAATATACCTTATCCCCCAAGGTTGAGGAAAGAGAAATTGAAGAATAAGGATGATATTCAAGTTTTTAACTTCCTAAAAATGTTCAAATAATTGAATTTTAATATTACCTTTGCCGAGGCTCTCGCTCACATGCCTAAGTATGCTAAAATGTTTAAGGATCTTTTAAGTGATAAGGAAAAATTGCTTGATATCGCCAATACCCAATTGAATGAGAATTTTTCCGCCGTTCTTTTGAGAAAACTTCTGGTTAAGCTAGGATATCCCTGTCGATTCCTTATTCCTTGTAATTTTCCGTGTGTAGAGAATTGTATGGCTTTGGCGGATCTCGGTACGAGTATCAATCTTATGCCATTATCCGTGTGGAAGCAATTATCTTTACCCGAGCTAGTCCCCACTCGTATGACATTTGAATTAGCTAACTGATCGGTTGCTTATCCGGTGGGGATAGCCAAGGATGTGTTCATTGGAGTCGATAATTTCACTTTCCCTGCCGATTTCGTTGTCGTCCACTATGAAATGGATCTCCGTGTTCCCTTAATTGTGGGACGACCCTTCTTGAGAACCGGGCGTACATTGATTGATGTAGCCGCGGGTGAACTTATCATGAGGGTCGGGAATGATAAAATCGTCTTTAACATGGGTAAACTTTCCAAACGTCCCGATGAGCCCGAATCCGTGAATTTCATCGATGTGCTCGACGAAGCATGCGAAGAACATTTTCACGAGGCTTGTAAGCGCAGGACTTCTCCTTTACCTCATGTTGAGAACGTAGCTTCTATTGCTCCATCATTGACTCCCTTTGGAGAAAGTGACTTTCTTTTAAAAGAATTTGAAGCAAGTTTAGGGGATGTGGATTTAAAATATGACGATTCTCCCTCCAATTGGGAAGAAGACATTCGTACCATTGAGAAACTTCTCAATAAGGATCATATTTCTCCACCTACTCCTATGGAAGTTACAAATGATAATCCAAATTTGACTAAGCCTTCCATTGACAATCCTCCGGATTTAGAGCTTAAGGATTTACCGTCTCATTTAGAATACGTTTTCCTATAAGACAATAAGAAGTTACCCGTCATCATTGCTAAGGACTTAAAAGAGGATGAAAAATCTCGACTTATCGATGTGCTCAAAAATCATAAAATAAGCAATTGCTTGGAAAATTTCAGACATCCGCGGAATTGATCCTAACTTTTGCACTCATAAAATTCTCATGGAAGATGACTTTAAACCCGCAATCCAAAGACAAAGAAGGGTTAATCCAAAAATTCATGACATCATCAAGAAAGAAGTTATCAAACTTCTAGATGTCGGAATGATTTACCCTATTTCGGATTCGCCATGGGTTAGTCCTGTGACACCCCGGGTAGGGTCAAAATATGTGGAATTATCAACGGAGATGTCACAAGGGTGGATCGATAGCATATAGTCCATAGAGCATAAGATAAGAGATTATTCCAAACATATTACATGGTTATCGTACAAATTTATAAAAATTGTCTTCAACATGATAAAAGTAGATTGTTTATTTTCCCCAAATAGAACCCTTGACGAGTCCTACAATGCAGATTACAATAATGCTTGAGTCCATGCACACACCACGTACTAACTTCATTTTCCTAAAAAAAACATGCTTAGAGGGTCAACATAAAGTTGGTGAATTTACAGGTTTAATAATAATTAGTTTGGACATACATCAATTATAGTAGTAACAATGCACAAAGTATTTTTACTAAAAGGTAGATTACATTTTCTATTACTCGAAACTGAAGCTTAACCTTCCATAGTCCTCAACAGATGAGAACTTGGTGTCCTACAAAAAGACACCCAAACCCAGTTCCAACATGGTATACATCTGTTGTCCCAGCCAAGGCACAATGAGCATGACTCACCCAGATGGGGATGGTCAATCCCAAATAGATCTATTTATAACATTCGAGCAATTACAATAATTTAACAGTTTCTATAATAGTCAATCGTAGTCAAGTTTATACAATTCCATTATGTCCAATAAAACAGTTGCATGTTTTCTCCACTGTAGAGGAAAAGTTTATCAATAGTTTATATATGGGGTTGTAAACTCACCTTGGAGTTGGCAATAGCTGTATAATATGAATATCCAAATATTGCTCACGCCACAAGCTATGCTTAATCAAATAGTACAGTCTTAATAAATAATACAAGGAACGTATGTGTATGCTTATACAGATTTTTAATCAGTTTATTAATGCTACAATATTTATCTAAATAACTGTAGTACAAATATTAACAGTATGTATTTAAACTTGTAATTAAGTTTCATATTTAAGTAAACATAAAATGTTTTACTTATAATATTAGTTTACGTCCGTAGTACATGTATTAATAATAACCATTTAAACTTATTAGTTTACGTCCGTAGTACATGTATTCATAATAACCATTTAAACTTATTTGTTTACGTCCGTATTACATGAATTAATAATAATAACCATTTAAACTTACAATTAAGTTTCATATTTAAGTAAACATAAAATGTCTTACTTATAATATTAGTATACATACTTGCATTCAATTTATTTAACGTTCATATAATTTTATTTCCTAAAAGCATATGAGTACATGTATTAATTATACATATCCATATTGTTTATACAATTTATTTCATAGAGCAAAATATAAATATTTTATCTTTGTAAAGTAAAAATATAAATATTTTATTTAACTTTAAAGTTCCCATAAATTATTTAACATTTATAAAATAATTTATAAATTGCAAGTTTAAGACTTTACCACTTAAATCCTTTTAGTTTAGGATTTATTTAAGTTTTATTAATTTAAAATAGAATAAGGGTTAGGGTTTGTTAAAGTTTCGGAATATGGCAAAACTAGTCCCTCCATATTTTAAGTAAAATAAAACTTTTGGATTTTATATATTTAGTACCTAGGGCTTGTTATACTTTCGGGTTATGGCAGTTTTAGTCCTCCTAGTTATAACTAGGTTTTATATCTTTCATAAAATGGCAAAAACTGTCCTTAGGGCTTCTTTATGTTTTAGCTTATTACAACAGTGGTCCTTAGGGTTAGGAAATGACAAAATAACTTGTAGGAACTTTCAAAAATGGTCCCTAGGGTTTAATATGCCACGGATGGTATTTATTAAGCCCTAGACTTTTGGATAATTACATTTTTAGTCCTTGTGCTTAACAGTTTATCAAAACAAGTTTCAAATGTTACAGTTTTAGTCCTTAAGTTTCATAAATTGTCATTTTAGTCCAAAAGTCTTTATAAGTTATACTTTATTATAAAAACTTTTATTTAGATATTCAAAACATTAAATGGGCTCATTAAATGGTCCAAAAGACTATTGGGCTATTTAATGGGCCTAATTATATTCTTAAGTCCATTAAGGTACTAAGATTAGTTAAATGGGCTTATTGGGATCATTTAGTCTTGGGCTAATGTTCCATGGGCTTGATTAGTCCATTAATACTACTTTTCATTTTATGTAAGTAATAGTCTAGGTTTTCTGATAAGCTTATTATTAGCTTATCCATATTTAGTTATAAACTCTAATAAAAGAATGAAACTCAAGGTTTGTTTTATTTGGTGTATCAAATGAGATCTAGAAGTGTTTCATGTTTGCATGTAGGTTATAAACTTTAATGTGAGCTTATGACTCACGGCTATTTTATGTTTTAGCTTATTAAGATAAGTCAAGACTTGTTTTAAGATTGCATGTAATCATAAGAGTCCTAAAATAAGATCTAAACTATGTTTAAACCTAAAAATCAATCACAACTCCATGTATACACATATATAGCCCACGACTATAAATTTAATCTTGGTGTTTCAAGATGAGATTTTTAGCTAGTTTTGTGTTTTATAATTATTTATAAAGTCCAACATGTTTATCTAGTTTTATTATATGTTCCCAAGGTTATCATGAATCCAAGAGAAACAACATATAGCCTACGGCTATATTGTTTTTCCCCAAATGTTCCCATAAGATCTTTATGCTTGTTTTATGTTTATTAGGTTAAGTTAAGTCCTTAACACTAGATCTAGGTTTTACATAGACATGCATGTACTTTTAAAATTCATCCAAGGATATATATGTATATATAGCCCACGGCTATGTTTATACACATAAAATATTTTAGTGATTTTTAGTAGTTCAATATACATGTATAAATACACATTCCATTATTTAAAACTTAGTACATAAATCATAGATGTCCATTTAATTATGTCGTGACCTTCAAGGTCATGGTTTTTCATGGTTTTGAGTTACAACAAGTTTACTTATGAGATTTATGATTATTAGTTAACCAAAATCCCAAAAAGTTAGATTTGTAACCCACGGCTACATTAAAATTCATAAGATGATTCATATGTTTTTTAATCAAGTTTAAACATAGAATACTAGTCATAGGTTTCTTTATCAAAAGTTTTTAACCATGAATAATGGTATTCACAAATATGTCGTGACCTAAATGGTCATGGTTTTATCAAATCCTGATTTTTAACAAGTTTGTTACATATGTTTATAGGTGGATGTTATTGCATGCAAGTAAAAATGAAGAAAGCATAATGAGTAATACCTTTCTTGCTAAAGTTACTAAGGAAGATCTAGAGAACAAGGTAGATTAGGGATCTAATCTTGATGAAGATGAAAACCCTAACTATAACCAAGTCGTGACCCATAAGGATTTGGCTAGGGCTTGCTATAATGATTCCAAAGGTGGAGATACTATTAAATGATTAGTAGTTAAGATGAAGACAAGGATCTAGTGAAGTTAATGTATGTTCTTGGATGTATCCTTATGATTTGAGAGAGAAAGGAGATGAGAGAAATGAGATTGGATTTGCATGAGAGAATGAAAAGTGTGTGTGTGTGTGTTTTCGGCTTAAAGAAGAGAGAGAAGGGCAAGGCAAAAAGGTATGATTGCCTTGTTAAGAGTCATTGTGCCAAGTGTAACACTTTTCATTTCCTAGGCAACCCTTCTTCTTCTACATAGTACATGTCTGTGTCGTGTAAGGCTAACCAAAGGTAAAGGTGGGCTTGTTGTGGGCTTGTGTTCGGCTAGAACACAAAGAGGAGGTGATCTTGGGCTAGTCCAAGAAAGTGTATGTATGCCTATGATATACACACATGTATACATGGCATAGATACTTAATGCAACATATTTCGCAAATTTTGTTAAGTGTTGTGTATACATAGTTAGTTATACATTTTATTGCTTGTTCTTCTAGTTTTTAAGTACATGATTTCAGTTATGTAACTTATTACAATAGAGATAGTTTGTAAAAGTATAAGTACACAATGGACAAGTTCAGACACATCTTATAGAAATAAAACATATGAGGGAGTGTTCTAGGATTATTGGGTGAAACTTTATTACATTCAATCATGGTAAAATCATGGATTTTACAGCACCACCCCGTTATTTTAGCTTTGTTCTCAAAGCTATTAAAACGTAGTTATCTTTTAAGTGCATAGGTGTCATAGTTCTACAGGTTTATTTTTGGACATGCTCAGAAACGAAGGGTGACATTGATGTGAAGTGATCTACATCCGGGTTATTCTTATACGTCCGGTTGAGCAGTAATGGATGTTGCTGCTACTAGGGATGGATAGAAAGCAATGCAAAGAGATCTTTATCCGGGTCGCACTATACATCCGATTGGTCAGTAATGGATGCTGCTACTACTATGGATGGATAGAAAGCACTGCAAAGAGATCTTTATCTGAGTCGCACTATACATCCGATTGAGCAGTAATGGATGCTGCTACTACTATGGATGGATAGAAAGTAATGCAAAGAGATCTTTATCCGGGTCGCACTATACATCCGATTGAGTAGTAATGGATGCTGCTACTACTATGGATGGATAGAAAGCAATGCAAAGAGATCTTTATCTGGGTCGTACTATACATTCGATTGAGCAGTAATGGATGTTGCTGCTACTATGGATGGATAGAAAGCAATGCAAAGAGATCTTCATTTGGGTCTCACTATACTTCCGGTTGGGCAGTAATGGATGCTGCTACTACTATGGATTGATAGAAAGCAATGCAAAGAGATCTTTATCCAAGTCGCACTATACATCCGATTGAGCAGTAATGGATGCTGCTGCTACTATGGATGGATAGAAAGCAATGCAAAGAGATCTTTATCCGGGTCGCACTATACATCCGATTGGGCAGTAATGGATGTTGCTGCTACTATGGATGGATAGAAAGCAATGCAAAGAGATCTTTATCCGGGTCGCACTATACATCCGATTGAGCAGTAATGGATGCGGCTACCACTATGGATGGATAGAAACCAATGCAAAGAGATCTTTATCCGAGTCGCACTATACGTCCGATTGAGCAGTAATGGATGCTGCTGCTACTATGGATGGATAGAAAGCAATGCAAAGAGATCTTTATCTGGGTCGCACTATACATCCGATTGGGCAGTAATGGATGCTGCTACTATGGATAGATAGCAAGCAATGCAAAGAGATCTTTATATGGGTCGCACTATACATCCGATTGAGCAGTAATGGATGCTGCTACCACTAGGGATGGATAGAAAGCAATGCAAAGAGATCTTTATCTGGGTCGCACTATACATCCGATTGAGCAGTAATGGATGCTGCTACTACTATGGATGGATAGACGAGGGCTTTTTCAACAGGGTCGCGGGTACATCCTTCCAAGAATTGAGAGAGGACCAATGGTGTTGTGGATTTGGTTAGGAGGGCAAGTTCATTGTAAATGGTTTCTGATATGAGGAGGGCACGCCAGCATGCTTTATATGCTGGGAAAGCTAGGGATGCACTACTCCTACATCCTTTTCACTGGTGAATGATATCTTATATCTCCACACTCGATGGTGGGAAATTGGGGGTTGAAGGTAAAAAAACAATTTAACTAGTACCCCTCTTGTGTCAACAACTATACGTGAAAGACTTGCTGATATACCTCAAGCCTGTGGGATACAAACATTAGTTGATAGCACTAAAACTTCTACCCAAGCAGAAAGGTTAAGATTATCGTTGATGGTGATTGGGTAGGAAGTTGCAAAGAATCTGCTTCATTCGCAGCAGGGCTGGGCAAAAGAGGCACAGAAAAGAAGTACCCGGTGGAAATAAGAGAAGATACCATGAATAAAGAAGTGCGCATCTTGCGGGATGCTGTAAAGGGTCGTGCACCCACTATTAATGGTTCAAAATTTGCACCAATTTCTACTTCTAAGGAAAAGAAGTCATACCTTCCAAGGTTTGGTGGATGATGGTATTGTTGAACTAATTGGATCTGAAGAGGGGAAAAGGTTCGTCCAGAAGCATGGGCATTCAACATCTCTTTACGAGGGATGTCGAACGCAGCCCTACAAAATACACCCATGGTGAGTTAGGCATGTCTTTTAGGTTTAGGGTTGCCTAAGATGGCAAACATAACCCTACAAAATACACTCACTGTGAGTTGGATATGTCTTTTAGGTTTAGGGTTGCCTACCTCATCACTTGGGGAGGAACGGGTTAGGAAGATGGGGCATCCTTTGACCAAACATTTCTGGACTTTGGTGCAGGAGATGACACTAAGTCTAGTGTTGATTATGTCGGGGTTACCATCCCCTCGTATAATCAAGGTTTCATCTCCCCAAGGTATACGAACCAGTTTTTGATCACATATGATAACTGCACAATATTTTGCTAGCTAATCCATGCCAATAATGACATCAAAGCTACCAAGACTTACCGGAATCAGGTCGATGTTAAACGGGTGATTAGAAAGGTTTAAGGTACAACCTCGAATGATGGTGTCAACCGTCACAACTTTTCTCTCAGCTAGTTCTACAGTATAGTAGGGGTCTAAAACTAATGGAGTGACTTCCAAAATTTTACTAAATTTAGTAGATATAAAGCTTCGGTCTGCCCCGGTGTCAAACAAGACAAATGCATATCGTTGGTTTATTAAAAACATACCGGTGACGATGTTGGAATCTGGATTGGCTTGGGCATTGCCAACCATATACACTTATGATGAAGTTCCCTTGTTGTCCTTCTTCTGGTTGGCCAACTTGGGACAGTCGGGTCTCACATGTCCCGGGGTTCCGCACTCGTAACACACTACGGTTCTCTTTGGTCCACTGTTGCTTCCACCTGTGGGTTTTCGGTTTCCCTGTTGCCCACTTCCGCTTCCACGAGCATTGGACTTGCCCTTGTTGTTGTTTCCGGGGTTGTTATTGGGTCTAAATGAGGTAACAGCATTTACTTGACATTCACGAGAAAAATGGCCTTGTTGGCCACACTTGTAGCATCCCTGGCACTGACCTCCAATAACATGATGATAGTTGCACTTTGGACACTTAGGCTTGGAACCTGAGTAACCCTTTGTGCTGGTTGTGGGAGTAGTACCATAAGTTTTCCCAACGTCTTTCCTTTTGGAAGGCTGCTGGTGTTGGTTACGGGATCTTTCATCCGACTTTCTCTTGTTCTCTGTTTGCCTTTCAGACAAATTGCGGGCTCGTTTGTTGGTCAGCTCAGATGCGAATTCCATAGCACTTTCGACGGTAGTGGGTCGTGATGCAAGCACACTGTCATGAATGTTGTCAAGAAGTCCGCTGACATACTTCTCAATCTTGTCGCTTCTTTGAGGGAATATTCTGGTACACATCTGGCTTAACTCTTGAAATCTTTGGTTATAACAAAGGATGTCATTGTTTTTGCATTTTAGATCCCACAGTTCGATTTCCAACTTCTTCATTTCTCCTCTAGGACAATACTTCTCAGTCATCCTCTCCTTAAGGTTGGCCTAGGTAAGAGTATAAATAGTGTCATGTCCAAGGGTAGCGACAACAGAGTTCCACCAGGTAAGGGCACTCTCGAGTAGTGTGCAGGTGGCAAACTTGACTTTGTTCTCGTCAGCATAGTCGTTGATACGGAAAACAGTCTCTAGTCTTTCAAACCATTGCATCAATTCAACAACTCCTTCCTTTCCTCGGTAGTATGAGGGTTTGCACTTCAAGAAGTCGGGGTAAGAACAACCCCTATTAGCGTTGTTTCTGTACAGATTGAGGTTTAGATCATTGTTCACATTTGGATCAGCTTCTCTGGCTGCCATAGCTGCTGTAATGCCCTTATTTATCATTTCTCTAAGTTGAGCAGCAGTGACATTTTGAGTAGCTTCAGGAAGTTCAGTATTGGCGGCGTTTGAAGTGATTGCATTATTGGGATTTGATCGCGTAATCACCATTTGTCTATAATCATACACAAAATGAGATCATTAGTTCAAACCTTAATATAATTTTTATATTATTTGCACGGGGAAAATTCTTGCATTGATTTCATAACAAATTAGATAACCTGTCAAGATTTCATAATATAATACATTGCAAAACAGATATAATAAAGAAAGTGATTACATGCCATTTCCATAAGAAATTTAACATTCATCTAGTATAACAAAATCCAAGTCATAGGCTAGTGATGAGACTGCTTTTATACATAGTCTCATCGTCCAATTTGGGCTTAAAATGCATTAAATATCATCAAAATACCCAAATATATGCTTGTGTTTGTTGCTTGTGTATTTTAGGTACGGATATTGAGAAAATGACAAAAGATCACAAGAATCAAGCAAAAACGAACACGGGAAACGAAGCCGCACGATGAACCAAGCCCTAATGAAGAATTTTCCAAAGAAAACCCTTGAAGATTTGAAGAATCATGAAGATTTGTCCTCCAAGTTTTGACACTTTATACCCTTGTATCTTCATAATTACAAGTTTGGTCCCTAAAGTTTGTCAAAATTACAAAAAGGACCCTTAACTTTGAAGAATTGGCAAATTTAGTCCCTCAACAAATCTAAATTGTCAATAATGGTCCTCCAAGAAGTCAACAAACAAGTCAAGGCCTTGAAGTATGAAGACATGTCAAAATCAGTCCTTGGAATATGAAGAAATTGCATTTTAAGTCCTTAAAACAAGTTTCAAAACTTGTTGTGCCAAAACTGCCAAAGTTCAAAAGTTGTTGTGTGTTAATTTGGCGTTGATAGCCATTTAATACAACTTAAACAAAGTTTGAAACATAGGGGGGCAAACCTGCCAGACAGCCAAACTCCTCACACCCAACCAGCTATTGACACCTCACCCATTCACACCCTTCCACCAATCAACAACCTCCTTTTCTCCACATCATCTATCCACTCACAATAACTGATTTAATTAATCAGTTAACCCTTCCCTCCAAACATAAAATTTAAATAATTAAACCCCCAAACTAGATTAAACCCGTCCCTAATCCACCCATAAACCCTAATTTTTCCAGGAAGAACACTAATCAAATCAAAGGGGTTTTGGGTGATTATTTCCAGATCCTTAATTAAACACCTCTTAAATCCAAAACCACCCTTAAACTCCCATCACCATCACCTCACATGTGTGTGCAACCCTCCCCTGCCCCACTATTCACTCTCAAACAAAATGAGGACAGCAAATCAACATCCCACAACATTTTCTTGTTGCCAAAGGCAAAATGGACGACCTAGATTGCTTCTACATCACTGGCACCTCAGCTACATGCCAAGATCATCACATGGCTTTGTTTTTGACTGAAAAATTCAAAATCGTCCAAGGGCAAGATTCGAAGTTCAAGTGTTAGGGTTTTAGCTTCTTATCACTTCTAGAATCACAATGTAAGCCTCTATATAAAGGCCTTTAGGACGTAGCTTAGTTCTGTTCTTGATTTTTCTCCTTTTTTCACAAACTTTGTAAAGCCAGTTTATGAATTAATATAAATGGTTTAAGTATTGTTGATGAGAAATATTGAGTACCCTTTACATTTTCAGTTGATTTAAGTTCATTGTTTAAGTTTGGTTTAAGTTTCAGCAAAGGTTTTTAAATTTCCAAGTTTCTGAATTTTCAAGTCTTTTCTCAAATCTTAAATTTTATTCAAAACCTGTTAAAATGGTGATTAATTGTGTTGGTATGATTGTATTTGGTTTAAAACCTGTTAGAAACACTCAGTAGGTGTTAAAAAGGTTGTATGCTAGGTTGGTTTTCATTTTGTAAGAGTTTAAAACATTTTGCATGATTAAAATTTTGAAAACATAGCCTTAATCATAAAACTGCCTTATCTGCTTGATTTTTGTTGAATTTGATCCATCAAGTTGATAATCTGCTAGGATATAGGTTGTTTAAGGGTTTGTGTTCTCTTGAAAGCCATTTTATACCATTGTGTGCTTTGTTTGAAGTGTTGAATCTCACTTGAGTGTCAATTGGACCAGCAACTTGCTCATTAAGTATATCAGTGACTTTGATTTGATATTTTGTGCTTGATTCTTGTGTGTACTTGCTTAATTTGTGTTTGATTTGACTCCTTGTACTCCAAAGAGTACAAGGGTGCCTTTGTTCCATCAAAAACACCACCAAAAAGCAAGATCAAGCCCTCTTGATCATAACTGCACAAGTGAAGAAAACTTCATTTGTTCATCAGAAAGTCCTAATACCTGGGCACGTTTTTTTGATTTGTAGACCTTAATCTTGTTAAATTTTGGATTGTGTTTGAGTTTTAGGAGTTAATTAAGTACCTAGTTTGTGTTTTTTAAAAAAAAAAAGTTTTGCAAAAAGTTCACCCTGCCTGGACTCGAACACGCGACCTTGCGTACCAAGGAGTAACGTGTTAACCAGTGATCTAGATGACTTTTTACGTTATTGTTTGATTTCATTACTTATTTAACTAGTTTTTGTTTTGTAGCTTATTTAAGTAACAGCTTATAAATAAGCATTTCCTGGCTTATTTCTTTGAGGATTTAACTGTTTAACATTTTTCTTAGGATTATATTAGTGTTGTTGACTTTTCTGAGCAAAAAGCAAATTTTTCCCTTTATTATTTTATTTATTAGGATTATTTTAAGTTTAATTTTTAAAAAGTCATTTAAAAATAGTAAAAAGTGATTTAAAAATCTGGAAAAATAATTTTTAGGTTTCTAATCATATTTTTGAGGTTTACAGCTTATTAGGTTTTCAATTTAGCTTATTTTTAATTTTATAGGATTTTAGGTTTTTTAAGCAACTTTAAAATTCAATATAAAATTATTAAATAGGTTTCAGAAAATTTGGTTTGCATTTTTGTGTTAGTTACATTGTTTAGGATTTTTGGTAATTTTTTAGAATTTATTTACAAACTTTTAATTTTTTTGAATATTTTAATATTATTTTATTATTAAAATTTGAAGTTTCATTTTTTCTTGTTTTTACATTTTTCCTAGGTTAAGGACATTAAATTAGGAGTTTTGTCACTTTCCAAATATTTTTTAGGCCTTTCAATTAATTTCTAGAATTAATTTAAGATTTAATACATTTTAATAGTTTTTAAGTGTTTAAAAATAGTTTAATTTGGTTTTAAAATTTTTAAAAATAGTTTTTAGCTTAATTAGAATATTTTTGAGGTTTACAAACTATAAAACCTTGTTTAGGGCTTTTTAATAATTAAAAGTGATTTTTAGGGCTTTAATTAGCATTAAAAAGTCATTTTCTAATTAATTAAAAGGTTTTAGCAAGTTTGGATTTTTTTGTAAACTCTTAGAATATTATTGTGGATTTTTAGTAATTTTTAGGAATTTTTAGGTTAAAATTTTATTTTTGGCACTATTTACGGTTTTACGTTTACGCCTTTTTCGTCGTAGTTTAATTCATTTTCGTAACCGTCTTTCTCTTCTAATCCCATTTCTTTCTCAATCAATATAATCACAAATCAATATCAACTCTTAACACAACGCACTTGCCTCCTTGGGAAACGAACTTGGACTTCACTTGGGTCATTAGTGCTCGGTTTTCCTAAACCGACACTTAATACTACCACTATTTGTCATCCTTTTCCTAAAGGGTACAAAAATACTACATCAATTTTTGGCGCCGCTGCCGGGGAGGCGTGTTGTGTTTTGATTGAACCATTGTTGTTTTATATATAGCCATAAAAGTAATTGTATTAGTAGCACTCTACTAATACGTATTATCGTTTTTCATTTTTTGTGAATACTATTACTATATTGTATACGTAGAACAATAAATTTACAAGTACTCCAAATACGTGAGAAATCACAACCTTGACTTGGGAGGTCATTACCCAATCATTGTATTCGAATCTCAAACCAAAGAAAAAGGCAAAAATAGATAAATACTTTCGAGAAGCTCGATTTTGAGAAATACAAACTATAAGGTGGGTATAAGGCGGTTGTATTTCACGACCTAAAGGAAAAAGGATCTTAAGTGCTTCGCGCCGCCTCGTTTCCTCCGCTTCCTTGTGCGTATTTTGATTTTGAAAGCTAATCGAGGGTTTTGCCGCCCAAAGTATTACTTAAGTATCATATATATTTTCTTGGTTTCTATTGATTAAACCCTCTTGAACGATTTGGTGCTCCGCCATCGTTCTAAAGTCATCGAAGGCGTTCACTTCACGTGATCGTTTTCATTCCTTGAGGCTTCTTTAATCGAGAGATTTGATTAAGGAGGAGATTTGTAGATTTTGGTCTACTTAATACATTCCAAAATCCAAAAAAGTTAAAAACAATCAAAAACCACAAAAAAATTGAAGAAGTAAAAACACCAAAAAGAATCTTCTTTGCTCGCCTTCTCGTTGTACGTGACGTTTATGCAAACTCGCTCTAAAGAAAGACGTGCTCGTAAACGAAGAAACAAATCCATCACTCCTTCTAGTGAGGAGTCTCCTATTGACGAACCCATTATAGTGAAAGAAGCACCCATGGCTAATCGAACTATGATGGAGTTGCTTCAAGCACCCACCGAGGGTTATGGAGAAGCGATTGTGATTCCCGCTATCCTTGCGGAGAATTTTGAGGTTAAGACGGGTTTGTTGTCCATGATTCAAAACAACAAGTTTCGAGGGGACGAAAAGGACAACCCTCATAACCACATTCGCCAATTTAATCGTCTCACCGCCACATGCAAGTTTAAGGACGTCTCAAACGACTCGATTAAGATGATGCTTTTTCCGTATTCCTTAGTGGGGCCCGCAAAAATTTGGTTAGAGAAAGAGCCACCCAATTCTATATTGACGTGGAAGGATCTCGTTTCAAAATTCGTGAACCAATTTTTTCCGCCCTCTAAGACTACGCACTTGAAAAACGAGATTTCAAAGTTTTCGCAAGAGTATAATGAGAGTTTTTCAACGGCTTGGAATAGGTTTAAGGAAATGTTGCACGAATGTCCTCATCATGGTTTTTCCGACTTGCATCAAATAGACACGTTTTACAATGGCTTGAACGATCATGAGCGTGATTATCTTAATGCCGCCGCGGGTGGTAATTTTTTGTGTAAGACGGTCGAGGAAGCGTTGCTAATCATTGAAAATAGGTCTAAGGTGTATAGTCCTCGTAGCACGTCGAGTGTTCGTAAGGCTTCGTCTTCGTTTTCGCCTTCATTGTCACACACTGTTGATGCTTGCCAAGTCGAGGCTAATTTGGAGAACAAAATTTTTGATATAGTGAAAGGATTGTTAGTTGAGTTTAAAGTTGGTGAACAACCCGCTCCCACTACGATTAAAGCGGTTGAGGTTTCTTGTATGTATTGTGGTGGAGCTCACGATTATTCCGAGTGCATTACCAACGGTGGTAACACTTCGAGTGCCTTCGCGGCCGCGGGAACTTATAACCAAAACGGTCAAGTTCCTCGCACTAATCAATTGACTCCACCGGGTTTTTCACCAAATCAAAATGCTAACAATTATCGAAACAATCAAGTTGGTTACCAAAGCAATCAAAGGAACAATTACAAGGGTAATAACAACTATGGGAATCAAGGGAGTAGTAGTAGCCAATTGCAAAATCAAAATCAAAACCGTAATTTTCAAAACACGAGTCAAGGTCTTCAAAATGCTTACACTAAAGAACTTCCAATGGACTTTGTGAATTACGCCACGGCAAATGATAAGATTTTGGAAAACATTCAAGAGCAATTGGCTAATCAAGCTAGGGACATGGCTAAGAACGCAAAGGAGTTAGCTAATTTTGTTAAGGAAAATCTAGCCATGAGAAATGAATTGAAAAATGATTTTGCTAACCAAATTCGAGGTCAAAACAACAAGATAGAGCAAAGTCATGCTAGGCTTGAACAAAGAATTGACCAAAAAGCCGCTAGTCAAGATTTGAAGTTTAATAGTCAAGATGCTAAGCTTAATGCCATTTTAGAAGCCGTCATGGGAAACAAAGCCTCTACTTCGAGTGGTCTACCTAGTAACACCGTTTCAAACCCGAAGGGAGAGATGAAAGTGATTACCACACGAAGTGGTAAGACACTTAAAGAACCGACTCCTCAACCAATTACTCCAACGATGGAGGAAATTGAGGAAGAACCCGAGGTGGTGGTCGAAAAGGAGCATATTTCAATCCCACAAAGTACCGCTCATGCCACACCTACGGTTGACCCATCACCCATATTGGAACCCGAGATTCCAAAGGCTATGCCTATGCCCCAACCCACACCACCCTTGCCTTACCCATCGAGACTTAGGAAGGAGAAACGACAAGAGCGCGACAACTACCAATTTGAGCTTTTTATGAAAATGTTTCGTGATTTGCACTTTAATGTGAGTTTCGCCGATGCTTTGGTCATGATGCCTCGATTTGCCGCTAACTTTAAGAGTATGTTGAACAACAAGGAGAAATTACACCAAATGTCTAGTTGTTCGTCGGTTTATCTTAATCACATACCTCAAAAAGTCGGTGATCCCGGTAAATTTTTGATCCCTTGTGCCATTCAAGATATGGAAGAATGCTATGCCTTGGCCGATCTTGGTGCTAGCATTAACTTGATGCCACTTGCAATCTACAAGTCGCTCAATCTTCCTAATCTTACTCCTTCACGAATGTCTATTGAGTTGGCCGACCATTCCACGATTCTCGCATGTGGTTTGGCGGAAAACGTTTTTGTGAAAGTGGGGAAGTTCTACTATCCCGTAGACTTTATCGTTGTTGATATCCCCACGGATCCTCAAGTTCCTCTTATTTTAGGTCGTTCGTTTTTAGATACGTCTATGGCTTTAATTGATGTTCATGCTAGAAAGATCACCTTACGTTTCAACGACGAGGAACTTGTTATAAACGCAACTCAAAATTCTCAACTTTCTCATGTTTATTCTGTTGCTACCATAAACCTCGTTGATATGATCGACGTGGTTTGCGAGGAATTTTCACAAGAAGTTTTAGGGTTTGGTGATGAAGAAACTAGTGGCAATCCCACTATGTTAGATCCAATTCTTGATAATTCGACACCAACCTTCACTCCTTTCGAAGGTGGTGGTTTTACGTTGGAAGAATTCGATGTTCCACGTACTTGTGACGAAGACCTCGACAACGATGAGGACTTCTCGATTATCAAGGATTTTCTTAACGATTTCCCATTTCCTCCACCCGAGGAGGTTATGAGTATCGAGCCCAAATCTTCACTTGAGGAACCACCTATTCTCGAGTTGAAAGATTTACCTCCTCACCTCGAATATGTCTATTTGGAGGAGGACGACAAGTTGCCGGTTATTATTGCTAAGGATCTTTCGAATGATGAAAAAACCGCACTTGTCGACATTCTTAAGGATCACATAGGGGCGATTGCGTGGAAGTTATCCGACATTAAGGGAATCGATCCCAAATTTTGTACCCACAAAATCTTAATGGAGGAGGATTTCAAGCCAACAATCCAAAGTCAAAGGAGGGTGAACCCCAAAATTAACGACGTCATCAAAAAGGAGATCCTTAAACTCCTTGACGCGGGAATGATTTACCCTATTTCTGATAGCCCTTGGGTGAGTCCTATTCATTGTGTCCCTAAAAAGGGAGGAATGACCGTTGTGCCAAACGATGCCAACGAGTTGATTCCCACTAGACTCGTGACCGGATGGAGAGTGTGCATTGACTATCGTAAGTTAAATGAAGCCACTCGAAAAGACCATTTTCCCTTGCCCTTCATGGACCAAATGTTGGAGCGTCTTGCGGGAAACGATTTCTATTGCTTTTTAGATGGTTTTTCCGGTTACTTCCAAATTCCCATCGATCCTCGTGATCAAGAAAAAACTACGTTTACGTGTCCATATGGAACGTTTGCCTATCATAGAATGCCATTCGGACTTTGCAATGCACCGGGAACTTTTCAACGATGCATGATGGCTATTTTTCATGATATGATCGAGAAGACGATGGAAGTCTTCATGGATGACTTTTCCGTGTTTGGTGATTCTTTCACTTCGTGTTTGTCGAACCTAGAGAGAATGTTAAAACGTTGTGAGGAAACCAACCTTGTGCTCAATTGGGAAAAATGTCATTTTATGGTTAAGAGTGGAATCGTCTTAGGGCACAAGGTCTCGAAAGCGGGGATTGAGGTAGATCAAGCTAAGGTAGACGTTATCGCCAAATTACCTCATCCCAAAACCGTCAAGGGAGTTAGGAGTTTCCTAGGCCACGCGGGCTTTTATCGACGATTCATCAAGGATTTCTCGAAGATTTCTCGACCCATTACACATCTTCTTGAAAAAGAGGCACGTTTTGTCTTTGACGAAGATTGTGTATGAGCCTTTGAGATCCTTAAAAGGAAACTTACCGAAGCTCCCATTCTTGTTGCTCCAAATTGGAACCTCCCCTTTGAACTAATGTGTGATGCTAGTGATTACGCTATTGGGGCCGTTTTGGGGCAACGTCATGATAAGCACTTCTTGCCTATTCACTATGCTAGCAAGACGATGACCGAGGCTCAACTTAAATACACTACAACGGAAAAGGAGTTCCATGCCGTGGTGTATGCATTTGAGAAATTCCGACCTTATCTCGTCTTGAAGAAATGCATAGTGTATACGGACCATTCGGCTATTAAGTATCTCATGGCAAAGCAAGATGCTAAGCCGAGATTACTTCGTTGGATTCTCCTCCTTCAAGAATTTGATCACAAAATCGTTGACAAAAAAGGAGCCGAGAATCTAGCGGCCGATCATCTCTCTCGTTTGGAAGATCCTCACCAAAGTGTTTACGAGCCCAAGGAAATCACCGAAACATTTCCGCTTGAGACACTTGATGTAGTGAATTCTAAGCTTGATTCTTCCACCCCATGGTTTGCGGATTTTGCAAATTACCATGCGGGTAAATTCATCATTAAGGGTATGACGACTCAAGAAAAACGAAAATTCTTTCGTGACGTCAAGTTCTACTTTTGGAACGACCCTTACTTGTTTCGAACTTGTGCGGATCAAATCATCCGATGTTGTGTTTTTGGCACCGAAGCTTCTAACATCCTTAGAGCTTGCCATGAGGGACCCACGGGTGGTCACCACGGTGCTAATCTCACGGCTAAGAAGGTGTTTGATGCCGGCTTCTTTTGGCCTACTATTTACCGAGATGCACAAAATCTTGTGAAGTCTTGTGATTCATGCCAACGACAAGGAAAAGCCTCACAAAAAGATGAAATGCCACAAAATATCATTCAAGTATGTGAGATCTTTGACGTTTGGGGCATAGACTTTATGGGGCCGTTCCCATCATCTCGTGGTAATAAGTACATTCTCGTTGCGGTTGACTACCTATCTAAGTGGGTGGAGGCCAAGGCCTTGCCCACCAATGATGCTCGTGTGGTAGTTAAGTTCTTGAAAAGCTTGTTTGCTCGGTTTGGAACCCCTCGTGCGATCATAAGCGATCGTGGAACCCATTTTTGTAATGACCAATTCGAAAGAGTCTTAAGGAAATATGGGGTTACACATCGTCTTTCTACGGCTTATCACCCACAAACAAGTGGGCAAGTCGAGGTTTCAAACCGAGCGTTGAAGAGGATCTTGGAGAGATCCGTTGGGGAAAACCGACAATCTTGGTCGGATAAGTTGGACGATGCTTTATGGGCCTTTAGGACCGCTCATAAGACGCCCATTGGGTGCACTCCCTATAAGCTTGTGTATGGAAAGAATTGTCATTTGCCTATCGAGTTAGAACACAAGGCTTATTGGGCCCTAAAGCATTGTAATGATGACATGGAGACCGCGGGAAAACACCGAAAAATGCAATTAAATGAATTGGATGAATTGAGGGATATTGCTTATGAAAATTCATTGATTTATAAAGAGAAAACTAAAAAGTTGCATGATTCAAAAATTAAAAACCGGGTTTTTAACATTGGGGATCAAGTTTTACTTTTTAATTCAAGATTGAAAATCTTTTCCGGTAAATTGAAATCCCGTTGGTCCGGTCCATTCACCGTGACTCAGGTGTTTCCGTATGGGACCATCGAGCTAGCTCAAGATGATGGTCCTAACTTCAAGGTGAATGGACATAGGTTGAAGCACTACTTTGGCGGGGAAGTTCCATCCTTGAACTACCTCGACCAAGTCACCTTCCCCAATGATAATTAGTATTGAGGGGATCGAGTCGAGCTCATGACTCGGTAATCAAAAACGAGGTGCCTCGTGGGGGAGTCCCATGCTTATCCTATGTACATATTATCGCTTTCTAATGTAGCTTACGTGTGGGGATTCGTGCCCTTCCAACCTTTGTTCCGTGGTTGTTTGTGATATGTGGTTTTTAGATCATGATCTTCACGATTGGAGCCTCTCGTGTTCGTTTTATGGGAGCACTCGATCGTTTGCTTTGGAGACGTTTCTCAATATCCATGATATATCCTTTTGATGTTCTAACCTTAGGTTTTTAGCACACTTCATAAATGGCTATTACTTATTGGTTGCACCCTTTCCATGCTAGATTAGGCATTCGACTACGTCTCTAGTATGGGGGTGTTTGCACCCCTAGACTCGAAACATTGAGGACAATGTTTAACTTTAGTATGGGGGGTGAATAGATACTTGCCTTGCCAAACCTTCACTCTTTCCAAAGTTTATGTTTTGTTTATCGTTTTGTTGCAAAATAAGGCTAAAAATGGCCAAATTTTAAAATTTTTCTCATATTTTATAAGTGTTTGAAGACACGAATGTAGATTTTCCGATGGCGAGAATAAGAGTAATTTTTGACTCGACCGTGCGTGTTGAGCACTTAGCTTTGATTCCTTAACTACACATTAGGCTAAGTCTCTTAAATGAGGACGAGAAATGATAGAGTTAATTATAAGTTACTATGCTAAACGTAGAGTACTCGTATTCTTTCAAAAACTCATGTGTTCTCGTTGTTTGCTTATTCTCCCTTCGCATGTAAATATTTTTGCTTAATAAATATTGACTTAGCGGTTTAGTTAGGATTGTTGGGTTTCTAGTCTTTTCTAGTAGCTTCCGTGTAATTAAATTAGGAAGACATTAAGGTATCGCCAGCGTCACGGTTTTGAAGTATTGGCACCCTAATAATCGAAAGCTTCACCCAATAATAAAGATTTCAAGTGCTCACCTAAATCTAGCAAACAATTTGAAGCCCCGCAAGGCCGAAAAATCTATGCCAAAATTGAAAGTGAATCAAGCCTTAATCTTCGAAGCTTTAAAGATCCAAAATTCGCTTTAGCGTGAGGATATACTTCTTTGGCTAATAAAACCACCGATGAGGCGGATAATAAAAGGCAAGGCAAGACCGAAGTCATAATAAAAGCTTCATGGCAAAGTTGAATAAAAGATGGAGGTAAACCAAAGATAATAAGGCCCTTCCGTTAGGGGGCATATAAAAGTCTTGGTAATAAGTCTCATGTTCAAAACCGTTATAAAACCGTGTTTATCGATTCTTCTTGTCAACTTAATTTTTTAACATCGTTGTCTATTAGGAGGGGTTATTAATTTGATGGTCTTAGTTACACCGTTAGGACTCTATTTTTAGACCTAAATCTCTATTATCGCATAAGTCAACAATGTATCCTCGTGAAACATTTAAGACATCATAAAATATAAGAGATACAACTTAGGAATAATGGGAGAATAAGTACGTGATTAGGGCATATGAGTAGTGTTAGCATTACTAACTTATAATGACAATGATCTCGTTGCACGCTTGGCATGGAATTGGAGTGAAAATCGAGGACGATGAAATTATTTCTAACGAAGCATTCACGTGTTCTTATTCTATGAACCTAAACGTCCCATTTTGCGATGAAAATCATACATTATGTCTATAACACAAGTAGTAGTAATAGTAGTAAGTTCACTTTTCAATAAAAGAGAATAAAATGGAATTTTGGAGATGCTTTGATACTTTATTCTAGCATTGCGTGAGGGCACGGCAATGGTTTAGTATGGGGGAGTGATGAGACTGCTTTTATACATAGTCTCATCGTCCAATTTGGGATTAAAATGCATTAAATATCATCAAAATACCCAAATATATGCTTGTGTTTGTTGCTTGTGTATTTTAGGTACGGATATTGAGAAAATGACAAAAGATCACAAGAATCAAGCAAAAACGAACACGGGAAACGAAGCCGCACGATGAACCAAGCCCTAATGAAGAATTTTCCAAAGAAAACCCTTGAAGATTTGAAGAATCATGAAGATTTGTCCTCCAAGTTTTGACACTTTATACCCTTGTATCTTCATAATTACAAGTTTGGTCCCTAAAGTTTGTCAAAATTACAAAAAGGACCCTTAACTTTGAAGAATTGGCAAATTTAGTCCCTCAACAAATCTAAATTGTCAATAATGGTCCTCCAAGAAGTCAACAAACAAGTCAAGGCCTTGAAGTATGAAGACATGCCAAAATCCGTCCTTGGAATATGAAGAAATTGCATTTTAAGTCATTAAAACAAGTTTCAAAACTTGTTGTGCCAAAACTGCCAAAGTTCAAAAGTTGTTGTGTGTTAATTTGGCGTTGATAGCCATTTAATACAACTTAAACAAAGTTTGAAACATAGGGGGAAAACCTGCCAGACAGCCAAACTCCTCACACCCAACCAGCTATTGACACCTCACCCACTCACACCCTTCCACCAATCAGCAACCTCCTTTTCTCCACATCATCTATCCACTCACAATAACTGATTTAATTAGTCAGTTAACCCTTCCCTCCAAACATAAAATTTAAATAATTAAACCCCCAAACTAGATTAAACCCGTCCCTAATCCACCATAAACCCTAATTTTTCCAGGAAGAACACTAATCAAATCAAAGGGGTTTTGGGTGATTATTTCCAGATCCTTAATTAAACACCTCTTAAATCCAAAACCACCCTTAAACTCCCATCACCATCACCTCACATGTGTGTGCAACCCTCCCCTGCCCCACTATTCACTCTCAAACAAAATGAGGACAGCAAATCAACATCCCACAACATTTTCTTGTTCCCAAAGGCAAAATGGACGACCTAGATTGCTTCTACATCACTGGCACCTCAGCTACATGCCAAGATCATCACATGGCTTTGTTTTTGACTGAAAAATTCAAAATCATCCAAGGGCAAGATTGGAAGTTCAAGTGTTAGGGTTTTAGCTTCTTATCACTTCTAGAATCACAATGTAAGCCTCTATATAAAGGCCTTTAGGACGTAGCTTAGTTCTGTTCTTGATTTTTCTCCTTTTTCACAAACTTTGTAAAGCGAGTTTATGAATTAATATAAATGGTTTAAGTATTGTTGATGAGAAATATTGAGTACCCTTTACATTTTCAATTGATTTAAGTTCATTGTTTAAGTTTGGTTTAAGTTTCAGCAAAGGTTTTTAAATTTCCAAGTTTCTGATTAATTTTCAAGTCTTTTCTCAAATCTTAAATTTTATTCAAAACCTGTTAAAATGGTGATTAATTGTGTTCGTATGATGGTATTTGAGCTTGTGTATGTCCATAACACCATGGCTTGTTCTGGTGTAGTGGGTACCCAAGTTTAAACAAGCCATTAGTTTGGTCCTTTCTTTCTTTTTTAAGCTTATTATTATCTGACCTATAAGCTAAGGCTTTCTTCTAGCTTAATCCATAAGCTGGGAGCAAGTTTTAAGATTTTTACACAAGCTTTGTTCACTCTTATCTTAGCAGATTCAAAGAGGAACCTTTCTTGTTCATATTTGTTAAGTAGAATTCCATCAACACCTCAACAAAGTTCATCATAGACCCGGGTCTATTGGAGGTGGTTTTTCAACCACAAAGGGTCCTGGATGTAGGACCCTTAAGGTAGTCATTGTTCCCTTTTTCATTTTTTAAAGTTTCTGAAATTTATGTGATTTTTGTGATATTTCTTGAAAGGTGTTGATTGTTTGTTTAAGCTGTTTGATTTGAGTTATTAGGTTTTTATATGCATGTTAGGAGCTTGTTTGATCATTTTGGTTGAGATTTAGAGTGATTTGACTTGTTAAAATTTGGTTTTCAAGTTTAAAGGGGTGTTTGGGTTTGTGTTCTAAATCTGATTTTGTGACAAGGATTTGGTTTAAAACCTGTTAGAAACACTCAGTAGGTGTTAAAAAGGTTGTATGCTAGGTTGGTTTTCATTTTGGAAGAGTTTAAAACATTTTGCATGATTAAAATTTTGAAAACATAGCCTTAATCATAAAACTGCCTTATCTGCTTGATTTTTGTTGAATTTGATCCATCAAGTTGATAATCTGCTAGGATATAGGTTGTTTAAGGGTTTGTGTTCTCTTGAAAGCCATTTTATACCATTGTGTGCTTTGTTTGAAGTGTTGAATCTCACTTGAGTGTCAATTGCACCAGCAACTTGCTCATTAAGTATATCAGTGACTTTGATTTGATATTTTGTGCTTGATTCTTGTGTGTACTTGCTTAA
The DNA here is from genome assembly GCA_025667525.1 of Glebionis coronaria. NCBI lineage: Eukaryota > Viridiplantae > Streptophyta > Magnoliopsida > Asterales > Asteraceae > Glebionis > Glebionis coronaria. Next base: position 500,551,041 of record CM046878.1, on the reverse strand, counting down.
TTTGTGTTTGATTTGACTCCTTGTACTCCAAAGAGTACAAGGGTGCCTTTGTTCCATCAAAAACACCACCAAAAAGCAAGATCAAGCCCTCTTGATCATAACTGCACAAGTGAAGAAAACTTCATTTGTTCATCAGAAAGTCATAATACCTGGGCACGTTTTTTTGATTTGTAGACCTTAATCTTGTTAAATTTTGGATTGTGTTTGAGTTTTAGGAGTTAATTAAGTACCTAGTTTGTGTTTTAAAAAAAAAAAAAAGTTTTGCAAAAAGTTCACCCTGCCTGGACTCGAACACGCGACCTTGCGTACCAAGGAGTAACGTGTTAACCAGTGATCTAGATGACTTTTTACGTTATTGTTTGATTTCATTACTTATTTAACTAGTTTTTGTTTTGTAGCTTATTTAAGTAACAGCTTATAAATACGCATTTCCTGGCTTATTTCTTTGAGGATTTAACTGTTTAACATTTTTCATAGGATTATATTAGTGTTGTTGACTTTTCTGAGCAAAAAGCAAATTTTTCCCTTTATTATTTTATTTATTAGGATTATTTTAAGTTTAATTTTTAAAAAGTCATTTAAAAATAGTAAAAAGTGATTTAAAAATCTGGAAAAATAATTTTTAGGTTTCTAATCATATTTTTGAGGTTTACAGCTTATTAGGTTTTCAATTTAGCTTATTTTTAATTTTATAGGATTTTAGGTTTTTTAAGCAACTTTAAAATTCAATATAAAATTATTAAATAGGTTTCAGAAAATTTGGTTTGCATTTTTGTGTTAGTTACATTATTTAGGATTTTTGGTAATTTTTTAGAATTTATTTACAAACTTTTAATTTTTTTGAATATTTTAATATTATTTTATTATTAAAATTTGAAGTTTCATTTTTTCTTGTTTTTACATTTTTCCTAGGTTAAGGACATTAAATTAGGAGTTTTGTCACTTTCCAAATATTTTTTAGGCTTTTCAATTAATTTAAGATTTAATACATTTTAATAGTTTTTAAGTGTTTAAAAATAGTTTAATTTGGTTTTAAAATTTTTAAAAATAGTTTTTAGCTTAATTATGATATTTTTGAGGTTTACAAACTATAATACCTTGTTTAGGGCTTTTTAATAATTAAAAGTGATTTTTAGGGCTTTAATTAGCATTAAAAAGTCATTTTCTAATTAATTAAAAGGTTTTAGCAAGTTTGGATTTTTTTTAAACTCTTAGAATATTATTGTGGATTTTTAGTAATTTTTAGGAATTTTTAGGTTAAAATTTTATTTTTGGCACTATTTACGGTTTTACGTTTACGCCTTTTTCGTCGTAGTTTAATTCATTTTCGTAACCGTCTTTCTCTTCTAATCCCATTTCTTTCTCAATCAATATAATCACAAATCAATATCAACTCTTAACACAACGCACTTGCCTCCTTGGGAAACGAACTTGGACTTCACTTGGGTCATTAGTGCTCGGTTTTCCTAAACCGACACTTAATACTACCACTATTTGTCATCCTTTTCCTAAAGGGTACAAAAACACTACATCAGCTTGTCAGGCCTTGTCCAGAGTAGTGATACACACAGTCTTTAATACATTACATCCAAAAGCAATAGTTCGAAAAGAAAGGTAGAGTACAAGGATAGATCACAAAAGCTGGAAAGAAATAAAAGTACAAAAGTCCTATACCACGATAGCTGGGATGCAACCCGTAAGCTTATCATGATGTACAAGAAGTCTAGTACATCTATACTAACCCTGCCTAGTAGGTCTGCTGGATGAGGCTGGTGCTTATGGGGCTGATGGGGATGCAGATGCTCTCTTGGTACTCCATAATGTCCGAACTGTCGCTCGGGTCTCCTTAAGCACACGGAATGTTGTCAGTAGTTGGGTCTGAAGTGTATCGACGGCTCCTCAGAGATAAGCCATCTCTGCAGTGACCCCATCGTGTCGGACGGTGGCAAGGTCAAAGAAAATAGACAACGACTGCTCCTGAGCAGATAGAGCAGCATGGGTCTGATGCTGAAGACCCTCCATGACCTGAATACGCTGATGGAGACGGTAGTTCTCCTCCAATAGCCACTGTAATGCCTCGTCAGTCCTAGCCTGAACACCGCTGGCTGCCTGGGCTTCTCCCCTCCTAGTGTGACTGAGAGAGTCCATACGCTCATGGATGGAAGTGTAGCCCAATTGGCCTGCTGTGAATAGGCCTCGAAGGTCTAATATATCCCGCTCATGGCGTGCGGCCAGTGCGGCGATCTGGGCTTGGACAGAATCGACATGTCCCGCCCCGGAACCCTCCCCGATCTCGAAAGTGGAGTCGGGTATAGCCTCATACATTCTCTTTCGAGAAAGTGGAGACTTGGGAAAATAGCCCGGGTGGCAATGATGAAGGTACAGGAGATGGTAGGTCAGGAGATACCCGGTCCTCCTCCATAGCGGCGGAGACCAAAATAGCTGATGTTGGAGCAAAAAAAAGGTCTTCGGGAAGTACAGCTTCGATAGTCTGTTCATCCTCTAAATCCGAGGCCGATAACCATCCACACTGTACTGATCGCGGCGACGGAGAGATAGCTGGAATATGGGCCATCTCCGGTGGGAGAGTCGGAGGTGGAATAGGTGGAGTCATGATACTCTAAAAAAAATATTTTAAATTTGAAGTAAGTATAAGCTTACAAAAAAAGAAAATTTTTATTTTTGGTTACGAGTTTATGAAGCATACCCTTTTAAACTATCATAGTAATGTTTTAAGGTTATATAAGTATATATTAATACTTATATATATATATATATATATATATATATATATATATATATATATATATATATATATATATATATATATATATATATATATATATATATATATATATATATATATATATATATATATATATATATATATATATATATATATATATATATATATATATATATATATACTAGCCATTAGACCCGTCCGATGTACGGGCTAGCTTTAAGTATATATTTTGTAATGAAAATTGAAGTTATGTGTGTTTGTATTAGAAGTCTAGTATATGTAGTGTTAGTTATGGCATTAATTTTTAATAATGTAGCATAGAATGGAGAAAAATAATGTAGTTTAAGATATTTTATTTATTTAAGAATTTTATCAGTTAATTGAATTTGCATACGCTAAAGTTATGAATAAGTTTGTTACATTAAAAAATTTTATAATTTTAATAATATTGTATAAATACTTTATGTATTTTTGAATTTTAAGAGGTAATAAATTTTGTATATGTTAACGTTATGAATAAGTTTTTTATATTTCTTTAAATTAATATTATTGTTAAGTTATTTTTTGTTAGCAAAAACATTATAGTTAAATATTTTTTAGAAATGATTTTGTTTTGTAAGTTTTATCGTAAAGTGTATTCTAGCAAAACTAAGCCCAAGTCCATTCTTGATATTATTTTTTTTGTCACGTGTATAATATAGCAACAGTATATAGCCGAGTCCAAAACTTGACCGTCTGAATATCTAAAAATATTTTCATTTTAGTAAGTCAAACTATTGTGAATCATTTCTAATTCCTATTTTCTTTTTGAATCATTTGTAATTTCTCCCGATTCTCGTAAGTTTCTTATACTACTATTAGACTGTCTATACGATCTTCTGAATTCGATATGAGCCTTTTTTCAGGAAACTCGATTATAGCATGATCATCATTTTTTTGGATAATAGATAAAGTTAAAAGGTAAATAGATTTGTGTTATATAATAAATAAATGAATCTTGTAAAAAATGATGTCATAACAAAATCTAGAGCATAAATTTTTTTAAATAAATGTTACAGCTTTAAGAATTTTAAAAAGATAAAATATGTGGTAAAATGATTTATACAATAACCTCCAAATGAATATAATGTTAAGAAGGAAATATGATCATACTCTTAGTAATCATAAGAAATATATATATACAGGGGCGTATTCACATGGGAGACGGGTGTAGCACGGGCTACACCCGATTTTTGGTCAGGAAAGGTAAATTTATTATAAAATAGGTTTTTTCTCATTACGTGTAACACCCATTTTTAAAAAACCTTACGCAACTTTAGTACTAGTAACCATAAAAAGTTTTATGCAACACCCTATAATAAATTCTGGGTCCACCTCTATACATGTACACTTTCTTGTGGAGAAAAAATAAAATTTATAATCTATGAACTTATTTATATTCAAACTTATTTGTAGATTTTTTGTAGTTGTCATATTTGGGACATCACAACAGTTTTAAACATGATTTCACCTAGAAAATCTTGATTTCACCTAGAAAAACCTACATAAATTTATTCATGTGAATTTTTTTCTTTTAAACCAAAGGCTACATAAAGTTACCGATGTGAAAAAAGGCCGTTCCACAGAGTCACACTTTAGACAAAATCTAAGCTTAAATTTTTCTTTTTGGTTAAAATGATAAAATAGTCGAGCGACATTTGCGATAGTCGTTTTTTATTGTATGTAGGAAGTTTAAAGTTTGTTATTTTATTTACTACCATATTAAAAAACAACTAAAAATATCTTTTTTAATAATGGTTTACTTATTATTGAATTTTATAGATACAAAATTCATCCACTTTCAGTCTATTATTCGTTAGTATTTTATTGTGTGTGATGGTAATTAATATTAAATTTTGAATGTAGTATGGTCAGGTCGACATGTACGTGTGAGAATCGGATCACGTTGGTTGCGTTCAGGTTATTCGCGTTCGGTCGAAGTCAGGTTAAGGCTAAAAATAATTTACCCGAATCCGACCGGATTTTAACTCAGGTTCGTCGGATCCGGCTTAACTCGAATTCGAGTAAAATATAAAAAATAATTTTCTCAGTTTTTTAATAGAAATTATGTTAAATTTAAATTAAAAAAATAAAAATAAAATAAAAGTTTCTTGTTCGGGTCAATCGTGTTGCCCCGAACCCGAATTAGATTTAATTTGTATACCCAATGTCCGACCCGATTTCGAATTGGGGTTAGTCGAGTTAACCCGAATTGAAATTTGAACTCGACATATGCTCGGGTCGGGTCAAAAATATTTACACCCCTAGTTGCATGCCGAGCCTTCTCCTTGACCGTTTACATCTTGATACCTCCTATAAATCGATGCTTCGTTGATTAATGCATCAAAGTCTTTGATGATAGTTGCAATACAATCTTTATAAAGAAATTACACATTTTAAGAAATGTTCCATGCAAATTCCTATGCATGCTGCCTAATTAGCATATACATGATCAGTTGTCTGCTGCAATGAATATTGTTTCTGCAAGGTTGCCCAATCCATGTATTTCTGTAATTTATACAGTAGGAAATAATCCAATCATTTATACAATATAAGTACATGTAAGATCCTATACTGATATACTCTAAACAGTAAATAAATAGTACAGTAGAACATATGCAAGCACACTTTTTAATATAAAAATCAGCACAAATTTCTACACAAAAATCAACACAAACTACTGAAAAAAAATTAGCATACAATTCAGGCCTAAAAACAGAAAAAAAAACTGTCCAAACACACTTTATGATAAAAAAAAAAATAAGCACATAATAGGAACAACCTGCTGTAAAAATCAGCATACTAATCAGCTCAAAATATTAGCACAAACACGCTGTAAAAATAAGCATATTAAGTTTATCAGCAGAAAGTAACTTATGATGTGTCAGTTGTACATAATTCAATCATCGGGGCAAAACAAAAATTCATGTAAATGATATATAGAATGACATACACGTGAAGGAGCTTAGGATTTTAACTGAGACCCATCCATTGCATTAAAAAACATCTTGACTCTCCCATTAACCAATCAACCCATTTCACCTTAAAATTACATTATCTAAGTCCATTGGAGATTAGGGTATTAACTGAACCATACATTGAACTGGGGTTATATTTAGATTTTTTTTCCTTTATAAGATACGCTTGTGTCTCATATTACATTTGCTTACAACCTAGGGCGAGTAAAAGCTAAAAAATACATGAGATATTGACATTTATGAATCAGCATTAGTTATTATATAATACTAATAAAACTTACTTGAGATGAATCACTAACCTTTTGAACAGTTAATAAGGTCGTTGATGAAGTTGCAAATTCTTCCATTTCAACTTGTCCCGATTTAGTCTAACTATCAGACGAGAATACTTATACTCAATATGCAAAAGGATCAAACTCATCAGTTGTTTTAGGTGATCTTTACTAAAAAAATATATGTAGGCATCTGTCATTGGCGGTAAGAAACACCCCTAAATATCTCATTAACACATCCTACACCCACACAAAGACGCCCTATCAGCCACAACAAAAGACACCACAACCAAACATAACCCATACTTTCTGAATTATAAAGACTGCCTATGTTGCTATAGCCTTAATTTCATCGATTTGACAATGGATAAAAATAAGTTGATACTTGTAAGGTCTAATTTACAATGTTGTGAAAATACTCTTTTTCAACATGTACACTTCATTATTGTAGGGATCTACATGATCATGCCAGTTAGCACCAACACTTAAATAAACCCTGCCAAAAATGTGATTATACCAGAATCTGTTTATCTAGTAGCTTTATTGATTCATGGCCAAGGAACAATTTTTACATAACCTATCAAGAATCCAGTGGCGGACGCAAGAAAGTGGTATATGGGGGGCAAAAAAAAATTTTGACAATAGCAAAACGAAAAAAATAAAAATTCAAATAAAAAACAGAGTATTTTAACATAAAAATGGAAGATTTTTAAGTTTTAGAGTGTTAAATGTTGGAAATTAATGTGTGAGTGGGGGGCAATTTTAGTTTCGAGTGGGGGGCATTTTGAAAAAACGCTCAAAATCGGAAAAAATTACACTATAATCTCGTCATTTTTGTCTAGCCATGGGGGGCGCCGCCACCCCGAACCTCTAAGGTAAGTCCACCCCTGAGAATAACCCAATAGGCCAATATGCACACTCTTATCTGATAATACTCACTAAAGGTTATTTGGTAAGTTCATGAGGTCACTTCCAGTCGCTATACGTTTTTACCTCCCAGGAAAGAATTTTATTAAATTCTTGTCTAGTTAGCATAAATAAACACAATGAAACAATTTTAGCTACCAACATTCATGTAACAAAATATCAATGAAGGTATAACTTTAGTTGTATAGATATGAATGAGAGGTCAATTACCTCAGATCCACAAAAGCATCAAGTCTTTCTAGAATTGTCCAATGAGTCCTGAAGAAATCTCTAATAGACGCAACTTTGTGAGGAACCACTCCGATGGTAGTTGTGTGCATCCAATTGAACTTTTGGTTATTATGAAGCTTGATTGGGATGTGTCTACCCTGCATTCAGGCACATTAAGTATTATAGTAAATAGCAAGAAGAAAACAATTATAGGTTAATCGATTAATTACATTGATCCCTGACACCTTATGTCAACCCAGCTTTACCTTATATGGTAATTGAGTTTTTTTGGTTGAAGAAAAAGTGGATTCCTTTTTTACCCATATAAGTATTAAAGATCTTTAGGATTAATATTGACATGAAAAAATACATTCTTAAAAATAATTCGGATCCGCAAACCCATAATTTAAAACCATCGTTTTAAAAGTACCAGTATAAGTGACCCAACACGTTACAAACATCGAAAATCTTATATAAGAGAATGTTCCTAAGTCACATTCATTCAACCCATCTTGACACACAAATAAAAAACCATTTAGAATCATTACCATACATGCCCATTTTGCCACTTTCTATGCTCCCCACTACAAACACAGGTATCCCGATAGAAATTATAAGTAAAAGTTTGTTACATGAAACAAAGAGCTTCCATGACATACCACCTGTAGACAAGTACTTAAGCAATATACAAAAACATAATTAATAAACTCAATCTTCACACAAGTCATGAGAAAAGTTTCAACAAAGGTGGAATACCAGATCTTGCAATATACACACATCAGAATTTCTACCACGCCATGGAGTCCAAGCACTATCCGCTATAGCTACACTTTTTTTCCTTTCGAGCTCTAAATTCAGTATTTAACCACAATTACTAATGAAAAGTAACACACTCTGGGCTTTAATACTTAGAATTTGTTTTCTTGGCTTTCTTTCTCACTTACTACACATTTAGGCTAATAAGATACTAATCATACATCTCACTGTATACCTTATACACGTCTCAAAAATACATGACCCCACAATCTTTATTTCTATCGTAACTTTGTTGTTATAAATGAAAATAAATAGAACAAAGAAATCAAAAGAAACTATAAAAGATTGATATACACAAATGTTTACATTTATTGATACATGGATTAGTTGTTTTTTAGTTTCATTACACAATCCGATTGTGCAATTCGATTGTTATATGGGTGAATTGATTTTAATTAGTTAGGTAATGGATTATATAATTTGTGGGTATATGGGTGAAACAATCGATTGAGATATTGATGGGATTGGGTACTTGGGATAATCGTTTCCATATTATACGAATCAGTGATTTTGCTTTCGGGGAGTGATTTTTTAATCAAACGATTTGGGGGGGGTTGGAAAATGATGAAGTAGTTATGGAAATTTTTAGTGAATTACACGTGTTGTTTTTTTAGAATTTTGGATTTAAGGAAATGTTTCTCCATCCTTCCTATATAAGAGTTTCAGATCAGATATAATCATTTAACCAGTTTTTTTTAACAATCAAAACATACTTAATTCACATAGCACAAAATACCCTACGATCTACATGCTTAACTAATACGGTCCCAAAAAAAATCCCAAAAGATTTTTATAAAGTTATAGTCCAGTTTTAAATAAAAGAAAAGTTATTGTATTTTTATTTTATTTAAATATTTATCTGGTTCTCTATAACTAATGCTCTGATACCATTCTCTGTGACACCCCGGGTAGGGTCAAAATATGTGGAATTATCAACGGAGATGTCACGAGGATGGATCGATAGCATATAGTCCATAGAGCATAAGATAAGATATTATTCCAAACATATTACATGGTTATCGTATAAATTTATAAAAATTATCTTCAACATGATAAAAGTAGATTGTTTATTTTCTCCAAATAGAACCCTTGACGATTCCTACAATGCAGATTACAATAATGCTTGAGTCCATGCACACACCACGTACTAACTTCATTTTCCTGAGAAAAATATGCTTAGAGGGTTAACATAAAGTTGGTGAATTTACAGGTTTAATAATAATTAGTTTGGACATACATCAATTATAGTAGTAACAATGCACAAAGCATTTTTACTAAAAGGTAGATTACATTTTCTATTACTCGAAACTGAAGCTTAACCTTTCATAGTCCTCAATAGATGAGAACTTGGTGTCCTACAAAAAGACACCCAAACCCAGTTCCAACATGGTATACATCTGTTGTCCTGGCCAAGGCACAGTGAGCATGACTCACCCAGATGGGGATGATCAATCCCAAATAGATCTATTTATAACATTTGGGCAATTACAATAATTTAACAGTTTCTATAATAGTCAATCGTAGTCAAGTTTATACAATTCCATTATGTCCAATAAAACAGTTGCATGTTTTCTCCCCCGTAGAGGAAAAGTCTTGGAGTTGGCAATAGCTGTATAATACGAATATCCAAATAATGCTCACGCCACAAGCTATGCCTAATCAAATAATAAAGTCTTAATAAAGAATACAAGGAACGTATGTGTATGCTTATACAGATTTTTAATCAGTTTATTAATGCTACAGTATTTATCTAAATAACTGTAGTACAAGTATTAACAATATCCATTTAAACTTGTAATTAAGTTTCATATTTAAGTAAACATAAAATATTTTACTTATAATATTAGTTTACGTCCGTAGTACATTTATTAATAATAACCATTTAAACTTATTAGTTTACGTCCGTAGTACATGTATTAATAATAATAACCATTTAAACTTACAATTAAGTTTCATATTTAAGTAAACATAAAATGTCTTACTTATAATATTAGTATACATACTTGCATTCAATTTATTTAACGTTCATATAATTTTATTTCCTAAAAGCATATGAGTACATGTATTAATTATACATATACATATTGTTTATACAATTTATTTCATAAAGCAAAATATAAATATTTTATTTTTGTAAAGTAAAAATATAAATATTTTATTTAACTTTAAAGTTCCCATAAATTATTTAACATTTATAAAATAATTTATAAATTGCAAGTTTAAGACTTTACCACTTAAATCCTTTTAGTTTAGGATTTATTTAAGTTTTATTAATTTAAAATAGAATAAGGGTTAGGGTTTGTTAAAGTTTCAGAATATGGCAAAACTAGTCCTTCCATATTTTAAGTAAAATAAAACTTTTGGATTTTATATATTTAGTACCTAGGGCTTGTTATACTTTCGGGTTATGGCAGTTTTAGTCCTCCTAGTTATAACTAGGTTTTATATCTTTCATAATATGGCAAAAACAGTCCCTAGGGCTTCTTTATGTTTCGGCTTATTACAACAGTGGTCCTTAGGGTTAGCAAATGACAAAATAACTTGTAGGAACTTTCAAAAATGGTCCCTAGGGTTTAATATGCCACGGATGGTATTTATTAAGCCCTAGACTTTTGGATAATTACATTTTCAGTCCTTGTGTTTAATAGTTTATCAAAACAAGTTTCAAATGTTACAGTTTTAGTCCTTAAGTTTCATAAATTGTCATTTTAGTCCAAAAGTCTTTATAAGTTATACTTTATTATAAAAACTTTTATTTAAATATCCAAAACATTAAATGGGCTCATTAAATGGTCCAAAAGACTATTGGGCTATTTAATGGGCCTAATTATATTCTTAAGTCCATTAAGGTAATAAGATTAGTTAAATGGGCTTATTGGACTCATTTAGTCTTGGGATACTGTTGCATAGGCTTGATTAGTCCATCAATACTACTTTTCATTTTATGTAAGTAATAGTCTAGGTTTTCTCATAAGCTTATTATTAGCTTATCCATATTTAGTTATAAACTATAATAAAAGAATAAAACTCAAGGTTTGTTTTATTTGGTGTATCAAATGAGATCTAGAAGTGTTTCATGTTTGCATGTAGGTTATAAACCTTAATGTGAGCTTATGACTCACGGCTATGTTTTAGCTTATTAAGATAAGTCAAGACTTGTTTTAAGATTGCATGTAATCATAAGAGTCCCAAAATAAGATCTAAACTATGTTTAAACCTAAAAATCAATCATAAGTCCATGTATACACATATATAGCCCACGGCTATAAATTTAATCTTGGTGTTTCCAAGATGAGATTTTTAGCTATAATTATTTATAAAGTCCAACATGTTTATCTAGTTTTATTATATGTTCCCAAGGTTATCATGAATCCAAGAAAAACAACATATAGCCTAGAGGTGCACATACCCGGTTAACCGAACCGGTTCGGTTTGGATTAAAAAACGATTTTTAGTCAAAGACCAAAAAACCGGTTGGTGTTGATCCCAAACTCAGATCGATTTAGCTTTATGTATACGAGATTAGATCAAGTTATACACTTAGAGAAACCTTTGTATATGTATATTGATAATCTAAGTGTTATGCGGAATTAACACTTAAACAAGAACACAATGATGTAAACAAACTTTCACTTGATTAATGATAACAAACTTGCTTACAATGAAAGTGTTTAACGTATGAAAACTTATATTGAACAATAACCTAAAGGTCTTCTTTTATAGACATAAGAAGCCTTGTACAATAATCTACGTATCAACTATTCTAGGTAAAGATAAATATAGAAAATACATTGTTGTTCCTATCTTTACTAGAAGTAATCTAGAACATAATAAACGCGTTGATCATATCCTTCCATCAGTGCTTGTCTTCAATGTATCAACGCTTGACTTCTTCTTGTCAACGCTTGATCTGTCAGCGTTTTTTTTCTTCCTATCAACGCTTGTTTTACTCTTGTCAGCGCTCAAGTAGACTGGCTATATTTTATTCCCAACAATCCTCCCCTAAACTTGATATTTACTCTAATAATCAAGTTTCTGAATAAACATTAAGAACTAGGAGGAATCTTACAAACTTTCTCATATTGGTAATAAATATGTCCGATCAAATCTTTGGCCACGTCACTTGAATAATCAATTTCCAGCTGTGTAGTCTTCATCTTCTCCAAGACTTCCTTGGACATGGAATACTGAGCATCTACAAGAAGATACTCAGCAAACTTTGTAGAACTCAAGTAGTATACACCAGCAGCTGAATACAATCTCCATTGAAGACCACTGAGGTCATCTTCAAGATCCTTCCAAATAGCAGGATCTTCATCTCTTGGTCCACACATTCTCTTGAATGTTGACCACAGTGTTATTGCATTGACTGAAGTGGGAGCTTCAGTCTCATACTTGGCCTCTAACGACCTCTATAGGTCTACCAAGTCTTCTCTATCAAAACTTGCAAACAAAGATATAAGAGTGGTAAAAGTGTGAACCTCTTTTCCATACCTACCAATCTTCCAAAACCCACATTCATCTTCTTCATAGCTTATAATAGGGTTTTTGGAATCAAGTGGTAACACTTGTACCATATCTGAAGCTTCTAATGGTGAGAGCTTGAGGCTCTTTCTTATAACAGCTTCACTTGGATTCAATCTATCCATATCTTTGGGAAACTCAAGAGGAACTCCCTTCTTCACAGGTCTGGGAACAATCAATGCCTTCTTAAGCTCCATCTCTTCTGAAAGTTCTTCTTTCCTTTCATCAGAAAGAAGTCTTAGAGTGTTTTCTTCCTGCACTCTTACCCAAATGGGATAAGCTTTGAACTCCAACTCTTCAAATGTCAAAGCAATCAATTTCTTATAAGTCCATCCTGTTCCATGACATCTGAGTAGCATGTAGTATAACTCCCTTTTATCCTTTCTCAACAATGAGAGAACATTGCTAGCCATGTGTCTCAGAATTACCTTGCAGTCCTTTTGTACTCTTAGAAGAATCTCCAAACCCCATATCTGGTCTGAAATAGTCAAATGTGGATTCTCCATACACCTATCTTCCCAAGCATGGTACATCTGAACAACTTATGGCATATCAAAATCAACCTGCAATTTCAACTCATTCAACTTCTCTTTTGCCATCTCATCACCATACTCAAGTCTTTCTGGTTGTTCTATGATCATTACACTTGATTCTGAACTAGCTTCATCACTCCTTCTTGCTCTTCTGAAGTGACAACAAAAGGTGATTCACCCACCTTCTTTCTTTCTTGTTCCACAATTTGTGCAGCCAACCTTCTATCAAACTCAATCTGTGATGCATTCTTTGGAACATCTACTTCTACCATAATACCCTTACCCTTATCTAATGGATCTAAGGTGGGTAAGGAAGATGGTAATACCTGTGAAGAAACATCTTTGATGATGGATGATGACTAGAATACATCAACCTCATCTGCAGGCCTGTCAACGCTCACTTTTGCTTTGTCAGCGCCCAAGTTACTCATGTCAGTGTTCAAATCTTGCTTGTCAATGCCCAAAGTACCTGTCTCAGCGCCTCTTGTAATTTCCTCCAACATGGGTGTAAATGACAAATTTAAGTTTGTAGGAGAGACTAGAGACGTATCAAAACCTGTCTGTTTCTTCAAACTTGTTAGGGCCTCAGCAACACCCAAAGATTCACCATCATGAGAGCCCTTATCACTCACATTTATTTGTTCATCCTCCCCTTTGGAAGATTCCTCCATCCCTCTCCTTTTGCTAGCATTTTCCAAAACAACAATCCTCTCCCTCAATTGCTTGAGTTCAAGGCCTTGTGTACTGACAATATGTACCAAGTCTGCATTTTGCTTTTGCAAGCTTATGCAGACAGCCGTCAATTCCATTAATGTCATTGGTTCCAATCTGCCCTCCTCTAAAATGGGTATTTGACCTCCCAAGTTAGATTCATTGGGCATGGATGAGGTCTTAATAATGGTAGGACTGTCTTGGCCAGCTTCTAAGCCAGAACCAATAGTCCTAGCCTCATCCATAGCACCAACCACACTTGTGGTGGTGGTTCTCTCTGCTACATGGCTAGGACCACTAGAGGAGAACACTCCAGCAGTCCTTTGGCGTTTTGCAACCTATATTGTGTTGGGGGAGAAGATGATGTGGATTGGGTGGATGTGGGTTGATTAAGGAGTGTTTGGGTCTGTGAAGGATGGGTGTCAACGTTTGGAATAGGCATGTCAACGGCAACATTTAATGTGTCAGCGTTGAAGGGTTCTTGGTCAATTTGCATGTGTTGTGGTGAAGGTAAAGGTTCAGGTATTGGGTCAAGTTGGGGTTGTGGGTCTGGTTGGGGTTGTGCTGCTTCAATGACAGCAATCATAGCTGGGGTTAGGGGTAAGTCACGATGTGGGAGTGAGTTCATCTTTATAAAAATTGCTTTCTTTTGCACAGGGATCTCATAAAAATCATCATGATCCCTTGTGCAGTAACCTTGGACATCAAAAACCATTTGTAAAAATCTGGGATAAGCTAAAGTCATTTTGTTCCCTTTATTTTTACACATGCCCTCAAAAATCATTTTGGAATAATTAAACTTTTGCCCAGTAGCAATGCACACAATAGCACTAGCAATAGATCGATTGATCTCACTATGTGCAGTACACTTGGGACTCAAACATTGCAAGAGGACATGTATTAGGTACTTCCAGGCTGGGGGAAACTCCTGTTTATGATATTTATTTAAAGTTCCCTCATCAGGGAAAGGATAACCCAAAGCCCTTAGTCCTTGTTCTATTTCATTAATGGGGAGGGTGTTTATACCATCTGCATCATCAAGATGCAAAGCTTGGCGAACCAAAGCTTCAGTAACCACCCATGTGCGCCCATGAACAATAGATTATAATGTAGTCACTCTATTAACTGTTGAGGAACTAACATTGTTCCAAAACTGCTTAATATGTGTGACAGGAATGAGTGGAGCATGAGAAAGAGCATACCTAATGGGGGATGCATTCAAATACGTCACCATTTGTGTGTATTAGGGAAACAGAGTGTCATCAGCGTCCAAATATGCTACCATGTTGTGTTGACTCCTGAATCCCAATTCCAAATCACATGGTTTAAATTTTGGTGCCATTGTTGAAAGCTGTTTAAATGATTGATAAAGATGAAGTATAAGAGAAAATATTGTTAGACAAGAATGATAGGTACCCTGTTTAAAATAGGAGCCAAATATATAGGAGAGAAAAATTCATGTGATTGGTAAAAAATGAGGCACTATTTTCAAAATACAATCATGAAAATATGGAAAAGAAATAAGTTTATCTCATGCATTAAATGAGAGTTATCTGCTCCCAAAATTACGGCCCAAAAATATGTCAAAAAGTAACAACTGAGTAGGTCCCATTGAGTGTCAACGGTCAAAAATAACCCATCAACGCCCAACGGCTATATTCTTGTCAACGTTTTCCAAAACCATGTCAGCGTCTAAATTGGTCACAACAACGCTTCGAAAAATACTTGTCAGCGTCCAAAAAAAATGTATAAAAATGAAAAATGACCTTAACAAAGTAATTTATCCTAGAGAAGATAACCTATAAGTTGATAATTATTATAGGGCGGCAAGCACTGTCCAATTATGCACACTTGCTTATGCAAGATAGACATAACAGTCCTCTAGTGTCCCTTGCTAACCAAAACTCTTAACAACTAAGTTACCTTATAAAATCCCTTGTTACTCCCAGGTAAAAACCCATGATAAAATCATTCCCAAGTCTCCCAACAGACCACAACCAATTCTAGGCCAAAAATGTCTTGGCAGCATGCATAGTACATCAACTTTGCATGCTATAGTGCCTCATGATTTAGTAAAACTAACTCATACTCACATGTGGACACAATCTAGAATTGTGATAAGAGTATCATAAGGATACCCAAAAGTCCTAAAGGTTCCTAAACCTCCCCTTAAAATGTGATACATATGTTGCCAAAAATATGCATGAACATAAAAAATTTATGTCAAGATAGGAATGGAAAATTCCAACCATCATCCATAAATAAAAACATGCTCAAATGATCCTCCAATGATCCATAAGCAACTCTGTATCCAATGGTATAATGCTAACACCACCTGCACATTTAGATTGAAAACCACAAAACTAACATTGTTGCTGACAACGCCCCGATAACACTTGTCAGCGTTAAGAAAAGCTTTGTCAGCGTTAGATAAATATATTGCTGACAACGTCATAATAACACTTATCAGCGTTAACGCAACCTTTGTCGGTGTTAGAAAAATATAGTGGAAAATCTAAATCCTCAAAAAGACCAATAACAATGCATTATCCTGTACATACTTTTACAAAAAGACTTCAAAACACATATTAGGTGAGATTGATCATTCCAATACTTGTTACCAAGTATTGAAACCTTCCAGCATCAAAAGGTTTAGTTAATAAATCTGACACATTTTCTTCTGTATCAACCCTATCTGGTTGTATTAAACCCTTTTCAAAACAATCTCTTATAAAATGGTGTCTAATTTCTATGTGTTTTGTTTTAGAATGATGTACAGGATTCTTAATAATGCATAAAGTGCTGTTATTGTCAACAAATATCTTGGTATGCATGAAATTATACCCATAATCTAACAGCTGGTTCTGAATCCATAAAACTTGTCCACAACAAGCAGCTGTAGCTACATACTCTGCTTCAGTTGTAGAATTGGCCACCACTGTTTGTTTCTTGCATTGCCAAGATATCAACCTACTCCCAAGAAACTGGCATCCACCAGTTGTGGATTTTCTATCAAACTTATCCCCTCCATAGTCACTGTCTGAATATGCAATAAGCTCCAAAGGTGAATCTTTTGGGTACCACAAGCCAAGACTAGGATAACATCTTAGGTACCTAAAGATTCTCTTGACAGCATAAAGGTGACATTCTTTGGGAGTCACTTGATAGCATGCACAAGCACACACAGCAAACATGATGTCATGTCTGTAGGCTGTGAGATACATCAATGAACCAATCATTGATCTATAGTGCCTGACATCCACATCCTTTCCATCTCCAATCTTTCCCCAAGGGTGTTCTCTATCCATAGGAGTAGTAGCCCTCTTTTCATGTGGAGAAAAGCCAAACTTCTTCAAGATCTCTGCCACATATTTATCCTGGGAGATTAAGATACCATCTTCTTTCTACTGAACTTGTAACCTAAGAAAGAAGTTCATCTCCCCCATTGCACTCATCTTGAATTTGTCTGTCATAAGTGTGGATAAATCCTCACTCATCTTTGGATTAGTGGATCCAAAGATGATATCATCAACATAGACCTGAACAAGTAGAACATCCTTACCATTCTTCTTTGTAAACAATGTCTGATCTATGGTGCCCCTCTTGAATCTATTGTCCACCAAATAAGTGGATAATGTGCCATACCATGCTCTTGGGTCTTGATGAAGTCCATACATAGCCTTCTTGACTCTATACACTTTGTCTGGATTCTCTAGATCCTCAAAACCAGGAGGCTGCATCACATATACCTCCTCAACAATTGTTCCATAGAGGAAGGCACTCTTCACATCCATTTGATAGACAGTGAAGCCCATGCAGGAAGCATAGGCTAGAAATATTCTTATAGCTTCAATCCTTACAACTGGTGCAAAGACCTCCTCATACTCTATCCCTTCCTCTTGTGTATATCCCTGAGCCACTAAACGTGCCTTGTTTCTGACCACAATGCCTCTTTCATATCTCTTGTTTCTTAGAACCCATCTTGTCCCAATAGGTCTGACATATCTGGGACAATCAACCAGCTCCCAAACATCCTGAATTGCAAATTGATGAAGCTCATCCTGCATTGCTTCCACCCAACTTGGTTCTTTGAGAGCATCAAATATCTTCTTGGGTTCCTGTTGTGACAGAAAACAGGCAAACAAACATGCTTGCACAAGAGGGGTATCAACCTTCTTGTGAATATTGGCAATAAATCCACCAAGACTTTGATGAGATCTTCTAGTCTGAACATGAGTCATAATATCACCAATGATTTGAGAAGTGGGGTGATTCTTCATAGTAGAAGTGAGAACTCCTCCTTCAAAAATTCTGGTGTCTTCAATCTCATTATCCAAGTTGCCAATATCTTCTTCTTCAGACTCTCTTTCATCAATATGAGGATGAACCTCTTCATATAAATTGGAAGGTTCACCCTGCTCAAAATTAGAAGAGAAAAGATGCCCAAAAGTGTTGTTAACGCCTGAACCTTGGTTGTCAGCGTTTGGGTTGTCAACGCCTGAAATGGTGTTGTCAACGTTTGAGCCATCAACGTCTGAATTTGTCCTGTCAGTGCTAGATTTGTCTTTGTCAGCGCCTGAAGGACCATGCATGTTGTTAACTGGTGATACTTGGGGACCACCATTATCCTTTCCAGCAGCAGCAAAAGCATCTGTCCATATGGGAATTGTAACATACTCTTGTATAGGAGATGACTTTTCTGCTTGTGATCCAACCTCTTCATTAACCTGGGTACCTGAAACATCAACAACTTATTCTTCCACAACATTTGAAGTTACCTTCACAATGTCTGGATTAGTGACAGGCATATAATTTAAAGTCCTAGAGAGAGGTTCTAGGTCAAACAACCAATTTGGCCCACTTTCAGGATCACTAGGTTTACTCTCTAAAAACCTAACATGTACTCTCTCAAGAATACGTTTTTCCTTCTTAAGGTAAACCCTATATCCCTTGCTCTACACTGAATACCCCATGAAATAGCCTTCATCACCTTTTGCACTAAATTTACCTAAGGCATCACTAGTATCAAGTAAAACTACATGACAACCAAAAGGTTTAAGAAAACAAATATTAGGTTTCCTTCCCCAAAGTAATTCATAAGGTGTTTTGTTTTGTATCTTGTTGACCAATGCTCTATTTTGAACATAGCATGCTGTATTCACAGCCTCAGCCCAAAAAGCTATGGGAAAGTGAGCATCAACCAACATAGTTCTGGCTGCTTCAATTAGGGTTCTATTCTTCCTCTCAGCAACCCCATTTTGCTGTGGGGTTCTTGCAACACTAAACTGCCTAGTAATCCCTTTCTTGGCACAAAAATCATCCAAAAGCTTATTCCTAAACTCACCACCATTGTCACTTCTAAGCATTTTAACTTCATTACCTGTTTTCTTTTCAATCTGGGTAATAAAATCAATTAAAATGTCAGCTGTATCACTCTTCATAGCTAAGAAGAAAGTCCAAGTAAACCTAGAAAAGTCATCTGTGATGACAAAGCAGTATGATTTACCATTCAAACTTTCTATATTAGTTGGACCAAAAAGGTCCATATGCAGCAAGTGAAGTGGTCTAGTACTAGAGTGCACCTGTTTAGACTTGAATGAGACCTTGTGCTGCTTGCCTTTAAGACATGCAGCACAAGAGTGGTCATTGTGGAAAGCCTTTTCAGGCAAGCCATCAACCAAGCCAAGTCTCACAACCCTGTTTATATTCTTAAAGTTTATGTGCCCTAGTCTCCTGTGCCATAGATTACTCTCATCTACTAAAGCTTTAGCATAAAAACATGACATATTGTTATTCATCCTAATCCCATTCAGATTCACATTATATATGTCTTTATGTCTAGGTGTTCTATAGTCAATATATTTCTCATCTGGGATCTTATAATCCTTGCTTAACACCAAACATTTAGTATCAGTAAACAGAACTTTATTTTTGTTATCACAAACTTGTGATACACTAAAAAGATTGTAATCAAGTTCCTTTACCAAAAATACGTTTTCAAAACGCAAGTTCTTGGTGAGAAGTGTTCCTTTGCCTATGATAGTATCATATCCGCCTCCAAAGTAAACCTTATCACCATCCTTAATGGGAGTGAAGTTAGTCAGGTAATCTTCCTTCCCTGTCATGTGCCTTGAGCATCTACTGTCCCAATATCCATGATCATTGACCTGTTTTTGAATGCCCTGCACATAAAGAAAACAAGTTAGTTTTCTTTGGGAACCCAAGCCTTAGCAGACTTGGATTCATCTGGTTGTTCAAACAAGAACAGACTTAGTTCTCATAACAACCCCTTGTTCATCCCTCTTTGGATGAAATACCCAGTTAACCCCGATAGGTTTTGTAATGACCTTTGAAATGTAATTAAATCTGTTGCAGGTCATTGAAATCTCATTATCATTAGGGTTTTGATCTTTATTTGGTCTCCATGTCAAGCTTAAAGAAGCTTTAGACCCCTTACCCTGTGGTTGCAAATATTTAGGTCTGGTCACGTTTTTGTCAGCGTTGGATATGGTCTTGTCAATGCTGCAATTACCCTTGTCAGCGTTGAACCTAGGGTTTACTACAAAAACCCATTGCCTATTAGACCAAGTATTTGTCTTTTGAAATGGTCTTTGTCCATGAGTGTTAGACCCTCTAGTGAAGAATGGGGCAGGTCTAACAACCTGTGGACTTTGCTGCACACAAGGTTTGGGTCTGACAACGTTTGACTTTTTAACAGCGTTGACCTTGGAAGCGTTGACACACTTATATGCTAAGTGTGAAAAGCTACCACAAGTGTAACAGGATTTTCTAGACACAACCCTAGGTCTAGAAGAGAAGAAGCCTGTTCCATCATTACTAACTTGGATTTTAGGTGACCTAGTATTCCTATACATTTCTGCATACTTGATGCTAGGCTTTCTAAAAGTGTTTGAGCCAAGGTCAACAGCCTTACCAGTGATTGGGTTTGTTACCTTAATAGGGGTTGACTCATTAGGACTTTCACATAACAAGACACCCTTAACAAATAAGGTAGGGTTGGCTTTCTTCCATTCATTTAAGTCAGTCAACTTCTGTTGATACTCTTCAATTAGGGTAATGACTCTTGGTGGAGGAATAAATTCCTCCTCTTGGAGTTCTGGTAAACCAGTCCAAGATAGGTCCTTTCTTTGGACACCATAGAAGTCACCAGCTGGTGGTGGAACCACAGTATAGTCTTTCATCCGAATCCCAGTCATGTCCTTAGGATACCTTTGTTTATTAACACATTCTCCTAGGGTTTGTGTGGCCTTATCAAATCTCTGAATTTTAAGGCCAACATTATCCTTATTCTTAATGGCCTCATCTAACTTAGCCTGTAACTCAGCATTAACCCTTTCCATGATGCTCCTAATATCATTGCTAGCATTTAACTCATGTTTTAAGATGTTTATTTTGTCTTTTAAATCAAATTCCATTTTCTTGTACTCAGAAACTGTCTTCTCAGTTTGAGTGAGAGCAAGTTGATAATTAGACAGTTTGCATCTTTCAGTACTCACATCATCTAATAATCTTAACACCTCTTTGTTAAGTTTCTCAGTATTTAACCTACAACCCTTACTACAAAAAGCATCATCGTATACCTCATTATCTGATGAAGAGGAGGAGTGTGCCATGAGAGCATATTGAACATGCTCTTCTTCTTCTATTTCAGCAACCAAAGCTTTATCCTCTTCCCAATCCTTAGCCAAATAGCTCCAGTCCCATCCCATACCATCAATTTCTTGCATTGCAACCATGGCCTTAGGATCCTGAGCCTTAACAATTTGGCTTGAGGGTTTTCCAACATCAGATCTTCTTGGAGATCTGCATTCCCTCATGAAGTGCCCCATACGATGACAGTTGTAGCACTCAACTTTGGATTTATCAAATCCAGCAGTGTCCTTTGCATTAAAGGTCAATTTCTTCTTAAACCTTCTATTCCACATGTTTGCTCTTATACTAGCAAGAGCCATGTTCCACTTAATATCCATCTCTTCCAAGTGCTCATCACTTATTTGCTCAAGGTCCTCATATGTAATCACTGAACCATTGGGCAAAGAAGCAATATAAGCAAATACAGTATCCAGATCCAAACCAGCAGGTTTAACTCTTGGTGAGTCACTTTTGTATGTGTCAGCGTCTGAATATGAGGCGTTGACAGGACATGTTCCAACGTTGACACATGATGATCCAGTAACTAGATGCATGTAAGAGTCCTTCTGATTAAATTGACCTTCACTATGTGAGAAGAAGGCCATATTAATGTTGGTAGACTTACTTCCATGCTCTAAAAGAGTTTCATTCTCCAACAGCCTTAGTTTGTTGTAGATATCATCAAAAGTAGAACTTTTGTGAGTGTTATTGGCAAGTATAGATCTTGCCTCAATCTTCCACGCGTCACCAAGGCTCTTAAGAAAAGTGGCATTAATATCAACATCACCAAGTTGTGTCCCCATGAAGGACAGCTTGCTAGTAATATCAAGGAGTCTGCTTCTAACACTGCTAAGCTTCTCATTAGGTTGAGCTTTGAAAACAGCATACTCATGCATGAGTTGCTTCTTCTTCTCTTCCTTAGTATCATCATTGCCACCATATGCAACTTCAAGAGCTGCCCAAAAGTCCTTAGCAGATTCATAACCTCTATATTTATGCTGGTTCTCTTGTCCCAAAGAGAGTTTCAGAATATTTAGGGTTTTCATATCAACCCTTTTCTTTGCTATGTCTTCAGTAGACACAGCTCTACCATCATCAGGCTTTTCTTTCTTATCTGCTTCTGAACATCCAGCAACAGTTGCTCTTCCAGCAATGGCATCAGCAATCTTTTGAGCTTTATTGAATGTGTTTCCATATTCAATAATTTCCCAGAGAGTGTAGTCATAAATCCCCAGATATTGCTCAAAGTTGAATTTCCACAATTCAAAGTTGGTTGCATCAAGCATGGGAATCTTGATGTTTGGTAAAGGTGAGGAGGAGGAGGTTACTTCTAGATTTGACATGATGTTTTTAGGGTTTTGAGAAAATTAGGGTTTTGGTGATTTTAGGGTTCTTGTGTTCTTTAAGATCAAAAGTTCCTCAACAAGCTCTGATACCACTTGTTGATCCCAAACTCAGATCGATTTAGCTTTATGTATACGAGATTAGATCAAGTTATACACTTAGAGAAACCTTTGTATATGTATATTGATAATCTAAGTGTCATGCGGAATTAACACTTAAACAAGAACACAATGATGTAAACAAACTTTCACTTGATTAATGATAACAAACTTGCTTACAATGAAAGTGTTTAACGTATGAAAACTTATATTGAACAATAACCTAAAGGTCTTCTTTTATAGACATAAGAAGTCTTGTACAATAATCTACGTATCAACTATTCTAGGTAAAGATAAATATAGAAAATACATTGTTGTTCCTATCTTTACTAGAAGTAATCTAGAACATAATAAACGCGTAGATCATATCCTTCCATCAGTGCTTGTCTTCAATGTATCAACGCTTGAATTCTTCTTGTCAACGCTTGATCTGTCAGCGTTTGTTTTCTTCCTATCAACGCTTGTTTTACTCTTGTCAGCGCTCAAGTAGACTGGCTATATTTTATTCCCAACAGTTGGACCGGTTCGGTTACTAACCGGTCTAGTGGTAAAAAATATATAACCGGCCTAACCGTTACTAACCGGTTACTAACCGATTAACCGGAGGTTAATCCCTTCTACCATACAGTTTATACAATAAAAAATTTAAAAATCTAAAAAAAACCTTGTTTAACCGGTTAACCGAAAAACCGGTTAGAAAAAAACCAGTTACAAACCGGTCCAATACCCTCAAAACCCAAACCGGTTACTAACCGGCGGTTAGTAAAAACCCTAACCGATTTGTATAATAACCGGTTAGAACTGGTTCCGGTTTTCGGTTATGAATCGGTTAACCGGTTACTAACCTGTTTGGATGTACACCTCTAATATAGCCCATAGCTATATTGTTTTTCCCCAAATGTTCCCATAAGATCTTTATGCTTGTTTTATGTTTATTAGGTTAAGTTAAGTCCTTAACACTAGATCTAGGTTTTACATAGACATCCATGTACTTTTAAAATTCATCCAAGGATATATATGTATATATATAGCCCACGGCTATGTTTATACACATAAAGGGTTTTAGTGATTTTTAGTAGTTCAATATACATGTATAAATACACATTTCATTATTTAAAACTTAGTACATAAATCATAGATGTCCATTTAATTATGTCGTGACCTTCAAGGTCATGGTTTTTCATGTTTTTGAGTTACAACAAGTTTACTTATGAGATTTATGATTATTAGTTAACCAAAATCCCAAAAAGTGAGATTTTTAACCCACGGCTACATTTAAATTCATAAAATGATTCATATGATTTTTAATCAAGTTTAAACATAGAATACTAGTCATAGGTTTCTTTATCAAAAGTTTTTAACCATGACTAATGGTATTCACAAATATGTCGTGACCTAGATGGTCATGGTTTTATCAAATCTTGATTTTTAACAAGTTTGTTACATGTGTTTATAGGTGGATGTTGATGCATGCAAGTAAAAATGAAGAAAGCATAATGAGTAATACCTTTCTTGCTAAAGTTACTAAGGAAGATCTAGAGAACAAGGGAGATTAGGGATCTAATCTTGATGAAGATGAAAACCCTAACTATAACCAAGTCATGACCCTTAAGGATTCAGCTAGGGATTGCTATAATGATTCCAAAGGTGAAGATACTACTAAATGATTAGTAGTTAAGATGAAGGCAAGGATCTAGTGAAGTTAATGTATGTTCTTGGATGTATCCGTATGATTTGAGAGTGTTAGAAATATGTTTTTACGTATTTAGGAAGATTCGGTCACTCCGATAATATACTAAGTAGTAGCTCGTAGTCTAGACATCTTTATTAATCAAACAAAGCCAAGCCTAGCCTACAACATGTGTAGGCCGGCCCAACAATGTAAGCCCAAGCCCATCACAAGGCTTGGGTATATAAACCCTCTCCTTAGATGGAGAGGGTGTGTGGTTTCATATTTTACACATAGTTCCTTTTAACTTTCTCTCTCTAGAAGTGTGAAATCCACCATCTTTCTATCTCTTTCTCTCTCTAAAAACATAAGCATAGATTTACATTTCTTCAGAGAGAGAAAGGAGATGAGAGAAATGAGATTGGATTTACATGAGAGAATGAAAAGTGTGTGTGTGTGTTTTCGGCTTAAAGAAGAGAGAGAAGGGCAAGGCAAAAATATATGATTGCCTTGGTAAGAGTCATTGTGCCAAGTGTAACACTTTTCATTTCCTAGGCAACCCTTCTTCTTCCACATAGTGCATGTGTGTGTCGTGTAAGGCTAACCAAAGGGAAAGGTGGGCTTGTTGTGGGCTTGTGTTGGGCTAGAACACAAAGAGGATGTGATCTTGGGCTAGTACAAGAAAGTGTATGTATGCCTATGATGTACACACATGTATACATGGCATAGATACTTAATGCAACATATTTCCTAAATTTTGTTTAGTGTTCTGTATACATAGTTAGTTATACATTTTATTACTTGTTCTTCTAGTTTTTAAGTACATGATTTAAGTTATGTAACTTATTACAATAGAGATAGTGTGTAAAAGTATAAGTATACAATGGAATAGTTCACACACATCTTATAGAAATAAAACATATGAGGGAGTGTTCTAGGATTATTGGGTGAAACTTTATTACATTCAGTCATGGTAAAATCATGGATTTTACAAGTCCCGTCCATTGTGTACCTAAGAAAGGCGGAATAACCATTGTTCCCAATGAAAACAACGAGTTGATTCCTACTCGACTTGTCACGGGTGACGAGTTTACATAGACTATCGCAAGCTCAATGATGCCACTCGTAAGGATCATTTTCCTCTTCCTTTCATGGATCAAATGTTCGAGCGTTTAGAGGGTAATGACTACTATTGCTTCTTAGACTGTTTCTTCTTGTATTTTCAAATTCCTATCGATCCAAAAGACCAAGAGAAAACCACATTCACTTGTCCTTATGGAACATTTTCTTACAAAAGAATGCATTTCGGCTTAGGCAATGCTCCTGGGACTTTCCAAAGGTGTATGATGGCTATATTCCATGACATGGTTGAAGAAACTATGGAAGTATTTATGGACGATTTCTCGGTCTATGGTGATTCTTTCTCTTCCTGCCTTGCCAATTTAGATCGTATGCTTAAACGGTGTGAAGACACTCGTCTTGTTCTTAATTGGGAAAAATGCCATTTCATGGTAAAAGAAGGCATTGTCCTCGGTCACAAAATTTCAAAAGCCGGTATCGAAGTCGACCGTGCTAAAGTTTACGTCATTGCTAAGTTGCCTCCACCTACCACCGTCAAAGGAGTTAGAAGTTTTTTAGGTCATGCGGGATTTTATCGTCGTTTCATCCAAGATTTCTCTAAGATAGCTCGACCAATGACTCACCTCTTAGAAAAGGATGCTCCTTTCATCTTTTCTCAAGAATGTCTCGATTCTTTCGAACTTCTTACAGGTAAATTAACTAAGGCACCGGTCTTAGTCTCTCCAAATTGGGAGTTACCTTTCGAGATCATGTGTGATGCTAGTGATTTCGCGGTAGGAACGGTTTTAGGTCAACGAGTTAACAAACACTTCCAACCAATCCTTATGCTAGCAAGACAATGACGGGGGCTCAATTGCATTATACCACTACTGAAAAAGAGCTTTTAGCCGTAGTGTATGCTTTTGAGAAATTCCGACCCTATCTTGTGCTTCCCACCACCATCGTTTACACCGATCATTCCGCCTTGAAATACTAGTTGACCAAGCAAGATGCTAAACCGAGACTCCTTCGTTGGGTTTTGCTCCTTCAAGAATTTAAAATCGAAATTCGAGATAAAAAGGGAGCGGAAAACCTAGTCGCAGATCATATTAGTAGACTTGAGGATCCTTATCAAGGGGAACTTCCTAATCAAGAGATTAATGAATACTTTCCCCATGAGGCCTTAATGTCTATTAATTCCAATCTTGATGATACCCCATGGTTTGCGGACATTGCAAACTATTTGGCGGGTGGTGTTCTTATCGAAGGGTTAATGTCCCAACAAAAGAAAAAAATTCTTTAAGGATATTAAGCACTATTATTGGGACGACCCTTATCTTTTCAAGCAATGTGCGGATCTTGTTATTCGTAGGTGTGTTGATGGGCCGGCAGCTTTACTAATCCTTGAAGCTTGCCACAAAGGACCCACCGGTGGTCACTTTGGTCCTAATTATACCGCGAAGAAAGTTTTTGACTCTGGATTCTATTGGCCCTCCATTTATCATGACGCTCATGAAATGGTTAAACATTGTGATTCTTGCCAAAGACAAGGCAAGATCAGACATAAAGATGAGATGCCTCAAAATTTCATCCAAGAATGTGAAATCTTTGACGTATGGGGCATCGACTTTATGGGACCACTTCCATCATCCAAAGGGAACAAGTACATCCTCGTAGTCGTTGACTACGTATCCAAATGGGTTGATGAAAAGTCTTTACCTACAAACGATGCGAGGGTGGTTGTGAACTTTTTGAAACAATTGTTTGCTCGATTCGGTGTTCCTCGTGCTATCATTAGTGATCGCGGGACTCATTTTTGCAATGATCAATTTGCTTGAGTCATGGCTAAGTATGGTGTCAATCACCGTCTTTCCACCTTGTATCATACACAAACTAATGGTCAAGCCGAGATCTCTAACCGTGGACTTAAACGAATCTTAGAGCGTACCGTAGGAGAGCATCATGCCTCATGGGCTGATAAGTTAGATGATGCTTTGTGGGCTTTCCGTACCGCTTATAAGACACCTATAGGTTGTACCCCTAATCGCCTTGTGTACGGAAAGGCATGCCACCTCCCCATTGAGTTGGAGCATAAGGCTTATTGGGCCTTGAAATGGGCTAATTTTGACATAAACAAAGCCTATGATCTTAGGAAAATCTAACTCAATGAACTTAATGAACTTAGGAATGAGGCTTATGAAAACTCTTTGATCTATAAGGAAAAAACTAAGCTCATTCATGATTCCAAGATTAAGAACCGAGAGTTTCACATAGGTGATCAAGTTTTACTCTTTAACTCTCGGTTGAAAATCTTTTTAGGAAACTTAAGAGTCGTTGGTCCGGCCCATTCACCGTTGCTAAAATTTTCCCATATGGTACTCTTGAGCTTTCTCATCCAAATGGGCCTAATTTCAAGGTGAATGGCCAACGTGTTAAGTTGTACTTTGGGGAGGACATCTCTCATGAGATGATTCCATCCCTCGCCATGTTTCCCTTGAATTAGTTGTGGGTCGAGTCAGGCTCGTGACTCGGTTAACAAAAACAAGCGCTTCTCGGGAGGCAAACCGATGATCTATCCTTTTTACCCATTTTCATAATAAGTGTAGGGGAGCCACGTAAGTGTTTTTTGTCTTGTTTCTTATGATGTGTAGGGATTAAAGCTTTCAAAGATTCACTTTTGATGCTATTTGACGACCCGTGATCCCGTGTACCCATCTTCCCGGTTCTATCCTAAACACTTTTAATTCCATATTTTATTGATAAATGTTGAAATGGGAATCACTTTAGTTGTCTCTTCCTTAGCAAGATTTAAACAAAGTGCACAATGTCCTAAGTGTAGGGGAGTTTACTCCCACATGCTTAAACATTGAGGACAATGTTTATATCAAGTGTAGGGGAGACTTCTATCGATGTGATAAGTGGGCTTTTCCATGAATATGTCCTCATTTTAATCGGAAAATTTAATTTTTCGACGTTTTTCAAAATTTTGATCTAATTTGGCCTAGTAGTATTTTTCATTTATTTTCTTTTATGTTCTTTCCTTTTGTCATCGCATCGTATGTATATATTTTATTTCAAGAATAAAGTCAAAAGAGAAAAAAATTATTTAATAAAATGGTTTTAATGAGTTTAGATATCTTTGATATATTAGGCCCGTCATGAATCTTTTGACTCAACCCGAGTTTACTTATTTGAGTTTACTCTAGCTAGTATCCTTAACGTGTTTAAATCAAGTTTTGCTAGAATTTTATATAGGTAACTTTAAAACGCGAAAGTCTTAACTCATATGGGTTTAAGAACAAGAACTTTTCGCAAGTTCCTATAATTGATCCTAGAAAGTCGTTTATCAAGGGAACTTTAAAATGCAAATTCTAAACTTGAAAAAGTCTAAGAAATTGCAAGATCCTATAAGTGACTTGAAAACCCAAAACTTTGATTTAATAGGCTAAGCATCCACGAGTCTCATTCCTTGAGATTTTAAATTGTGGAGAACGAGAGATGATAGAGTCAATTATAAGTTTGTATTC
The DNA here is from genome assembly GCA_025667525.1 of Glebionis coronaria. Lineage (NCBI taxonomy): Eukaryota > Viridiplantae > Streptophyta > Magnoliopsida > Asterales > Asteraceae > Glebionis > Glebionis coronaria. Next base: position 500,521,935 of record CM046878.1, on the reverse strand, counting down.
TTTCATGAATTTATGTGAGTTAATTATGAGCTTTTTCTTCCATCGCTTGTTAATAAATATAATTGCAATAAGTAAGGTTGTACGATTTGAAAAGTTACTTAGCTTCTAGCACAAGATCGTTTAAAAGTTGCTCGGGATTAGTTAGAGTTCATAGCCAAGGAATAACTTATTGAAGCGGGATGCAAAGATTGGCGAGTCCGAAAAGGCCCTAACAAGGCATGAGGGCTACATTTTGTTGTTAAAGATCCAAAGTGATGTGAAGAATCATTTATCAAAAATCAATATGAAGGATCGAGACACACGACGAAAAGCAAATACTCCCCTAAAGATCATGGAGAAGTCTATCCAAAAAGACCCTGACAAGGTATGAGGATAAATAGATCCAAGTCCTAAAAGGAGGCGGATCGTTGTATATCAAAATCCCAAATAAAGATTGGAGAAAAATAAAGAAGTCGTGGTCCAAGTTTGAAGAATCTCTCAAAAACTTCAAGTGAAGAAATTCCTGTTATAAAGAGAAGACCATTATTTCAAGAACGTCTCTCAAGATTAGAAGTATGAAGTCAATGCCAAATATCGATCCGAGAAAGGTCTCAAATCGTGAAGCGAGTTATGCCAAGATATGAACTTTATGAGGTTTTAAGAAGCAGTTTTAAAAGATTTTGTCATTTAGCTAACTATTGATTAAATCGTCCTATTTTATTTTTAGCCTAAGTAAACTATCGAAATAAGTCAACAAATGCATCCTCGTGATCTTTCAAGACAACAATAAAATATAAGAGATACACCTAGGAATAAGGGGGTCTAAGCGAATAATTGAGCCACATGAGTGGTGTTAGCTTACTAACTTATAATAACAATGATCTCGTTTTTAAGCTTGGTATGTGGAACGTGAAACTTGAGGATGATAAACATTCATGACACCAAAGCCCTAATGTAAGTCTTAGATTTCTTTACTTGTTTCTTCTTTCAAGCATTTTATAAATTTCTATCTTTTTAGTTTCCATAATGTCATAGTATTTAATAAAGGCCAATGTGGGTTAATTATGATGGAAAATATAAATCTTGCTTTGTAATTAATGCATTCATGAGGGCATTGCAATGGTCAAGTGTAGGGGATTTAATAAGTGTGAAAACACTTATCTTTTTACCACTTAATTATAATAAAAACCGAGCCAAAACGCGTATTTAATGTCGTAAAAGTCAGAATTATGCGTGGTTTGTGTTTTTGTTGTGTTTTAGGACCAAAATATTAAAAAGGAAGAAAACACGGGCTTTTATCAAAGAAAAAGACAAAAGACGAAGTCAAAAGATCAAAAGTGCAAGAAGAACGGAAGTCAAAGGCCTATTCTGAAGATTTATCGAAGAAAAAGTCTAAAGACGGAAGTTTAACAAAGTCGAAGAACCAAGTCTAATAAAATAAGAAAATTAGAAGACTAGTTCATTTTATCTATCGACAAATCCCGAGACAAAGTCGAGAAAGACGAGTTATTTAAAAAGACGAGAAAACAAGAAGAAAGAGAGAAGCAACATCACCACCTCCCCTCCTCCTATATATACTCTCATAATCCTTCAATAGGAGGAGTTAGTTAGTTCATTTTTAGTTTTTAAGTAAGGTAATTAGGAGTAGGTGTTTAATACTTTCTCTCTCTAGTTTTCTCTTTTAATTTTGATTAATCTTTCATTTTAAATCTTCTATTTGGATCTTAATCTTCATTAATTCAAGCTTATTAAGTATTATCATTCTTCTATTCTTAATCTTAATCTTGTGGTTGATTTGATTAATCATGTAGTTTGTTTAATCATGTTGATTGTTTGATTGATTTGCTTATGTGATTGTTCTTATTGATTTGGTGTATTTGATGTTTTAGCTTACTGTGCTTTTTGATTAATTAGTGTTTAGCTTATTTTCATTTAAGTTGATTTTATAGTTTAAATCTTTTAAAAGTTGATTTTTAATATTTTGCTTATTTGGTGTTTTCATAGTTTTTAATTTGTGGCTTATTAGCTTTTTCTAAAAATTAATTTGGTTTAAGTCTTGGTAAGTGCTTATTTGAATTTTGGTTATTTGTTTTTAACTTAATTTCCTAATCCGGGTTATAAAACCCTTATCCCGAATTATATGTGTTATGCCTTTTCCCGAATTAATTACTTAGCTTTATTCCGATTTGTATGCAAAATATTCTATTTCGAATTAGCCCAAATTCTATTTTCCCGAATTATATCAGTTTTGTTCATTCTGGATTGAGATTAAACTAGTATTCCGGATTAGGGCTGAGCAACAGGTCCGGATCGGACCGGACCGACCAACACCGAACCGGACCGAGGACCGAAATGGTCTAAAACCCCGGACCGAGACCGGACCGAAATGGTCCGGTCCGGTCCGGGTCGGTCCGGCCTTCGGTCCGGTCCGGTCTTATTAAGCATAGTCAACATGTTTTTTGTAAAAACGAACCAGACCGGACCGGACCGAGGACCGAAATTAGCAAAAACCCCGGACCGAGGACCGGACCGAAATTATCCGGTCTGATCCGGTTTCCGGTTTCCGGTCCGGTCCGGTCTAACGGTTCAAATGCTCACCCCTATTCCGGATAGTGCAAATAACCTATATTCCGGATTGAGTGCAAAAAACACATTCTGAATTACTTCAAAACTAGGGATTCCAGATTGCAAGTAGAACTAGGGATTCCGGATTAAGTTGCTTATATTCCGAATTACTTTAAAATTGTTATTCCGGATTATGTAGAATTCTTCATTCCGGATAAGGAACACATTGGATTCTGAATTGTTAGTATACATTGGATTCTGGATAAGGCTTGAGTGGTTATTCCGGATTAGGTTGGAATTTAGGTTTTTTCCGAATTGTGTATTGGACTAAGATTCCGGATTAAGTGTGTGATTGGGATTTCGAATTTAGTAAATGGTTTGTATTTCGGATTACATCTAAATTTTGTATTCCGACTTATATTTTGCTTAGTTTCCCGAATTAATTTCAAATCTTATTTTTTTCCCGCCATTTTTACCAAGTTTTATTTTTAAATTGTTTTGTCTTAGTTTATTTTCAAGTTTACTTTTTATAAAGTTTTAATTTTTAAAGTTTACATCTTTATTCTAAATTTGCTTAAGTCTTTTATTTTTAATTTTACTTGTCATTTTATGTTTAAAGTTTTCATTTTTAAATAGAAATAGATAACCACCATTTCTTTTATTCACCAAGAACAACTGAGTCACACGTTTAACCGTGATCAGTTCGAATCGAGTCGAGACGATTTCAACCTTAATAAAAAAACTAGTATTAAGGATCAAACACTAAACAATCCTAGACACTAACTACTAACCGATTACCATATACGTTACATTTGAAATAACTTAAAACCTATAAACACAACACATAACCTCAACTTGTACATGTACTACACTACCTCATTAAACTTATACTATTCTAGACAAACAAATTGTCCCCTTGACCTTAAACATGCGACGGCTACAAGACCAAAGAGCCAACTTGTTCCATGTTTGCATTTAAGGTAAGTGTACCCAAAAATCTAAACCTAGGATTATGTAGTACTTGTCTAAGATCCTAACCTTGTTTTTGCCTCTCTCTTGGCGTGGCCATAACTGAACCACACAAGACTTCACAACACAAGATTATAAGCTAAGATCCTAAACACATTCACTCCATTTCCATATCTCCATTTTCGGATCACGTAAACACACACACGAAACACACGTTCATATCACATTTACTATCCAAATCTTTGTCAAGGAGCATTTAGTGTGAGCATTTACTACTACTACCCGAATCTTGGATAACAAGGTAACTCAAACTATCCTAGGCGCGACTAAACTACTAGACGTTTAGATCTTAAGTAGAATCAAGGAGTTCCTAGCTAGTTCTCATCCATTGTCATCACCTTCACTAAAAAGTAAGTTATTTGAAATGTGTATAATGCAAGTTCGTTTTCTCAGTTCTTAACTAATAGAAAGTCCAATCAATATCAAATTTTTAATTGTTTTTGGTTGTTCAAGCTTGCTTGGTAATCTATTGCTAATTCAAACAACACTAAGTAAAAATGAAAAATATAAACCCTACTTATACGTAAAACAAATTGCAAAATCCAAATTTTATTCAAGTAAAAATGTTAAAGTGCAAAATATAAAACTATAAGGACTAAGAATGTAATTTCTATGAAATATAAATGCTTGAAATGTAAATTCTAAAAGTTAAAAGGACTAAAAATGAAAAACAGTTAACTACAAGGACTAAACTTGTAAAAATTCTAACAAACTAACCAAATTTAACAAACTAACAAACTTCTAAAACTGAAATTAAACAAACTAACAAATCCAGGGACTAACTTTTGCAATTACCACAAAATTAGAAAGATTAGCTAGGTTTAAACACTAATAGAACTCTAGGGACTAAAATGCAATTTTTGAAAATGTTTAAACCAAAAACGGGCTTATCACTTGCATAAGCTGGAACTGGCTTATTTCTGAACCAAAATTAATGAGACAACTTGCAAACAACTTCTAATTCAGATTAAGAAACGTGTATTCAAGGAATTAGCCTAAAAGTCAAAGATAAGCAAAAGAGAGCTTATTAATAAGCTCAAAATAAGCTACAGAAAAATCCAAACATCCACAACTTGATTTTTGTAAAGAAAATGAATAAGCACTTGATATAAAGCAGGGGAAGTCAAACTAGAACAAATTTCATCCACTAATAAGCAAGATATCTGAAAATAAGCTCAAATGAGCTTATGTTGACCAAAACGTTGACCAGATTTTTGAAAAAGCTCAAATTCTCAAAACTTGATATTCAACACTTACTGATCAGATTTGTGAAAGAAAATAAGGACTTTTATGAAGTGGATTATTAGAACTAGGAAATCAGAATGCAAATCACATCAGAGAATGTAATTTGCTCAGGTCTTAACTAATAAGCTATTTTCTAGCTTATTTCTTGATACTGTAGAGTTTCCTCCTAGATACTAAAAGATTATGATGTAAGCTTTAACTAGAGACTGGTTTGAGCAATTTTGAACAAGTAATGAAGGAGAAATAAGCACTTGAATTTGGCAAGTTCATGAACTAAAACTGAAAACTAATATGACCCAAAGTTTTTATCAACCAATTGCCTTTTTGACTTTTATTCTGACTTACAAAAGGCTCAAAAACACTTGTTAACTTCTAAGGACTGCAAATGAACACTTAAACACCACTTAACAAAACTTGAAATCTGATTTAACACTAGTCCCAAACACACCTTAACTGATTTTTATCAATCTATTACAAAGGATTATTGAGTTCTGATTAAGACTGGACAAAGAGCATTAGCAAACTAGTTTATGTGATCCAAATGAAGGCTAATGAGACTGAAATCAAGCTACTAAACCAACTAGAACTCAATTAAGCTATAGGATTAAAAAGTGACTGAAAATGAACTTAAAACTTCACAACTGAACACAAAAGTACAAGAACAAGCTACAATACACTAGGATCACTTAATGAACAACTACTAATCAAATAGAACAGGCAGCCATCAGCTTTACACTAGAAATTGAAGCAGGCAAGAACTGTTTAGAGGAATTTAAAAACAGAAGCATGAAACCTATTGTAGTTATCCTTTGGGTAGAAGAGGAGCGCTGAGCTCTCTTGCCCTAGTGATACCACCACCTATCACTAGCTATCAACTCAAATCAATCACCAAAACAGCTACAATCATCATTCTGCCATGAAAAACTTCAAGAACAATGGAAAGGACTGAAATTCTGATCAAACAGCAACAATTCTTCAACAAAGTCAGTTATGATCAATGTATGATCATAACAAACTTCAAACAGCAACAATGGAATCCAATAACAGCAAGAAAGTAGCAGGAATTGAAGAACAATATTTGGCGGGAAAACTGGAATTTGAATTTTTATTGCTGAATTCAGTTACAAATGTAGTTACAAGGGTTCTAACTAACTAACAAACTCAAGAGGTTGTCAGTCTCTTGAGTTGTTAGGTGAAAAGGAGGGAAAAGAAGAAAAATGAAATTGAGAGAACTAGGTGTTTTCTGAAAATTAACTACTACTGAAAATGAAGAACAAGTGGTGTATTTATAGGCTAGACTTGAGAGTTTGTTGGAGATGTGACGTGTTCAGGCCAATCAATGCTTGACACGTGGAAGAATTCTGCATATCCATTTTGAAGGTGATGAACATGAATTGGGGATTTTTGATCCAATGAATTATATGCTAATTAAGTTGCACCATTGGATTCGTCTCATCAAAACGAGCAAGATTGATGTTTTGATCTTCTTCTGAAATGCACTCTATCAAAAACGCGATCCTGGAAAAATATTTAGTTGAAGGAGAGATACACGTGGCAGCTTCTTATTGGTGGAAAAAGTATCACGTGGATTGCACTGTTATGATTGGGTTATTAAATGTGGCGGCTTGTAGTGGGAATTAAATGCTCAATCCGTGTGAACTCCTTTCTTGCTTCTCATTGGTTAAAAGCCCTTTCACTTGGATTAAACATGAATAACTTTCCAAACTTGGCAATTTAAGTCCCTTAACTTGGCAGAATTCTCTTTAAGGCTAGAAACTTCATTTCTTTGACAATTTTGGCCCTTCAACTTTGATTCTTCAACAAAATGACCCTTTGACTTGATTGACTTTGTAGTTGACCAAATTTGACTTTAATCTTGACTTTTCTTTATTTGCACTTTAAGTCCCTCAACTTTCAAAACTTGTCAAGATAGGTCCTTGAGCTTTGAAAACTTGTCACTTGTGATCCTTCCTTGTCTTTTTCATCCTTTTGAGCTTGGTTTTTCCTTGTTTGCTTGAAATTGTATCCTTTTACCTACATAAGATCACACAAACACAAACATACCACATAACACTGCTTTTTACAAGATAAATGGGTATTTTGCTTCGTGTTTTAGGGTTATTTGTTGATAAAAGGATATGAGTTTAAGCTCATATCAAATTCCCCTACACTTGAGCATTGCCATGTCCTCATGCAATATTATCTTTCAAGGCTTAAAAATTTACATTTCCCTCATAATTAATCACCTTGGCCATATGAGATGCATCTACACTACTCTAAACTAGATGATGCATGATTTTGACTTTTATCAATGCAATGGATTAAAATACAATTCTATCTATAACTTTTTGATTTTTCTTGAAATGGTTTTGACGGAAATAACTCATAAAGAATTCAATGACTTGGATTAGGGCTTGGATACCATGGACACTTATCACCCTCAAGTTTCACTTTCCCCATACCAAGCTAGTAAATGGAATCATTGCATTCACAAGTAAAAAGTGCATCAACTTATTCATGACAATTAAATGTGGAACCGGTTATTATTTGAGCAAATTGCTTGTGAGCAAATTTGTCATTATTAAAGTGTGAAATATAAGAAATGTAAAATCCAAAAATAAGGAAGGACGGTTTTAATCCTAAGTAATCTTCTCATCCATTACTTGAAAAACCGCTCACAATTAATACAAGTCCGTATTAAGAGTAATAAGTCATTCGCCTTATGTGTAAAATCCTCATGTCATGCTTTCATAAGTAACTACACACTCGCTAAGGAAAGAAAAATAAAACTCACGCAATAATTTACATCCGCATCTTTTTGAGATTTTGGATCTTCAACCCCGCAACCCGTCAAGGTAATATTGGATTGGAGCAATCTATTGAATCCCCGCAACCCGTCAAGGTAATATTGGAACTCAATAGTCACTATAATTAACACCACACTGCCCCTCTTGGGAGTCTTGCATTTTTTTTTTTTTTTTTTTTTTTTTTTTTTTTTTTTCTAGCCACTCATTTTTTTTTATAAGCCGCTCTTATTTTTCTTTATTCCTCTCCAAAAAATTTGCAAAGAAGAAAAGGAAAAACACCCGCTAAATATGGAGCATGACACAAGTCTAGTACACATAAAACGTGCTAACTTAGAATCTTAAGACGTACTCATATCAACCATAAATGATTAGCCAAAAATGCATAAGAGATTACAAACCAATTAAAACCGTACTTGATTATTTATTAACAATTATATACAAGCGAAGAAAATAGAGGTAGAGAAGAGAAGGGTTTAGCCACAAGTAATTGCCATGAAGTCTATCTAGCCCTTTTACACTTGCTTCAACTCTATCATTTCCCATTCTCCACAAATTTAAAATTTCAAATAATGAAATTGGTGGAAGCTTAGCCTAATAGACCAATGAAGGACTACATGGTTAAGGATACTAGCTAGAGAATGCTAAAATAAGCAAACTCGGGTTGAGTCAAAATATCCATGGCGGGCCTAATATGTCAAAGAAGTCTAAATTTGTTAAAACCATGTTTTATTATATTTTTCCTTTTTATATATTTTTGATGCAAAATAAGAGAAGAAATATATACAATGCAAATGTGTTATGCAAATGAAAAATGATTGATGCAAAAATTATGAATGCATATTTTTGTGGCCAAAGTAGATCAAAAATTTGAAAAATGTTGAAAATCCAATTTTCCATGTTATCATGCAAGACAATAACAAGTTTTAGGTAAGGTCACTTCGATAGAAGACCCCCCTACACTTAAGCTAAACATTGTCCTCAATGTTTAAGAGCATGGAAGTATAAAAACTTCCCCTACACTTATGACAATGAATAGACTTTGCTTAACCCAAGTTAAGGAAAGGACTACTATTAGTGAAATCAAGTTTAAGCACAACGTGTCAATGAAAAATCACTTAAAGTAACGAAGTGAACCGGATACAAGGGCCTCCTCCATAAGCTCCAAAGCATGAGATGAGTGAGCAACCCTACAAACAAACATGAAGACAAAAGAAGGTCTCCCCTACACTTATCTCCAAATCTATGCCCTTATTTCTAACCTACAACACTCTAACCTAGTTATACGATGCTTGAGTTAATGAGTCTCTAGCTCGACTCGTCCCTCAATGAATTAATTCATGGGGAAAATGGGGACCTCTTGGACCATTTCAACGGAAATGTCCTCCCCAAAGTAATGCTTAACACGGTGACCATTCACTTTAAAATTTGGACCATCGGGTTGGGACAACTCAAGAGTTCCATATGGAAACACTTGAGCAATAGTGAATGGACCGGACCATCTCGACTTAAGCTTGCCCGCAAAAAGCTTCAATCTTGAGTTAAAGAGGAGAACCGGCTCTCCAACTTTGAACTCACGATTCTTAATCTTAGCATCATGCAATTTCTTAGTTTTTTCCTTATATAACAAAGAATTCTCATAGGCATTGGCTCTCAACTCATCCATCTCATTGATTTGATCTTTCCTATGTGAACCGGCTTGGTTTAAATCAAAGTTAGCCCACTTGAGAGCCCAAGATGCCTTATGTTCTAACTCAAATGGAAGGTGGCACGCTTTTCCATAGACAAGCCTATAAGGAGTACAACCAATTGGTGTCTTAAAAGCCGTCCTAAACGCCCACAAAGCATCATCAAGCTTATCCGACCAAGAAGCTCTATGCTCTCCCACCGTTCTCTCTAAAATTCTCTTTAAACCACGATTTGTGACCTCGGTTTGACCATTTGTTTGAGGATGATACGCGGTAGAAAGTCTATGATTCACTCCATATTTCTTCATAACTCTCGTGAATTGATCATTACAAAAGTGCGTACCACGATCACTTATGATGGCCCGAGGTACACCAAATCTAGCAAACAATTGTTTCAAGAACTTTACAACCACTCTAGCATCATTAGTAGGTAAGGCTTTAGCCTCCACCCACTTGGACACATAATCCACCGCCACAAGTATATACTTGTTTCCCTTAGAGGATGGAAAAGGTCCCATGAAATCTATTCCCCATACATCAAATATCTCACACTCTTGGATAAAATTTTGTGGCATCTCATCACGTTGTGTAATTTTTCCTTGTCTTTGACAAACATCACAAAATTTCACCATCTCTTGGGCATCCTTGTAAATGGAAGGCCAATAGTAACCCGAATCAAAGACTTTCTTGGCGGTGTAGTTAGGCCCAAAATGTCCACCCGTAGGTCCTTTATGACATGCCTCTAAGATTTTAAATGCCTCGGGCCCATCTACACACCGTCTAATGATTTGGTCCGCACATTGCCTAAAAAGATATGGATCATCCCAAAAATAATACTTAACTTCCTTAAGAAACTTTTTCTTTTGTTGGTAAGTAAGACCCTCAATAAGCACATTGCCCACAAGATAGTTTGCAATATCCGCAAACCAAGGTGTGGCATCCTCTTGGGAAGAGATAGACATGAGCTCCTCTAATGGAAAGGATTCATTGATTTCTTGATGTGGGAAATCTCCTTGAAAAGGATGCTCAAGTCTACTCAAATGATCCGCCGCTAAATTCTCGGCCCCTTTTTTATCACGAATCTCTATCTTAAACTCTTGAAGCAACAAAACCCATCTCAAAAGCCTAGGCTTAGCATCTTGTTTTGTCATAAGATACTTGAGAGCGGAATGATCCGTATACACTATGGTCTTGGAAAGCACAAGGTATGGTCTAAACTTCTCAAAAGCATATACTATAGCAAGCAACTCTTTTTCCGTGGTAGTGTAATGAAGTTGTGCACCGGTCATGGTTTTACTCGCATAGTGTATAGGTTGGAAATGCTTATTAACTCTTTGTCCTAAGACGGCCCCCACCGCATAATCACTAGCATCACACATAAGTTCAAAAGGTAATTCCCAATTTGGAGAAACCAAAACGGGAGCCTTTGTCAATTTTTCCTTAAGTGTCTCAAAAGATTCTAAACAAGCTTGGTCAAAAATGAAAGGAGCCTCTTTCTCCAAGAGATGAGTCATCGGTCTAGCTATCTTAGAGAAATCTTGTATAAAGCGCCTATAAAAACCCGCATGACCTAAAAAACTCCTCACACCTTTAACCGAGGTGGGTGGGGGAAGCTTAGCAATCACATCAATTTTGGCACGATCAACTTCTAATCCCTTATTGGATATCTTGTGTCCTAAAACAATCCCCTCTTTTACCATAAAGTGACATTTCTCCCAATTAAGCACCAAACGTGTTTCCTCACAACGCTTAAGCATTCTCTCAAGATTGATGAGACACGAGCTAAAGGAGTTCCCAAATACGGAAAAGTCATCCATAAAAACCTCCATGGTTTGCTCTATCATATCATGGAAAATTGCCATCATGCACCTTTGAAACGTCCCCGGTGCATTACATAGGCCAAAAGGCATCCTCTTGTAAGCAAATGTACCGTATGGACAAGTGAATGTGGTCTTTTCTTGATCCTTAGGGTCAATTGGGATTTGGAAATAACCCGAAAAGCCATCAAGAAAGCAATAGTACTCATTTCCCGCTAAGCGTTCAAGCATTTGATCCATAAAGGGAAGCGGGAAATGGTCTTTCCTAGTTGCCTCATTAAGTTTTCTATAATCAATGCATACTCTCCAACCGGTTACAAGTCTCGTGGGAATAAGCTCATTGTTCTCATTAGGCACCACGGTGATTCCACCCTTCTTTGGAACACAATGAACCGGGCTAACCCATGGAGAGTCGGAAATGGGGTAAATCATACCCGCATCTAAGAGTTTAATCACTTCTTTCTTAATAACCTCATGAATTTTTGGGTTAACTCTCCTTTGGTTTTGAATGGCGGGTTTATAATCATCCTCCATAAGGATTTTGTGAGTACAAAAATGTGGATCAATTCCCCTTATGTCGGATATTTTCCATGCTAAAGCTTTCTTATGTTTCTTAAGGACTTCAATAAGTTGCTCCTTCTCATCCTCTTTCAATTCTTTAGCAATAATCACCGGTAATTGGTCTTTTCCTTCTAAGAAAGCATATTCTAAGTGGGATGGAAGTTCCTTAAGTTCAATGGGAGGTGGACTCTCTATGGAAGGTTTCACTATGGAAGGTTCCTCAATGGTAATCTCTTGTGGAATAGGGGAAGGAATAGGGTCCTCATTGAGCAACTTTTGGATTGTAAGAATATCTTCTTCCCAATTAATGGGAGAATCATCATCACCAAGAAAGTTAGACTCAAATTCCTCCAAGAGGAAATCACTCTCTCCAAAAGGTGTTAAAGAGGGAGCAATTGAGGCCACGGTTTCAACATGTGGAATCTCATCACTAGCATTCTTACAAGCATCATGAAAGTGTTCATTACACACTTCATCTAACACATCCACAATGTTAATCGTCTCACAAGGTCTAGACTCCTTAACCTCTCTTCTATCACAAACTTTCCCTAACTTAAACACCACTTTCTCATCCTCTACTCTCATAATTAATTCTCCTTCCGCCACATCTATCAAGGTACGACCCGTTCTCAAAAACGGTCTACCAACAATCAAAGGGACTCTAGGATCCATGTCATAATCGACCACTACAAAGTCGGCCGGAAAGGTAAACTTATCCACACCTACAAACACATCTTCCGCTATACCTACGGGGTGAGCTATGGTTCGGTTGGCTAGTTCAAGAGTCATCCTAGTGGGGGTGAGCTCGGGAAGAGAGAGTTGTTTCCAAACCGATAAAGGCATGAGATTTATGCTTGCCCCTAAATCCGCCAAAGCCATGCAATTTTCAACACCGGGAAAATTGCAAGGTATCAAGAAGCGCCCCGGATCTCCAAGTTTTGTTGGTAAGGTTTTAAGTAACACCGCGGAACAATTTTCATTAAGTGATGTGTTGGGCAAGTCAACCAATTTTTCTTTGTTGGAGAGCAAATCCTTGAACATCTTAGCAAACTTTGGCATATAAGCAAGAGCTTCCGCAAAGGATATGTTGATATTGAGTTGCTTGAACATCCTTAAGAAATTGGACACTTGTATGTCATCTTTGTTCTTTAACTTGTCCTTTTTCAACCTTGAAGGGTATGGAAGAGTAGGTTTTGGTGTAGGTGGAATAGGTGTTGTAGTGGAAGATTTGTCTTTGTTAGCCTCTTCATTGGGAAGTGTGGAAGTTGAAGGAGAAGTATGAGGTGGTTGAGAAGGTGTGTGTGAGTGAATAGGAGCACTTTGAGGAGGTGGAGTAGAAGTAGAAGGCTTATCACAAGTAGGAGCACAAGTGGGTTGAACAATAGTAGGTTTAGGAGGTGAAGGATCCTTTGTTGTTGTACCACTCCTTGTTGTAATAGCATTGACATTGGCCCTAGGATTTGTTTGTGTGTTGGAAGGTAAAGCTCCTTGTGGTCTTTGAGTTACCGCCACTAAAACCCTATTAATTTGTTCCTCTATTGTACGTTTCACTTGATCATTCATTCTCTTCTCAATATCACGCATTTTCTTGTCAACATACTCTTGAGTCTCTTGCATCCCATATCCTTGAGTTTGATTTTGAGGGTAAGCTTGATTTGGTATTGGAGCATATGCTTGATTGGGAATAAATGGAAGTGGTTGATTAAATCCTTGTTGTGGTGGATAAAAGGTATTAGCTTGAGGTTGAAATTGATTGGGAGCTTTGTAATTATTGCCTTGGTATGGTTGTCTTTGCCCTTGATTCCTTGCTAGAATTTGAGGAGGATTTTGTGGAATTTGGGTGGGTGGTTGGGGTGGAAAGCCGGGTGGAGTAAGGTAATTTTGGGATTTGTAAGAAAGGTTATTTGGATTGATGTTAGGCTTGAAGTGTTCACGGTGTTCCTCTTGGTAAGCATAACATTCCCCTTGATACCCTTGCACCTTGTCACATTGTTCATAAGAGTGAGGTCCTCCACAAGTAACACAAGAAATGGTGATGGCATTCACATTGTTTGAGGAATTGTTCAATGTCATGCTCTTAAAAGTTTGAAGCATGTCTTGTTGTGCTTGCAAATGCCTCTCACTTTCTCTATCCATCCTTTGAAAAATAGCTTCTTGAAACTTGAGGAGTTGGTTGTCAAAAGGGATTTGAGAAGTGTTTTGTATAACATGAACTCTTTCCTCAAATGGATCATTGGTTTGAACCATTGCCTTAGTCTCAATAATGGTCAAAGCCTCTTGGTATGTCTTGAAATGAATACTCCCTCCCGCGGAAGCATTTAGTGAATCTTGGTGGTGAGGTTTAAGGCCATTGTAGAAAGTATTGATTTTGCTTAGATCATCCATTCCATGATTAGGGCATCGCCTCAACAACTCACTATACTCTTCCCAAGCATCACCAAAGGATTGACTAGGTTTTTGTGTAAAGCCCATAATCATATTTCTCAAAGCCATAGTCTTTTGTGGAGGAAAGAATTTGTTCAAAAACTTAGTGGTAAAACCATCCCATGTGGTGATACTATCGGGTGGTTGGGTGTCTAACCAATGCTTAGCACTCCCATCTAGTGAAAATGACACTAACAACAATCTAATGACATCCGGTGGAACCCCATTATGCTTAATGGTATTGCAAAGTGAAAGGAATCTCTTAAGATGAGCATGGGGATCCTCATTTTGTTTGCCATAGAAAGGGGATGCAGCAACCATATTGATCATAGATGTATGTAGCTCAAATGTGTTAGCGGGATAGTCGGGAATCTTAATGGCACTAACAAATCCATGAATGTTGGTCTGCATACGTTCAAACAAAGTACGGTTATCAACAGCCATGGCTCCTCGTGGTGGTGACAAAGCACGATTCTCGTGATCGGCTTGGTGAACGATGGTGGTCTTACTCTTTCTTTTCTTCTTCCTTTTCGGAGGAAGAGGTTGTACACCAATCGGTATTTGTGCACGCCCGCGAGTGAGCATGCAACTCAATACGAGGAATGAGAGAGAAGCTCTCGTGTGACTTTGAAAAGAATAAGATTATCCTCTTCGAGTTTCGATATTAAATATCCACAAGAAAGTAACAATATATGTAATACTACTTTGGGTGCAAGACCCTCAATGAAGCTTTCCTTCTTAGAATACTCCCAAGTGAACGGGGGGTTAGGTGGCGCGAAGCACTTAAGTACCTATTGACCCTTAGATGGCATTTTATAGCACATCGCCTTTCTATTCACTTAAATGTTCGTATTCTTCGAATTATTACTTATTGAGAGTATTTATCTATTCTTGCTTTATTTTGTTTGATCGATACACGTGTCAAGGACCGGAGCGCCCCTCAACACGGTGTATTGCCTCGGCAATACTTATGGAAGATATGTAGATTGATTGTTCTTATACGTATACGTATTTACTTATAATAATATATGGAAAATATTTTTGTATTTATGAGTTTTTTTAAAGGAAAATACTATATGTACATAAAAACCGAGAGAATCCAATAATATATATTTTTGGTTGCAATCTCTTAGGAAAAAGATTGCTTTTTGGATTTTTTTAATTTTTTTGGTCAATTCTTTAGGAAAAGAATTGTTTTGTTAATTTTTTAGTTTTTATATATTTTTATATTTTTGATTTTTTTATTTGTTTTTGATTTATGATACGTAAAAATAACGTTCACAAAGTGAACGGATCCCAAAAGCCAATGAAAACCGTCAATCGATAGTCTCTCGTGTAGTCAAAGAACCGGCAGCGGCGCCATTTGAAATGTGTATAATGCAAGTTCGTTTTCTCAGTTCTTAACTAATAGAAAGTCCAATCAATATCAAATTTTTAATTGTTTTTGGTTGTTCAAGCTTGCTTGGTAATCTATTGCTAATTCAAACAACACTAAGTAAAAATGAAAAATATAAACCCTACTTATACGTAAAACAAATTGCAAAATCCAAATTTTATTCAAGTAAAAATGTTAAAGTGCAAAATATAAAACTATAAGGACTAAGAATGTAATTTCTATGAAATATAAATGCTTGAAATGTAAATTCTAAAAGTTAAAAGGACTAAAAATGAAAAACAGTTAACTACAAGGACTAAACTTGTAAAAATTCTAACAAACTAACCAAATTTAACAAACTAACAAACTTCTAAAACTGAAATTAAACAAACTAACAAATCCAGGGACTAACTTTTGCAATTACCACAAAATTAGAAAGATTAGCTAGGTTTAAACACTAATAGAACTCTAGGGACTAAAATGCAATTTTTGAAAATGTTTAAACCAAAAACGGGCTTATCACTTGCATAAGCTGGAACTGGCTTATTTCTGAACCAAAATTAATGAGACAACTTGCAAACAACTTCTAATTCAGATTAAGAAACGTGTATTCAAGGAATTAGCCTAAAAGTCAAAGATAAGCAAAAGAGAGCTTATTAATAAGCTCAAAATAAGCTACAGAAAAATCCAAACATCCACAACTTGATTTTTGTAAAGAAAATGAATAAGCACTTGATATAAAGCAGGGGAAGTCAAACTAGAACAAATTTCATCCACTAATAAGCAAGATATCTGAAAATAAGCTCAAATGAGCTTATGTTGACCAAAACGTTGACCAGATTTTTGAAAAAGCTCAAATTCTCAAAACTTGATATTCAACACTTACTGATCAGATTTGTGAAAGAAAATAAGGACTTTTATGAAGTGGATTATTAGAACTAGGAAATCAGAATGCAAATCACATCAGAGAATGTAATTTGCTCAGGTCTTAACTAATAAGCTATTTTCTAGCTTATTTCTTGATACTGTAGAGTTTCCTCCTAGATACTAAAAGATTATGATGTAAGCTTTAACTAGAGACTGGTTTGAGCAATTTTGAACAAGTAATGAAGGAGAAATAAGCACTTGAATTTGGCAAGTTCATGAACTAAAACTGAAAACTAATATGACCCAAAGTTTTTATCAACCAATTGCCTTTTTGACTTTTATTCTGACTTACAAAAGGCTCAAAAACACTTGTTAACTTCTAAGGACTGCAAATGAACACTTAAACACCACTTAACAAAACTTGAAATCTGATTTAACACTAGTCCCAAACACACCTTAACTGATTTTTATCAATCTATTACAAAGGATTATTGAGTTCTGATTAAGACTGGACAAAGAGCATTAGCAAACTAGTTTATGTGATCCAAATGAAGGCTAATGAGACTGAAATCAAGCTACTAAACCAACTAGAACTCAATTAAGCTATAGGATTAAAAAGTGACTGAAAATGAACTTAAAACTTCACAACTGAACACAAAAGTACAAGAACAAGCTACAATACACTAGGATCACTTAATGAACAACTACTAATCAAATAGAACAGGCAGCCATCAGCTTTACACTAGAAATTGAAGCAGGCAAGAACTGTTTAGAGGAATTTAAAAACAGAAGCATGAAACCTATTGTAGTTATCCTTTGGGTAGAAGAGGAGCGCTGAGCTCTCTTGCCCTAGTGATACCACCACCTATCACTAGCTATCAACTCAAATCAATCACCAAAACAGCTACAATCATCATTCTGCCATGAAAAACTTCAAGAACAATGGAAAGGACTGAAATTCTGATCAAACAGCAACAATTCTTCAACAAAGTCAGTTATGATCAATGTATGATCATAACAAACTTCAAACAGCAACAATGGAATCCAATAACAGCAAGAAAGTAGCAGGAATTGAAGAACAATATTTGGCGGGAAAACTGGAATTTGAATTTTTATTGCTGAATTCAGTTACAAATGTAGTTACAAGGGTTCTAACTAACTAACAAACTCAAGAGGTTGTCAGTCTCTTGAGTTGTTAGGTGAAAAGGAGGGAAAAGAAGAAAAATGAAATTGAGAGAACTAGGTGTTTTCTGAAAATTAACTACTACTGAAAATGAAGAACAAGTGGTGTATTTATAGGCTAGACTTGAGAGTTTGTTGGAGATGTGACGTGTTCAGGCCAATCAATGCTTGACACGTGGAAGAATTCTGCATATCCATTTTGAAGGTGATGAACATGAATTGGGGATTTTTGATCCAATGAATTATATGCTAATTAAGTTGCACCATTGGATTCGTCTCATCAAAACGAGCAAGATTGATGTTTTGATCTTCTTCTGAAATGCACTCTATCAAAAACGCGATCCTGGAAAAATATTTAGTTGAAGGAGAGATACACGTGGCAGCTTCTTATTGGTGGAAAAAGTATCACGTGGATTGCACTGTTATGATTGGGTTATTAAATGTGGCGGCTTGTAGTGGGAATTAAATGCTCAATCCGTGTGAACTCCTTTCTTGCTTCTCATTGGTTAAAAGCCCTTTCACTTGGATTAAACATGAATAACTTTCCAAACTTGGCAATTTAAGTCCCTTAACTTGGCAGAATTCTCTTTAAGGCTAGAAACTTCATTTCTTTGACAATTTTGGCCCTTCAACTTTGATTCTTCAACAAAATGACCCTTTGACTTGATTGACTTTGTAGTTGACCAAATTTGACTTTAATCTTGACTTTTCTTTATTTGCACTTTAAGTCCCTCAACTTTCAAAACTTGTCAAGATAGGTCCTTGAGCTTTGAAAACTTGTCACTTGTGATCCTTCCTTGTCTTTTTCATCCTTTTGAGCTTGGTTTTTCCTTGTTTGCTTGAAATTGTATCCTTTTACCTACATAAGATCACACAAACACAAACATACCACATAACACTGCTTTTTACAAGATAAATGGGTATTTTGCTTCGTGTTTTAGGGTTATTTGTTGATAAAAGGATATGAGTTTAAGCTCATATCATTATTCCACCCCCATTTCCATATTCATTCGTTACACGTCATGAACATATGAACATATGCACCTATACTTTTAAATCTAAGGAAACCTTAACTAAGAAAAGCATGCACACGTAAAAACCTTGTTAAACTCGAACCCTAGGTGGAGATAATCCACCATGACTTTGTTTCTTAGTTACCATGCCTAAATTGTAGATCTAGAGTCACTAGTGTAAACCTTACTTAAATCTAGGATAAGCCTAGAAAAACTAGAAAGATAAGATTGCCTTAATCCCTAAATGAGTTGATTACCTTATGACTTGATAAGTTAGTTAGATAAGCCCTACCAATAAGCCACAAAGCCACGAAATCAATAAGCCATACGCCATAACACACGACTTATTATTAAGCCGTGTATAATCCCAAGCCACTAGGCCCATTTAACTTAACTAACTTATTTAGGGTTAGTTAAGTGTTTAGTAAAACTATTATGAGCTTTGATAAGCCCAAATAATGAGCCCAATAAATCTAAAACCAAACCGATCCACTATTGGGCTTAACGAGCCCATTAAGCCTCAAGACACTATTCCTAGACTTTTTGTGCCAAAATTGAAAATAGGTGAAAGTATGAGTCTATTTTGCAAAACTATAAAACTACCTACATACATTTCGTGACTTTTGTAAAGTCTAAGGACTAAATTGTATTTTTCCGAAAGTTTAAGGGTAAAATCTATCATAGCCGAAACTTAATTAAACCACAAGGACCAGTGTTGCCATTTTATAAACTTTAAACGAGCCCTACATATTGGTTTGGTGTCCTTTAAAAAATTTCGAGACTTAAGGGACCATTTATGACAACTATCAAACTTCAAACGAGCCCTATGGACTCATTTTGCCTTTTTCTCGAAAGTTATAAACCCTAAGGACCAGTTGTGCCATACACCAAAACTTAAATGAGCCCTAGGGGCTGTTTTAGAATTTAGTATAACGAACAAGGACTAACTTTGCAAATGAACTTAACGGACGAAACCCTAGGGGTAGTTCTTGCCATAAACTGAATGTGTTATAAACCCTAGGGGTTGTTTTAGAAACTATTATTTTTACAAGGACCATAGTACAATTTAATTTAAATAATAATAATATTGTTATGAAATAATTTAAATTAAGTTTATTTTAATTATTTAATTAAATAAAGAATAAAGAGTTTATTCCGGATAAAGTGACATATTCCGAATATCACCTTGATCCGGAATATATTCCGAATGAACTCCTTTCGTTCGGAATGTTTTCCTTAACTCGGAATGCTGTCTTGATTCGGAATGTTCCGAATAAGCTCCTTCACTCGGAATGTTCTGAATGAGCACCTTCACTCGGAATAATAAATTATTTCGAATAAACACCACTGATCCGGAATATCCTCTGATTCGGAATGTTTTCTTCACAAAGCCTTGATCCGGAATATTTAATATTCCGAATGAACGACCCTTTATCCGGAATAACTGGTTGGTTCGGAATATCCACTGAGTCGGAATATTGCACTGATTCGTAATATGTCACTTATCCTGAATAGTGCTTTATTCGGAACAATCTCAACAAAACTCCTTTATCCGGAATATAAGTTGATCCGGAATATACTTTGAACAAACCTTTCGTTCGGAATAAAGTGTTCAAACTTTTGATTCGGAATATACCTGGAGAAACAGTAAGCGAAGAACAAGGGAAACAAAAGCAAACGAATCTAAACCAATCTAATCTAATCAACCAAAAAATTAAACAAGACAAACCAAAAATGATCAATTAATGAATACCAATCAAACCAAATCAATAACACTAACAATAATAATCAAAATAATCAAAACCCACTTAATTAAATCAAATAAAACTCAAGAACATAAACATGAACAATAAAGCATAAAGATTAAGATCAAACAAGAAAGGAAGATAGGAGATAAACAATAAAAGTAAAGATTGACAATAATTAAAAGGAAACTTACTTGAAATTAAATGAATTTAAGGTGCAAGACAATGTATTTAAATGACATGTAATTAAAGTGCAAGGTAATTAAAATGATGGAAGAACTAGTGTCACTCTAGCCAACAAAAACAAATGGAATGAAATGAATCCTATTTATAGGAGATTAGGGAGGTGCTTAGAGGAAGCTTCCTCCCCTCTTTCTTCTTTCTTTAATTGCATCATTAAGTCCTTAATCTTCTTAGTTCTTCGACTTTAATGACTTTGTCTCGGGATTTCTTTAAACTCGTCTTGAATTTTCTTTATAAACTAGACTTAAGTTCTTCGGCTTTTAGTAAACTTCCGTCTTTTGACTTTTTCTTCGATAAATCTTCAGAATTGGTCTTGGACTTCTGTTCTTTTTGCACTCTTGATTTCTTGACTTCGTCTTTTGTCTTTTTCTTCGATAAAAGCTCGTGAACGCCCGTGTTTTCTCCCCTTTTCACATTTTCGTCCTAAATCACAACAAAAACATAAACCACGCATAATTCCGACATTTACGACATAAAATACACGTTTTGGATTGGTTATTATTGTAGTTAAGTGGTAAAAAGGATGGGTGTTTACACACCTATCAGTAGGTAATAGTTAAAAATGCGACTCAATTGTTTTTGGTGAAAAAGAATATTTTTGGTTGTTTTAAAATAAATGTGCAAGACGTAAATGAAAATGACGTTAATTTAAATCTAAACCTAAGAAATTAAAACGTGACGAGAATTAAAAGAAACTAAAAGTAAATGACGCAAACTTAAAACTATCTAATGCAAACTTAAAACGCAACTAAAACTTAAAATAAGGCAAGGCTTAAAATAAATCTAAGGCAATTAAACTTAAAGTGCAACTAAGGAAAAAGGCGGGAAAAATAAAGTTTGAAAATAAAAATTTAAAACTTAAAAACAGAAACTTAAAATAACCTGAAAACAGCTCATTCGGAATAATCCTTCATTCGGAATAATCACTCATCCGGAATGTCACCTTCGTTCGGAATGATTCTTCTTCACTCGGAATAATGCTTCATCCGGAATAAATCCTTTATTCGGAATATGTCACTTTATCCGGAATAAACTCTTTATTCGGAATATCACCTTGACCCGGAATATATTCCGAATGAACTCCTTTCGTTCGGAATGTTTTCCTTGACTCGGAATGCTGTCTTGATTCGGAATGTTCCGAATAAGCTCCTTCACTCGGAATGTTCCGAATGAGCACCTTCACTCGGAATAATAAATTATCCCGAATAAACACCTCCGATCCGGAATATCCTCTGATTCGGAATGTTTTCTTCACAAAGCCTTGATCCGGAATATTTAATATTCCGAATGAACGACCCTTTATCCGGAATAACTGGTTGGTTCGGAATATCCATTGAGTCGGAATATTGCACTGATTCGGAATATGTCACTTATCCTGAATAGTGCTTTATTCTGAACAATCTCAACAAAACTCCTTTATCCGGAATATAAGTTGATCCGGAATATACTTTGAACAAACCTTTCATTCGGAATAAAGTGTTGAAACTTTTGATTCGGAATATACTTGGAGAAACAGTAAGCGAAGAACAAGGGAAACAAAAGCAAACGAATCTAAACCAAACTAATCTAATCAACCAAAAGATTAAACAAGACAAACCAAAAATGATCAATTAATGAATACCAATCAAACCAAATCAATAACACTAACAATAATAATCAAAACCCACTTAATTAAATCAAATTAAACTCAAGAACATAAACATAAACAATAAAGCATAAATATTAAGATCAAACAAGAAAGGAAGATAGGAGATAAACAATAAAAGTAAAGATTGACAATAATTAAAAGGAAACTTACTTGAAATTAAATGAATTTAAGGTGCAAGACAATGTATTTAAATGACATGTAATTAAAGTGCAAGGTAATTAAAATGGTGGAAGAACTAGTGTCACTCTAGCCAACAAAATGAAAATGAAATCCTAATCATCTATTTATAGGAGGATTAGGGAGGTGCTTAGGAAGCTTCCTCCCCTCTTTCTTCTTTCTTTAATTGCATCATTAAGTCCTGGTCTTCTTAATTCTTTGACTTTAACGACTTTGTCTCGGGATTTCTTTAAACTCGTCTTGTAATTCTTCAATAAATTAGACTTGAGTTCTTCGGCTTTTAGTAAACTTCCGTCTTTTGACTTTTTCTTCGATAAATCTTCAGAATTGGTCTTGGACTTCCGTTCTTTTTGCACTCTTGATTTCTTGACTTCGTCTTTTGTCTTTTTCTTCGATAAAAGCTCGTGAATGCCCGTGTTTTCTCCCCTTTTCACAATTTCGTCCTAAATCACAACAAAAACACAAACCACGCATAATTCCGACATTTACGACATAAAATACACGTTTTGGCTTGTTTATAATTGTAGTTAAGTGGTAAAAAGGATGGGTGTTTACACACCTATCAAATCCCCTACACTTGACCATTGCAATGTCCTCATGCAATGCATTAGTTACAAAGCACGATTACACTTTTTATCATAATCAATCCACGTTGGCCTTTATTAAAGAGATAGAAAATTATAAACATTCAAAGTAAAGAAATCAAAAAACATACCTTAGGGTTTTGGAAATGTCATGAATGATCATCATCCTCGAGTTTTCACTTTCTCCAAACCAACCTTAAAAACGAGATCATTGTTATTATAAGTTAGCAAACTAACACGAACTCATGTGGGCCAATTATTCACTTAGACTCCCTTATTCCTAGGTGTATCTCTTATATTTTATTATTGTCTTTAATGATCACGAGGATGCATTGTTGACTTATTTCGATAGTTATTAAGACTGAAAATAAAGTGGGACGATTTAATCAATAGTTAGCTAAAGGACAAAATCTTTTAAAACTGCTTCTTGGGACCTCATAAAGTTCATATCTTGGCATAACTCGCTTCGCGATTTGAGACCTTTCTCGGACCGATATTTGGCAGCGACTTCATACTTCAAATCTTGAGAGACGTTCATGAAATAATGGTCTTCTCTTCATAATAGGAATTTCTTCACTTGAAGTTTTGAGAGATTCTTCACCTTTGGACCACGACTTCTTCATTTTTCTCCAATCTTTATTAGGGATTTTGATATACAACGATCCGCCTCCTTTTTGGACTTGGATCTATTTATCCTCATACCTTGTTAGGGCCTTTTTGGATAGACTTCTCCATGATCTTTACGGGAGCATTTGCTTTTCGTCGTGTGTCTCGATCCTTCATATTGATTTTTGATAAATGATTCTTCACATCACTTTGGATCTTTAGCAACAAAATGTAGCCCTCATGCCTTGTTAGGGCCTTTTCGGACTCGCCAATCTTCGCATCCCGCTTCAATAAGTTATGCCTTGGCTATGAACTCTAATCATTACCGAGCAACTTTTAAACGATCTTGGGCTAGAAGCTAAGTAACTTTTCAAATCGTACAACCTTATTTATT
Source organism: Glebionis coronaria (assembly GCA_025667525.1). Taxonomy (NCBI): domain Eukaryota; kingdom Viridiplantae; phylum Streptophyta; class Magnoliopsida; order Asterales; family Asteraceae; genus Glebionis; species Glebionis coronaria. The sequence goes on along the minus strand of CM046878.1, from coordinate 500,497,989 downwards.
GCAGATAAAATTTATTAGCAAGCGATGGGAGAATAGGCTTATAATTAACTCACATAAATTCACGCAAGAATACCAAACTTATAATTGACTCTATCATCTCTCGTTCTCCACAATTTAAAATCTCAAGGAATGAGACTTGTGGATGCTTAGCCTATTAAATCAAAGTTTTGGGTTTTCGAGTCGTTGATAGGATCTTGCAAATTCTTAGACTTTTTCAAGTTTAGAAATCGCATTTTAAAGTTCCCTTGATAAACAACTCTCTAGGGTCAATTATATGAACTTGCGAAAAGTTCTTGTTCTTAACCCGTGAGAGTTAAGACTTTCACGTTTTATAGCTCCCTATATAAAAGCCTAGAAAAACTTGACTTAAACACGTTAAGGATACTAGCTAGAGTAAACTTAGATAAGTAAACTCGGGTTGAGTCAAAAGATTCACAACGTTTGAAAATTAAAAACACTTTATTAAAATTTTATTCTAGTAAAGAAAGAAAATAACTATATAAAGGGAAAAACTAATAGGCCAAATAGATCAAAAATTTTGAAAAATGTCGAAAAATTGATTTTCCGGTTAAAATGAGGACAAATACAAGGAAAAGAGCCACTTAACTTCGATAGAAGTCCCCCTAAACTTAATATAAACATTGTCATCAATGTTTAAGCATGTAGGAGTAAACTCCCCTACACTTAGGACATTGTGCACGTTGTTTAAATCTCGCTAAGGAAAAGACAACTAAAAAGATTCCTATTTTAATATTGGAAAATATAAAATAGTGAATCGAAAAGACTTTAAGATAGAACCGGGAAGACGGAAACACGGAATCATGGGTCGTCAAAAATCATCAAGAGTGGATCATTGAGCGCTCGAATCCCTGAATATGAGAAGAGAGGAAATGGCAAACACCAACGGGTCTCCCCTACACGTAGGATAAAGATAGCTAAAAGATAGATACATGGGTTGCCTCCCAAGAAGCGCTAGATTTTTGTTCACCGAGTCGTGAGCCTGACTCGACCTTGATTAGCATAGGAAGAAGCATGAAACATATCCACCGGGATCAAAGACATAGTTTCCGTCCATCAAATAGCATAAGCTTAAGGCGAACAAGTCAAGCCAAAGAAGAGTAGGCAAGGTTCCCTTAAGCAAAGATAGAGCACGGTGGGAGCAAGGGTGAAGAGGTGCAAGCATATCTTCAGTAGTGCCAAAAATCTTTCCTTTTATTTCATCAGATGGATACTGAGATGGCTGAAGAATATCGATACCGGGGTCGAACACCTTTTCCTTTAGGGGAAAATAGCACTCAGGCTCAGCAGAATTTGAAGATGATCCGCGAATAAAATGCACAACCTCGTCCTCAAAGGTGGACAAAGAGGTGTCAAATCATACGTGTTGCGGATGTTGGTGTCGTCTGGTTGCTTCTCCTTTGAAAGAATTTTCTTCAAATCCGAAGTAGGATCAAGTCCATAATCATCAAAGTCTAAAGGAGGAGCATCACTCTCATGAGGGAAGTATGTATTGAGAAAAGTGGAGAAGTCTTCCTCAAATGAGTAGTCATCCAAAGTAGGATTAAGCATGGATGGCGGAGGATCTTCATCATGAGAAGAATCACTCGAAAGAGTATCGACCTCATCAAAATCATCATAAGTGGGCATGTCGGGATACTCGGAAGTAAAATCATCATAATCATCCGTATCTGAGCTAGAATCATCATCATAAGCATCAAAGATCGGTAGAGAATCATATATGGGTGAAGGTTCCAAATTGGAGAGAGAATCATCCACATCATCTTGAAACAGTGGATTATCATTGCAAGAATCGAATAGAGGATTGTTGTAGATGACAAAATCATCAAGCACATTAATCATATTCGTGGATTCTCTTCCAAAGGATTTGCTTGTAAGCTTCCCCATTTCAAAAACTTGTGCATCATCCCCGACTCTTAAGATGAGCTCACATTTATCCACATCTATTAAAGCTCTATCGGTTCTCAAAAATGGTCGTCCAAGTATTAACGGAATACGAGGGTCGATTTCATAATCAACAACGACAAAGTCGACCGGGAAAGTGAATGTGCCAACTTTAATGAACACATCTTCGGCAATACCAACGGGGTAAGCGAGAGTGCGATTGGCTAGCTCAAGAGTCATTTTGGTGGGTGTAAGGTCGGGCAATGATAACTTTTTCCAAACACTTAAAGGCATCAAATTTATACTTGCCCCGAGATCGGCTAAGGCAGTAAATTTGTCGGTTTGGTTAAAAGTACAAGGTAGCACAAAACGACCGGGATCTCCAAGTTTTTCCGGAAGTTCTTTAAGAAGGACGACAGAACAATATTCATTCAATCGAGTATTAACAAACTCCGCCATCTTCTCTTTCTTACTAAGCAATTCCTTAAACATCTTGACAAATTTAGGCATTTGTGCTAAAGCTTCAACAAGGGGAAAAGTGACGGTCATTTCCAAAACTTTCTTCAAATAGTTTGACACTTGAATGTCATCCTTGGTGTGTATTTTGGCCTTGCCTAAGCGAGATGGATAAGGAATTTTGGGTTTGGGTGGTGGAGGTGTAGAAGGTGAAGGTTGAGATGTTGAAGGGTTAAAGGTGGAAGGTGGGGTTGGTGGAGGATTCGTCTTGGGTACTTCTTCATGACGAGGCGGAGACGGTGATGGTGTACTAATACTAGGTGTGGGAGTAGTAGGGATAAATGGTGGTGGAGGAGGTGTAGAAGATGGGAGCGGGATAGGTGGTCCTATGATATGTGTGTAAACACACATCTTTTCTACCACTTAATTACAATAATAACCGGACCAAAACGTGTATTTTATGTCTTTTATGTCGGAATTATGCGTGGTTTGTGTTTTTGTTGTGATTTAGGACGAAAAGGTGAAAAGTGGAGAAAACACGGACATTCACGGGCATTTACGGACTTTTATTGAAGAAAACGATGAAAGACGAAGTCGAGAAGTCAAGAGTGCATAAAGAACGGAAGTCCAAGACCAATTCTGAAGATTTATCGAAGAAAAATTCAAAAGACGGAAGTTTACTTAAAGCCGAGAAACTCAAGTCTATTTCATTGAAGAATTTAAAGACAAGTTCAAAGAAATCCCGAAGCCAAAAGTCCTTAAAATTCAAGTTTAAAGAAGATTAGAAGAATAAAGGACTAATGATGCAATTAATGAAGATTAAAAAAAGGAGGGACTTAATCTCGCAATTAAGAAGAAATGAAGGAGGAGAGGAAGCTTCCTAATCCTCCCCTATATATAGATTAGGGTGATTATTATTTTTCTTTGTTGGCTAAGTGTGACAATTAGTCTTCCACCATTTACTTACCTTGCACCTTTAATTTCCTTGTCATTTAAATACTTGTCAATTTAAATACCTTGTCTTGCACCTTAAATTCATTTAATTTCAAGTAAGTTTCCATTTAATTCTTGTCAATCTTTACTTTATCTTGTTAATCTCTCATCTACCTTTCTTAATCTTTGATTTTTATGTTTATGTTTGTGTTTATGTTCATGTCTTTATTTTGATCAAATGGGTTTTTGATTATTGTGGTTAAATTTGTTTGTTTTGTTGATTTAAATTGTTAGTTTATGATTATTGATGTTTCGTTATTAGTTTGATTAAATAGTTTGTTTGATTTTGGTTAAATTTGTTGTTAGATTCGTGTATTTGTGATCCCTTGTTCTTCGGGGGTGTTTGTTTCTGTGTCTGAGATTCTCAGGTAAAATTTCCGGATCAACGCCAAGACTTCCGAGCCAAGAGTGTTTCATTCGGAACTAGAGAAGTTCCGGATCAAGAAGGTTCATTCGGAACTTTAAAAGTTCCGAGTCAAGCTTAAACTTCCGACTCAAGCTCTGTTCATTCGGAACTCAAAAAGTTCTGGATCAATAGACTTCATTCGGAACTCAAAAAGTTCCGGATCAAGAAGATTCATTCGGAACTCAAAAGTTCCGGATCAACTTAAAGTTCCGGATGAAGGACAAGTTCCGAATCAGCCAGATCTTCCGAACCAAGTTTCGAATCAGCCAGATCTTCCGAACCAAGTTCCGGGTCAATAAGTTCCGAGTCAAGAGTGTTTCATTCGGAAGAAGTTCCGGATCAATAACTTTTTGTTCATTCGGAACTTAAAAGTTCCGAATCAAGGTCTAAGTTCCGGATCAAGCCAGTTCATTCGGAAGTTTTGAACTTCCGAATCAAGGGTTCTGTAAGGTTCTTGTTAGTCTTTCTTTTTAAATTTCTGTCTTTTATTTTAAGCTTTATTTTTCTCGCCTTTTTATTTAATTGCACTTTAAGATTATTTGTCTTAGCTTAATTTTAGCCTTGCCTTAGTTTAAGTTTTAGTTGCGTTTTAAGTTTGCCTTAGTTAGATTTAAGTTTGCGTCATTTATTCTTAGTGCCTTTAATTTCAGTCACGTTTTTAAATACTTGCACCATTATTTTAATTAGACTTAGATTTACATTAACGCACTTTTACTTTAAAAGTTTCGCACTTTTTAATTTAAAATACTACAACGACACATTTTTGTTCCACCAAAATAAAACTGAGTCACACATTAAACACAAGTTTTTCAATTCGAAGAGATTGGTACAACGAATCTTTTTAACCTGAGTAAAATCGAGTTATCAAATGGCGCCGCTGCCGGCTCTTTTCGTAAAGATTAACGGTTTTCTGTGAGCGACGCGTTGCTTTTTGGGATCCGTTCACTTGTGAGCGTTATTTTCTTGCCTAAAAAATTCAAAAACCATAAAAAATTAAAAATTGATAAAAATACATAAAAATTAAAATTTTCAAAAATCAAAAAAAAAGATTTTATTTTTATTGTGTATATATATTGTCTTTGTGTTTGGTTTTGTTTTCTTTTGCATTTTCAGGTGTATGCGTACTAGATCTTCTAATTATCAAGAGCCCGAGCCTCAAGAAGATTTAGCTATGTCAGGTGTTAACAACAATAATATTCCACCGCACCTCAACAATAATAACAACAATGTTCTTCCACAGCCCGATCTTCGGACCATGGAGGAGCTTTGTCAACCTACAATGTTTGGACGAGGAGGACCGATTGCGCCGATGCAAATCAACGCTCCTGAGTTTTCGTTGAAGCACCACATGATTCAGCAAGTGCAAACAAACCCATTCCGTGGATTGCCTGATGATGATGCCAACAAACACCTCGACAAGTTCATTACAATCACTCAAAGCATGAAGTTGGATGGTGCCACAATGGATGAACTTCGCCTACAACTCTTTCCACACACTTTATTACATCATGCTGAGAAATGGTTTGATCGTCTCCCGAAGAATTCTATTCACACTTGGGAAGATATGACTCAACGCTTTTTGTCGCGCTACTTTCCACCATCCATGGTCACAAGTCTTCGCAATCAAATCAGCGGTTTCATGCAAGACCCTGATGAATCTCTTTTTGATGCCTGGGAGCGATATAATGTCTTGATCGATAGATGTCCAAACCACAACATGCTCCCTGTGACCTTAACTGATACTTTCTACAACGGATTGACTTTTCGAGATCGTGATACGATCAATGCAGCCGCCGATGGCACATTCATGAAAAGGAGACCCGAGGAGTGTAGAGAGTTAATTGAGAACATGACTACTCACCACAAAAACTGGGATTCCTCTGCTTCTTCAAGGAACAACCTGAGAGTCAATGTTTCTTCCACCTCAGCAAACCCTGATATGACCGAACTCACCCGCATGATGACTGAAATGAGCAAAAGTATTACGCTTCTCGCTTCAAACCAACAACAACAACAAGTTAAAGCAGTTGCTAATCCTTGTGAAACATGCGGCGGTCCTCATTCATACACCGATTGTCCTTCTACACAAGGAAATCCGGAAAATGTGTATGCAGCTTATGGTATTTATTCACCGGAAAATTACCAAGCTCGACAACAAGGGGATAGAAATCTGCTGAGCTACCGGTCCAACAATTACCTTTCACCCAGTTTTTCTCCTCAAAACCAAAACCCCGCCAACAACTACAATAGAAGCAACCAAATCCCACCACGAGCTTCTAATCCTTATAACCCACCCGCCCAACAAAACCCACCCATTAACCCCAATGTTGAAGCCATTATGAGAACACAAGGTGAGCAAATCAAGAACCTGCAGAGCCAAATTATCAATCTTAAAGGAGATATTACCAAGCAAGGAAATGAGATAAGATCCGAGCTTCAAAATGATATTCAATCCTCCTTCAGCAATCAAACCAATGATTTGAAGAATATGCTTGCTAGTTTCTTGCCCGCCGCTCAACCTTCTTCTTCGAGTTCTCTACCTTCAAACACCGTCACCAATCTGCGAGCTAATGTGAGTGCTATTACTACTCGTAGTGGAGTTACCATCGTAGGACCACCAATCCCACCCCCATCATCTACACCTCCTCCACCTCCATGTATCCCTACTCCTCCTACACCTAGTATTAGTGCACCATTACCGTCTCCGCCTCGTCATGACGCTGTATCTCGGAAGGACCCTTCAACATCCCAACCTTTACCGACTACACCTTCACCACCAAAACCCAACATCCCTTATCCTTCTCGTTTAGACAAAACCAAAATGCTAACCAAGGATGACTCCGACGTGACACGCTATGTGAAGATGATCTCTCAGATGAACTTCAACATTAGCTTTCTTGAAGCACTTGTCCACATGCCGAAATTTGTCAAAGCATTCAAGGAATTGCTTAGCAAGAAGGAGAAGCTGATTGAACACGCCAACACACGCTTAAATGAAAACTGCTCTGCAGTTATTCTTAAAGAACTTCCGGAAAAGCTTGGAGATCCCGGTCGTTTTGTGTTGCCTTGCGTGTTCAACAAAACTGAAGAATTTACTACCCTTGCTGATCTCGGGGCCAGTATTAATTTGATGCCACTGAGTGTTTGGAAAACACTATCATTACCCGACCTCACTCCAACAAAGATGACTCTTGAACTTGCAAACCGCACTCTCGCTTACCCCGTTGGTATAGCCGAGGACGTGTTCATCAAAGTTGGCACATTTACTTTCCCGGTCGACTTTGTCGTAGTTGATTATGAAATGGACCCTCGTATTCCTTTAATACTTGGTCGGCCATTCTTGAGAACCGGACGAGCTTTAGTGGATGTGGCCGAAGGCGAGTTAATCTTAAGAGTCGGGGATGATTCACAAATTTTCAAAATGGGGAAGCTTACAGGCAAACATTATGGACGAGAATCAGTGAATATGATTAATGTGCTCGATGACTTTACCGTCTATGACAATCCTTTATTCGATTCTTCCATCGATAATCCACTCTTTGACGAGGATGTGGATGATTCTCTCTCCACTTTGAAAGCTTCCCCCATTTATGATTCTCCACCGGTCTTTGATGCTTATGATGATGATTCTAGCTCAGATTCGGATGATTTTGATTGTACTTCTGAGTATCCCGAGCTGCCCACTTTCGATGATTTTGATGAGGCCGATACTCTTTCGAGCGATTCTTTACATGCTGAAGATCCTTCGCCATCACTCGATCCTACTTTGGACGATTACTCATTTGAGGAAGACTTCTCTGAATTTCTCAACACTTACTTCCCTCATGAGAGTGATGCACCTCCTTTGGACTTTGAAGATTATCGTCTTGATCCTACTTTGGATTTGAAGCACATTCTTTCAAAGGAGAAGAAACCGGTCGACACCGAAATCCGCAGCACGTATGTGTTAACACCTCTTTGTCCCACTTCTGAGGACGAGGTTGTGCTTCTTCGCGGATCTTCTTCACACTCTGCTGAGCATGAGTGCTATTTTCCCCTAAAGGAAAAGGTGTTCGACCCCGGTATTGACATTCTACAGCCATCTCAGTATCCACCTGATGAAATAAAAGGAAAAATCTTTGGAACTTATGGAAATCTGCTTGCACCACTTCAACCTTGCTTCCACCGTGCTCCATCACTGCTTAAGGGAACCTTGCCTACTCTTCTATGGCTTGCCTTGTTCACCTTAAGCTTGTGCTATTTGATGGACGAAAACTATGTCTTTGATCCTGGTGGATATGTTTCATGCTTCTTCCGTTGATGATCAAGGTCGAGTCAGGCTAATGACTCGGTTAACAAAAATCAAGCGCTTCTTGGGAGGCAACCCATGCATCTATCTTTTAGCTTTCTTTATCATAAGTGTAGGGGGAGACCCTTTGGTTTGCTATTTCCTTTCCTCACTTCTTAATCAGGGATTCGAGCTTCAATGATCCATTCTTGATGATTCTTGATGACCCGTGATTCCATGTTCCACTTCTTCCCGGTTCTATCCTAAACTCTTTTTGATTCACTATTTTATATTTTCTCAATATTAAAATAGGAATTTCTTTAGTTGTCTTTTCCTTAGCAAGATTTAAACAAACTTTTCAATGTCCTAAGTGTAGGGGAGTTTACTCCCACATGCTTGAACATTGAGGACAATGTTTATCTTAAGTGTAGGGGGACTTCTATCGAAGTTAAGTGGTCTTTTCCTTGTATTTGTCCTCATTTTAACCGGAAAATCAATTTTTCGACATTTTTTCAAAATTTTTGATCTATTTTGGCCTATTAGTTTTTACCTTCGTATAGTTATTTTCTTTCCTATTAGAATAAATGTTTAATAAGTGGTTTTAATTTTCAAAAGTTGTGAATCTTTTGACTCAACCCGAGTTTACTTATCTAAGTTACTCTAGCTAGTATCCTTAACGTGTTTAAGTCAAGTTTTGCTAGGCTTTTATATAGGGAGCTATAAAACGCGAAAGTCTTAACTCTCACGGGTTAAGAACAAGAACTTTTCACAAGTTCCTATAATTGATCCTAGAGAGTCGTTTATCAAGGGAACTTTAAAATGTGATTTCTAAACTTGAAAAAGTCTAAGAGTTTGCAAGATCCTATAGGCGACTCGAAAACCCAAAACTTCGATTTAATAGGCTAAGCATCCACGAGTCTCATTACTTGAGATTTTAAACTGTGGAGAACGAGAAATGATAGAGTCAATTATAAGTTCGGTATTCTTCCGTGAATTTATGTGAGTTAATTATAAGCCTATTCTCCCATCGCTTGCTAATAATTTATCTGCTAATAAATAAGGTTGTACGATTTGAAAAGTTACTTAGCTTCTAGCCCAAGATCGTTTAAAAGTTGCTCGGTATGGATTAGAGTTCATAGCCAAGGCATAACTTATTGAAGCGGGATGCGAAGATTGGCGAGTCCGAAAAGGCCCTAACAAGGCATGAGGACTACATTTTGTTGCTAAAGATCCAAAAGTGATGTGAAGAATCATTTATCGAAAATCAATATGAAGGATCAAGACACACGACGAAAAGCAAATACTCCCCAAAAGTCATGGAGAAGTGTATCCGAAAAGACCCTAACAACGTATGAGGATAAATAGATCCAAGTCATAAAAGGAGGCGGATCGTTGTATATCAAAGTCCAAAATAAAGATTGGAGAAAAATGAAGAAGTCGTGGTCCAAGTATGAATCTCTCAAAACTTCAAGTGAAGAAATTCCATTATGAAGAGAAGACCATAATTTCATGAACGTCTCTCAAGGTTTGAAGTATGAAGTCGCTGCCAAAAATCGGTCCGAGAAAGGTCTCAAATCGCGAAACGAGTTATGCCAAGATATGAACTTTATGAGGTCCCGAGAAGCAGTTTTAAAAGATTTTGTCCTTTAGCTAACTATTGATTAAATCGTTCACTTTATTTTCGGCCTAATAAACTATCGAAATAAGTCAAAAATGCATCTTCGTGATCATTCAAGACAATAATAAAATATAAGAGATACACCTAGGAATAAGGGAGTCTAAGTGAGTAATTGGCCCACATGAGTTCGTGTTAGTCTACTAACTTATAATAACAATGATCTCGTTTTTAAGCTTGGTTTGGAGAAAGTGAAAACTTGAGGATGATGATTATTCATAACATTTCCAAAACCCAAGGTATGCTTTTGATTTCTTTATTTTGTATGTTTTTAATTTTCTATCTCTTTAATAAAGGCCAACGTGGATTAATTATGATGAAAAGTGTAATCTTGCTTTGTAACTAATGCATTGCATGAGGACATTGCAATGGTCAAGTGTAGGGGATTTGATATGTGTGTAAACACACATCTTTTCTACCACTTAATTACAATAATAACCGGACCAAAATGTGTATTTTATGTCTTTTATGTCGGAATTATGCGTGGTTTGTGTTTTTATTGTGATTTAGGACGAAAAGGTGAAAAGTGGAGAAAACACGGAAATTCACGGGCATTTACGGACTTTTATTGAAGAAAACGATGAAAGACGAAGTCGAGAAGTCAAGAGTGCATAAAGAACGGAAGTCCAAGACCAATTCTGAAGATTTATCGAAGAAAAAGTCAAAAGACGGAAGTTTACTTAAAGCCGAGAAACTCAAGTCTATTTCATTGAAGAATTTAAAGACAAGTTCAAAGAAATCCCGAAGCCAAAAGTCCTTAAAATTCAAGTTTAAAGAAGATTAGAAGAATAAAGGACTAATGATGCAATTAATGAAGATTAAAAGGAGGGACTTAATCTCGCAATTAAGAAGAAATGAAGGAGGAGAGGAAGCTTCCTAATCCTCCCCTATATATAGATTAGGATGATTATTATTTTTCTTTGTTGGCTAAGTGTGACAATTAGTCTTCCACCATTTACTTACCTTGCACCTTTAATTTCCTTGTCATTTAAATACTTGTCAATTTAAATACCTTGTCTTGCACCTTAAATTCATTTAATTTCAAGTAAGTTTCCATTTAATTCTTGTCAATCTTTACTTTATCTTGTTAATCTCTCATCTACCTTTCTTAATCTTTGATTTTTATGTTTATGTTTGTGTTTATGTTCATGTCTTTATTTTGATCAAATGGGTTTTTGATTATTGTGGTTAAATTTGTTTGTTTTGTTGATTTAAATTGTTAGTTTATGATTATTGATGTTTCGTTATTAGTTTGATTAAATAGTTTGTTTGATTTTGGTTAAATTTGTTGTTAGATTCGTGTATTTGTGATCCCTTGTTCTTCGGGGGTGTTTGTTTCTGTGTCTGAGATTCTCAGGTAAAACTTTCGGATCAACGCCAAGACTTCCGAGCCAAGAGTGTTTCATTCGGAACTAGAGAAGTTCCGGATCAAGAAGGTTCATTCGGAACTTTAAAAGTTCCGAGTCAAGCTTAAACTTCCGACTCAAGCTTTGTTCATTCGGAACTCAAAAACTTCCGGATCAATAGACTTCATTTGGAACTCAAAAAGTTCCGGATCAAGAAGATTCATTCGGAACTCAAAAGTTCCGGATCAACTTAAAGTTCCAGACGAAGGACAAGTTTCGAATCAGCCAGATCTTCCGAACCAAGTTCCGAATCAGCCAGATCTTCCGAACCAAGTTCCGGGTCAATAAGTTCCGAGTCAAGAGTGTTTCATTCGGAAGAAGTTCCGGATCAATAACTTTTTGTTCATTCGGAACTTAAAAGTTCCGAATCAAGGTCTAAGTTCCGGATCAAGCCAGTTCATTCGGAAGTTTTGAACTTCCGAATCAAGGGTTCTGTAAGGTTCTTGTTAGTCTTTCTTTTTAAATTTATGTCTTTTATTTTAAGCTTTATTTTTCTCGCCTTTTTATTTAATTGCACTTTAAGATTATTTGTCTTAGCTTAATTTTAGCCTTCCCTTATTTTAAGTTTTAGTTGCGTTTTAAGTTTGCCTTAGTTAGATTTAAGTTTGCGTCATTTATTCTTAGTACCTTTAATTTCAGTCACGTTTTTAAATACTTGCACCATTATTTTAATTAGACTTAGATTTACTTTAACGCACTTTTACTTTAAAAGTTTCGCACTTTTTATTTTAAAATACTACAACGACACATTTTTGTTCCACCAAAATAAAACTAAGTCACACATTAAACACAAGTTTTTCAATTCGAAGAGATTGGTACAACGAATCTTTTTAACCTGAGTAAAATCGAGTTATCATCCTACTACGGTAACTCCACTACGGGTAGTAATAGCACTCACATTCGCTCTCGGGTTGGTGACGGTGTTTGAAGGTAGAGAACTCGAAGTAGAAGGTTGAGTGGTAGGTAAGAAACTAGCCAACATATTCTTCAAATCATTCGTTTGATTGCTGAAGGAGGATTGCATATTATCTCAAAGCTCGGATCTTATGTCATTCCTTTGCTTGGTGATATCCCCTTTCAAATTGATAATTTGGCTCTGCAGATTCTTGATTTGCTCTCCTTGGGTTCTCATTAATGCTTCAACATCTTGATTCATGGGTGGGGCTTGTTGAGCGGGTGGGTTATAAGGATTAGAAGCTCTAGGTGGGATTTGGTTGCTTCTATTGTAGTTGTTGTTGGGGTTTTGGTTTTGAGGAGAAAAACCCGGTGAAAGGTAATTGTTTGACCGGTAACTCAGCAAATTTCTATCCCCTTGAGGTCGGGCTTGGTAATTTTCCCGGTGAATAATTACCATAAGCTGCATACACGTTTTCCGGATTTCCTTGAGTAGAAGGACAATCAGTGTATGAGTGAGGACCGCCGCATGTCTCACAAGGATTGGCTACCGCTTTAACTTATTGGTTTATAGCGAGAAGCAAGATATTTTTGTTCATTTTGGCCATCATGCGGGTGAATTCGGTCATGTCGGGGTTTGTTGAAGTAGAAGAAACATTGACTCTCGGGTTGTTCCTTGAAGAAGCGGGGGAATCCCAGTTTTTGTGATGAGTAGTCATGTTCTCAGTAAGCTCTCTACACTCCTCGGGTATTCTTTTCATAAATGTGCCACCGACGGCTGCATTAATCGTATCACGATCTCGAAAAGTCAAACCGTTGTAGAAAGTATCAATTAAGGTCACAGGGAGCATGTTGTGGTTTGGACAACGATCGATCAAAACATTATATCTTTCCCAAGCATCAAATAGAGATTCATCGGGGTCTTGCATGAAACCGCTGATTTGATTTCGAAGGCTCGTGACCATGGATGGTGGAAAGTAGCGCGACAAAAAGCGTTGAGTCATGTCATCCCAAGTATGAATGGAATTCTTCGGGAGACGATCAAACCATTTCTCGGCGTGGTGTGATAAAGTATGTGGAAAGAGTTGAAGGTGTAGAACATCCATTGTGGCACCGGGCAACTTCATGCTTTGGGTAATAGTAATGAATTTGTTGAGGTGTTTGTTGGCATCATCATCAGGCAATCCGCGGAATGGATTAGTTTGCACTTGTTGGATAATGTGATGCTTCAACGAAAACTCCGGAGCCGTGATTTGCATCGGCGCAATCGGTCCTCCTCGTCCAAACATTGTGGGTTGACAAAGCTCCTCCATTGTCCGAAGATCGGGCTGTGGAAGAACATTGTTGTTGTTATTATTGAGGTGCGGTGGATTATTGTTGTTGTTCACACCTGCCATACCTAAATCTTCACGAGTCTCGGGCTCTTGATAATTTGAAGATCTAGTACGCATACACCTGCAAAGGCAAAAGAAAACAATACCAAACACAAAGAGAATATATATACACAATAAAAATAGAATCTTTTTGGATTTTTGAAATTTTTTAATTTTTATGTATTTTTATCAATTTTTAATTTTTATGGATTTTTTGAAATTTTTGAGCAAGAAAAATAACGCTCACGAATGAACGGATCCCAAAAAGCAACGCGTCTCTCACAGAAAACCGTGAATCTTTACGAAAAGAGCCGGCAGTGGTGCCATTTGATAACTAGTTTTTACCTAGGAAAATTGTTCGTTATAGTATGTCTAATCGAATTGATAACTGGTTAACTATGCGACTCAGTCGTTCTTTGGTGGAAACAAATAGTTGTGTCATTGTAGTAATTAAAAAGTGCAAGACTTTAAAGTAAAGAGCAGGTAAAATAAATCTAAATCTAATTTAAAAAAAATGACGGGAATTTAAAAGCGTGACGAAAAATAAAAAGGCAATTAAAGTAACTAACGCAAACTTAAAACTATCTAAGGCAAACTTAAAACGCAACTAAAACTTAAAATAAGGCAAGGCTTAAAATAAATCTATGGCAATTAAACTTAAAGTGCAACTAAGGAAAAAGGCGGGAAAAATAAAGCTTGAAAATAAAAATTTAAAACTTAAAAACAGAAACTTAAAATAACCTGAAAACAGCTCATTCGGAATAATCCTTCATTCGGAATAATCACTCATCCGGAATGTCACCTTCGTTCGGAATGATTCTTCTTCACTCGGAATAATGCTTCATCCGGAATAAATCCTTTATTCGGAATATGTCACTTTGTCCGGAATAAACTCTTTATTCGGAATATCACCTTGATCCGGAATATATTCCGAATGAACTCCTTTCGTTCGGAATGTTTTCCTTGACTCGGAATGCTGTCTTGATTCGGAATGTTCCGAATAAGCTCCTTCACTCGGAATGTTTTGAATGAGCACCTTCACTCGGAATAATAAATTATTCCGAATAAACACCACTGATCCGGAATATCCTCTGATTCGGAATGTTTTCTTCACAAAGCCTTGATCCGGAATATTTAATATTCCGAATGAACGACCCTTTATCCGGAATAACTGGTTGGTTCGGAATATCCACTGAGTCGGAATATTGCACTGATTCGGAATATGTCACTTATCCTGAATAGTGCTTTATTCGGAAAAATCTCAACAAAACTCCTTTATCCGGAATATAAGTTGATCCGGAATATACTTTGAACAAACCTTTCGTTCTGAATAAAGTGTTGAAACTTTTGATTCGGAATATACCTGGAGAAACAGTAAGCGAAGAACAAGGGAAACAAAAGCAAACGAATCTAAACCAATCTAATCTAATCAACCAAAAGATTAAACAAGACAAACCAAAAATGATCAACTAATGAATACCAATCAAACCAAATCAATAACACTAACAATAATAATCAAAATAATCAAAACCCACTTAATTAAATCAAACAAAACTCAAGAACATAAACATGAACAATAAAGTATAAAGATTAAGATCAAACAAGAAAGGAAGATAGGAGATAAACAATAGTAAAGATTGACAATAATTAAAATGAAACTTACTTGAAATTAAATGAATTTAAGGTGTAAGACAATGTATTTAAATGACATGTAATTAAAGTGCAAGGTAATTAAAATGGTGGAAGAACTAGTGTCACTCTAGCCAACAAAATGAAAATGAAATCCTAATCATCTATTTATAGGAGGATTAGGGAGGTGCTTAGGAAGCTTCCTCCCCTCTTTCTTCTTTCTTTAATTGCATCATTAAGTCCTTGTCTTCTTAATTCTTTGACTTTAACGACTTTGTCTCGGGATTTCTTTAAACTCGTCTTGTAATTCTTCAATAAATTAGACTTGAGTTCTTAGGCTTTTCGTAAACTTCCGTCTTTTGACTTTTTCTTCGATAAATCTTCAGAATTGGTCTTGGACTTCCGTTCTTTTTGCACTCTTGATTTCTTGACTTCGTCTTTTGTCTTTTTCTTCGATAAAAGCTCGTGAATGCCCGTGTTTTCTCCCCTTTTCACAATTTCGTCCTAAATCACAACAAAAACACAAACCACGCATAATTTTGACATTTACGACATAAAATACACGTTTTGGCTTGTTTATTATTGTAGTTAAGTGGTAAAAAGGATGGGTGTTTACACACCTATCAATAAACTAAAAGGATATATTAGGAAACTTACGTAAACTGAAGGACTAAAATTTGTACATCTGAAACTCTAAGGACTTTTGAGGAACATTATATTTTTACAACTCTTAATTAGATAAAAATCATTTATTTAATTAATTACGCCGTTGACGTTAAAACAAGTTAAATACATTTTTAAAAACTAAAAATGTACCTATATCGATAACAGACTATAAGTTTAACGTTTAACAATAGTAACACTTATTAAATTATGATCATGCATTTTCATCAACTATATTTATCTGTACATTTTATTTGTGCATTTACTGAGTCCCATATAAATTGCTTAGGTAATTCTACTACTTCGTGATCATACTGTGTCAGTCTACTCAGTGACCTTATCACTACTGCATCACCAATAAGGTGAGTTCATGGCCCCATATTTTTACATCTTTTATAACTGGGGAAGAAAACATACTAATTATTGTATATGCAAACATTTCATGGGTCCGCAACTTATTTGCTGCCGATTGTTTGCCCCATTCCTGTGGAGTGTAATAGTTAATGGTGTAGCGCGAAATGTTATAAATAGATCTATTTGGGGATTGACAATCCCAGTCTGTGTGAGTAGCTCTCACCTAGCCTAGGCCAAGGCCACCTGTTAGGACCATTGTAATAGTTAAATGTAATAGGTAGACTAGGAGGTATGTAGTTCCTCCTGGTCCTAGTAGTAGTAGGAGCAAGTCGTGCTCCTGGTCCTGGTCAAAGTCAAACTTTATTATTTATTTATTATTCTGTTAGGATATGCATGAGATATGTTAGGAAAAGATATGCATATCAGTTTTACATGTTTTGTTTAATGTTATATTAGGGTTTCCTTGTAGTATAAAAGGAACCTTAGGCAGAAGGGTTATTGACACCTTCACAAAACGCAGTTCTAGTGATTATCAATATTAGAAATCCTTAGAAAGGATCAAGTCTTTATGGTTATTCTGTTCTTCTTTATTATATTTGTATTCTGCATTCATATTGTGTATAGAGTCTCTCTGTGGATTGACTTGTGATTACAGAAGTCATTCACCGTTCCTGACAGGTTGCAAGATCTACATCCAGTAGACCCAACAAGTGGTATCAGAGCCTGGGAGGGTCTCTATACAAGAAGAATCAAGTTTTCTTATTTCTGATATTATTGTTTTATCATGTCTGCCTCAACTTCTACTCAAACAGGAGAAGACAGCACTCCTAAAATTGTGCAACCTCAACAGATCGTTGCTACGGTTTCCAACACGAATGGTAAATTCCCTCTTCTGAGAAAGGATGAATATGATAGTTAGGCAATGAAGATGGAATGGTGGATCACCAATACTGATCAAGACCTTTGGAAGATTATTCTGAATGGAAACAGCAGGAAGCTAACTAGAAGAGACAAGAATGGTAATATTACTCTTCTTGACCCTAAATCTCATGAAGAAATTATAGCTATTCAGAAGGAGGTCAAAGCAAAAACAATTTTGCTTCAATCTCTTCCTGATGATCACATGGGTGACTTCTACCATTTGGATGATGCTATAGAGATCTGGAATGGTATAAAAGCAAGGTTTGGTGGGAATGAGGAGTCAAAGAAAATGCGAAGATCCATGCTGAGAGATGAATACACAGAATTCAAAATCTCAGAAACTGAAGGTTTACATCAAGGGTATGACAGGTTTCAGAAGATATTGAGCCAATTGAATCAACTTCGTTCAAAGCCTGATGATGGTGATATTAATGCAAGGTTTCTTAAAGCCTTACCATACTCATGGAATCAGGTGGTGATCTCTCTCAAAGCCAAAGGTGGGCTTGACTATCTCAACTTTAATGATCTATTTCATAAGCTCAGAACTTTTGAACCTCATGTGAGAGGCTATTCAAGTGACTCTTTTCCCACTCCTGCTAATTCTGCCTTTGTGAGTTCTGTGGCATCCAGTCCCATGTCATATGCTAGTAGCCCAAGCAATACTGTGTCCTCTCAACATACTTTTCAGCATACTTCTGCTCCTGATCCTACTGCCAAGTCTGGTAGTATGGTAGAAGCTGTTCTCCATTCTTTTGTGGCTGATGTTGATGCTCAACAACAACTTGCTTTTGATGACTTCAAACAGGTCGATAAACTTGACCTGGATGAAATGGATCTTAAATGGCAGATGGCCATGCTCACTCTTAGGGTTCACAAGTTTGAGAAGAAAGCAGGTCGAAAATTCAATTACAACCCTCAGGAGCCAGCAAGATTCGACAGAAGCAAGGTTCGATGCTATAACTAACAGCAACAAGGTCACTTTGCAAGGGAGTGCCCTAGCAAGAATGACCAGGAGAAGAACAGGTACTCATCCTTTAAGGTTCAGGAGATAAAAGATTACAAGAAGGCATTGGTAGCTGTTGACTCTATGGTCAACTAGAATGATCATCAGGCTTCTACTCTGGAATCAGCTGAGTCCTCGACTGAGGTGTTTGCAATGATTGCTGGGAATCTCTCTGATGCAGAAGAAGCAGACGAGTTTGCTCTTATGGGCATCTCACCTCAGGTACAACATTGTCCTCTTGGTTGGCATGATAAATACTCAGAATTGTTGTCCCAATTTAATGAAGTAAATGATCAAAATGATAAGTACTTTTTAGAGGTTCAAGCCTATAAGGCTTCTTTAAACACATTGGAACAACAAAAGAGGTGGCTACAAGATACTCAACGTGAGTATGAGGATAAAATCCGGATACTAAGCATCGATTTAGAAAACACAACTAATATGCTTAAATATACATAAAAAGTAAGAGATACCAGTATCAAAGAAAAACAGGAGATGCAAGAAAAATTAGATGCTACAATGTTGAGATTTGAAAAATGGCAAAATGCACCTAAAAATCTTTCAAAGTTAATTGATAGTAGCATGTCTGGTAGAACTAAAAGAGGCTTAGGATTTGAAAAATATATTGATTCGTGAAATGTGTTTGATTTATCTTGTTCAAGTGTCTTTGATGCCGACAAAGAGGAAGAGGGAAACCCTAGTTACAATAGGTTTAAACCAGCAGCAGAAATGCATGTTGTCCCTCCCCCTCTTACTGGAACTTTTATGCCCACTTCATGGCATAATGACTTGGATGGATCACATATGCATGAGTCCCCAAAAAGTTCTACTAATTCTAATGACTTTGTCTCTTGTACTTTCAGTGACAAAGCCAGTGACTCTGCATCTAGTAGTTCAAGTGAAGAGTCAAGACCTACAAGTTCCAAGTTGAATGATCATGCTGCTACTGGTGCTAGGAAGTGTGAAGAAAGAGTTGCTGTTAAGTCAAGTGTGTCTGGTGCTAGTTTATTGAGTCCTAGGAAGAATGTTTCTCCTAGAATTGTGTGTAATAATGTTGGCAGTATAAAACAATATCATTCTAATAAAAGGTCTATTAAAACATGTTTTGTTTGTGGAAGTGCATTTCATTTAATTAAAGATTGTGATTTTTATGACACACATGCTTCTGTTAATCATGCATTTCCTGCTCCTGGTCCACCAGGAGCTTCCCCATATACTTCTAGAAGACTCAATCCTAATGCACAATCGTTTTCTTCTTCTAGAAGGTCCTCTTCTTTAACTTCTGATCATTGGAGAAATATTGGATTACAAACCACCGATAATTATTTTCAAAATTTTAATCCAATTTATCCACATAATTTGGGCCACACGTATTTTGGTTTGGGAAGTTTGGGAACTGCTGTTAAGCCCTCATCAGGTTGTTCTTGGTCAAATAATAATACCCATATGATGCATAGGCAACCAAGGAACAACGGTGGATCTCATCAATCTTCTTGGCACTCTACTAAAGATCCACAAGGCAGGCTCAAACCTGAAAAGGTTTGGGTCCCCTTAAGACACTAACTTTTGCATTTTTATTATCTTGTTGTTGTAGGTTACTCCATACCAAGATCCTAGTCTAGGCATTGTTGATAGTGGTTGCTCCAGGAGCATGACAGGAAACAAAAGTCTTTTCTCTAACTTTGTACCATTTCAAGGCGGCAAGGTTTACTTTGGTGGAGGAGAAGGCAGGATCACTGGCAAAGGAACGATTAAGACGCCTAATCTAAATTTTGAGCAGGTCTGTGTGGAAGCACTTCAACACTTCAACTTGATATTTGTCTCTCAGATTTGTGACAAGAAGCAGTTTGTTCTCTTCACGGATACAGATGCACTTGTGCTCTCCAAAGACTTTCAGCTTCTGGATGACTCACAGGTTCTGCTCAGAATCCCTAGAAGACACAATCTATATAGCATCAAGCTGAATGAAGTCCACCCTACTGGTCAACTAGCATGTCTGGTTGCTAAAGCCTCAGAAGATGAAGCCACTCAATGGCACAGAAGGATGGGACATGTGAACTTCAAGACCATTCACAAACTTGCGAATCTGAATCTGGTCTCTGGTTTACCTCCCAAGTCGTTTAGAAATGATATAAATTGTATTGCTTGCAGCAAAGGCAAACAGCACAAAGCATCCTTCAAAGCCATTTCTGCTCTTAGTCTTATTACTGAACCATTGCAGCTACTACACATGGATTTATTTGGTCCTACTTCCATTAGAAGCATTGACCACAAGCAATTCTGTCTGGTGGTAACTGATGGATATAGCAGGTTTTCGTGGGTGTTCTTCATGGCTGCCAAGAGTGAGACCTACTCAATTCTTAGAGATTTTCTTACTCTTATTAAGAACCAGTTGACCAAGAAGGTTAAAGGTATTCGTTGCGACAATGGAACCGAGTTCAAAAATAAAGACCTCATAGCACTTTGTAATGCTAAGGGCATCAAAAGAGATTATAGTGCAGCAAGGACTCCTCAACAGAATGGCGTGGCAGAAAGAAAGAACAGGCAACTAATAGAAGCAGCAAGAACTATGCTTGCCGATTCCAAGCTTCCAACCATGTTCTGGACAGAAGCTGTTAATACTGCAAGTTATGTTTTGAATAGGGTTTCTATTACCAATCCTCACAAGAAGACTCCTTATGAGCTTCTAACGGGCAAAGTTCCTAATATTGATCATTTGAAGCCTTTTGGGTGTCCAGTCACCATTCTGAATACTAGTGACTATTTGGTGAAATTTGATGGCAAGGCAGATGAAGGATACATTGTGGGATATTCAGCTCACTCTCGGGCTTATCGTGTCTACAATCTCCAAGCTAAGCGGATCATTGAAACTATAAATCTCAGGTATTTTGAGGAGAAGTCAAACATCCAAGGCAAGGGTCCTGAATGGTATTTTGATCTTGATTATCTTAGTGATTCGTTAGGATATTTTCGTTTCAAAACTAACCATGATGCATGTCCACAAGTGTTTGCAACTTCAAGTACAGGTGCTCCTTCTAGTCTTTCTGATTCAGATGACGAGGATGATATTTTTGTGGTTCCATCCTACTCCACCACCGTCTCTCCTACTCCTTCTAGTGATGCAACTCCATTGGATGTACCGGATTCCCAAGTAGCTCTTGACACTTTACTCAAACAACAACAAGAAGCTACTACAGCAGCTGATCAGGGTGGTTTTGAGTTCCCCTTGAATACGCCGACTGACAATGCTGCTCCTGGTACCCCAGATTCTGCTCCTAGTGCCAGTTTATCACCTATTGGTACTCCAGCCAGTGAGTCGGCTTCAAATACTCGTTTCTCCAGTCCTTCTGATTTGGGGAACCATCAAAAGAAGTCTTCTACCAAGCTGGATGATATTCATAAACAACCAGTAGATGGGATTTTCAACACTGCTTCATATGATGCTGACTTTGTTGGTGATCTCAATAACTTGGCACCAAAAGTGGAGGTCTCTTCCAATCCAGTCTTGCAATCACACAAAGATCATCCTACCACTCAAATTATTGGAGATCCTGGTTCTACTGTCAAGACACGCAGAATGCAGAAGAAGGCCTCGTCTGATCATCATGCTCTTGTGAGCTATATTGAAGATCAAAAGCGTAATAATCATACGGACTTTCAACACTGTTTGTTTGCTTGTTTTCTTTCACAGGTGGAACCTAGGTCAGTTTCTCATGCTCTTGAGGATCAAAGTTGGGTGGAGGCTATGCAGGAGGAAATGCAGCAATTCTTGTTTCAGATTGTTTGGGTTCTGGTTGACTTACCAGATGGAAAGACTGCAATCAATACCAAATGGATTCTCAAGAACAAGAAGGATGCACGGGGAATTGTCGTAAGGAATAAACCTAGGCTTGTCGCACAGGGCCACACTCAAATTGAGGGCATTGACTACACTAAAGTTTTTGCTCCAGTAGTAAGGATTGAGGCCATTCGTCTGTTTTTGGCTTTTGCTTCGTATGTGGGCTTTACGGTGTTTCAGATGGATGTCAAGAGTGCATTTCTCTATGGCAAAATTGATGAGGAGGTGTATGTCACTCAACCTAAGGGCTTTGTAGATCCACTTCATCCCAAGAAAGTTTACAAGGTGGTCAAGGCTCTTTATGGATTACATCAGGCTCCTAGAGCTTGGTATGAGCGTCTTTCAACTTTCTTGTTAAAGAATGGCTATAGAAGGGGTACTATTGACAAAACACTATTTCTTAGGAGGAATACCAAGGACATTATCCTTGTTCAGGTTTATGTGGACGACATTATATTTGGTTCTACTAGGAAGGAATGGTGTGATGAGTTTGAACACTTGATGAAAGGCGAATTTCAGATGAGTGCGATGGGAGAGCTTTCTTTCTTCCTTGGTCTTCAGGTCAAGCAACAATCGGATGGGATTTTTATCAGTCAAGATAAATATGTTCATGAGATTCTTCAGAAGTTTGACATGGATCCTCTTAGACCAGCAGCAACTCCTTATGAAGTTGCTAAAGTCAAACTTAAGAATGAGCCAGACCCCCCAGTCAATGTTCACATGTACAGGTCTATGATTGGCTCCCTCATGTATTTGACTGCATCACGTCCGGATATCATGTTTGTAGTAAGTGAATGTTCTAGACACCAGGTGACTCCAACGGTTTCGAACTTAAATGAAGTGAAGAAGATTTTCAAGTATATCAAGGCTCAACCTAAACTGGGCTTATGGTATCCTAGAGAATCACCTTTTGTTCTCGAAGCATATAGTGATAGTGACTATGCAGGTGCTAATAATGACAGAAAGTCTACTACTGGTGGTTGTCAATTCTTGGGTCGTCGACTTATTTCATGGCAATGTAAGAAACAGACAATAGTAGCTACTTCTTCAACAGAAGCTGCATACGTTGCTGCTGCTAGCTGTTGTGGACAGGTTTTGTGGATCCAAAATCAGATGTTGGATTATGGTTTCAATTTTATGAACACCAAAATTTTTATTGACAATCAAAGCACTATCTGCATTGTGAAGAATCCTGTTTTTCATTAGCGAACAAAGCATAATGAAATTCGGCATCATTTTATACGGGATGCCAATGAGAAGAAGCTGATACAGGTCCTTAAAGTTCATACGGATGATAATGTTGTTGATTTGCTGACTAAAGCATTTGATGGTCCTCGCTTCAACCACTTGGTGGTTCACATTGGGATGGTCAATCCTTGAGGTCTAGGATTGAGGGGAGGCTAAGCCTAAGGGGAGGCTTTGTGTACATATTCTTAGGACAGACTAACGTATTGGTAGATTTTAACAACATATTACATTGGTTCTGGTGGTGTGTGTTACTCCTGGTGGAGGATTTTGCTCACTTCTGGTGGTTATGGTCTTACATGACTGGCTTCTGGTCCTCATTGGTCAGCTTCTAGTCATAATTGGTTGGTTTTTGGTGGTTCAAAATTCTTCTTTGTCAAGTGGTGATTGGCTTTTGGTACTGGTCTGGGACACTGTTCATTCTTATTGTCCTTTGTTGACCACATTTTGCTTCTGGTCTGACCATTGTGTGCTTTGACTTTTAGTCAACGCTTCCAATTCTGGTATTTACATTTTTACTTAACTTTGGTAAATTGGAATTTGGGAATTATGTTAAAAGGGGCAAGTGGTTACTATGCAATTATGTCTAATTTGAAAGGGCAACCCCCCATTAATAGGGGTCAATGAACAGTTACTACTTTCCTTATTAATGGTCAACTTAACCCCCTTGACTCTATCATTCCATTCATCACACACACAACACCGATCCTACTCTCTCAACCCTAACCAAAATCCTCCTTCAATCACTTAATCAAGATCCATAGCTGCCCTAGTATACCAACCTGCTCACAACAAGGTCGCCTTTCTAGGTGATGGTCCCCATCGTGATGATTTTACAGATATTCTGGACTTCATTAAGGCTTCAAACCTAAGGTATGCTTTTACTGTATGTCCCACTATCTATGATAGTGTCATTTGTCAGTTTTGGGCATCTGCTCGTCTTGTGGTTGTGGTTGGTCGTCCACGTGAACTCCATGCTACCATAGATGGACGTTCATATGTGGTGTCTGAGGCTTCTGTTCGATCTTCCCTTCATCTTCAAGATGAGGGTGGTGTTGAGTCCATCCCCAATTCAGAGGTTTTGGAGGGGATGGCTGCTATAGGGTACAATCATGGGGGGAAGTTTAACTTCCAGAAAAATAGGTTTTCCCCCCAATGGAAGCTATTGGTGCATTTTCTGATTTATTGTTTAAGTCCCAAGTCTGGGAGTTGGGATGCTTTCCATACTCCTTTGGCTACTGGTCTCATTTGCTTGGCTCAGGGTAGAGTTTTTAATTTCTCTCATTATCTGTTTGAGGGGATGGTTAGTAATCTATCTAATGCTGGTTCGAGGAAGAAGTTTCTTATGTATCCTAGGTTTTTACAACAAATACTAGTTTGCATTCCTCGTGATAGGACTGAACATGTGCCGTCTAAGCTTACTGCAAAAGTGTATTATAATATGGTCCATGGGTTTACCGGGGAGTGGAGGCCCCTTACTGAGGCCATGTTGGGGCTGGCTCAGGGTCCTATGGAGGAGGATGATGCTCCTGAGTTTGTTGTGATTGATGATGACCCTATGGAGGAGGAGGCTCCTACTGGTGGTGTTTCTCATGTGGTTGAGGAGGAGCTGGTTGAGGAGGTGGTGGTTGAAAAACCATCCCCTTCCAAGACTGGTCCTTCTTCAGTACCACAAAAGTCTCCATTTGTGGAGACTCCACCTCCTAGTCCTGCTCCACACTCTTTTGATAAGCCTTTTGGTGCTAGTACTCCTACTGTTGACCCATCTGTTGCTTCGGGCTCCAATGACGCCTTCCTTGACCCGAGTTCTCTTGGTGGGCAGGCGGAGGAGCCTACTACACTTATGTCGTTACTTGATCTTATGCACAGGTATCATGAGCGGATTATTTCATTGGAAGCTGATTTGAATCAACACCGGAAACTTACTAGGGAGTTTGTTCTTCCTCTGGCTGATCGCATCAAAGCTTTGGAGGCTCAGCAAAGACGACGAAAGAAGCATGTGATCCACTCTGATTCTGATGAGGAGGGTACGAAGCGTGTTGAGGATGGTTTGACATTGTTGGCAAAGGCTGCCTTTGCTGATAAATTGTATGATGATTTGCCGGTTCCTCCGACATCCTCCAGTGTTCCTTCTCCGGCTGGAGTTTCCACTCCTATGGATGGTGCTTCTGGTCCTGCTGCTGGTTTCAATGCTGGTCCATCCCATGATTCAAAGGGGAAGGCCCCAATGACTGATGCTCCCTCACCACCTCGCAAGCGTACACGCAGACAGCTTGAGGAGGATAGGCTAGGTGAGGAGGCTGCTCAACGGATCCAAGCTGAGATTGATGAGGCTGAAAGGGCTGTGGCTGAGGCGCTTCAACAGCAGAGGCATGAACAAGTTCAACATGATGCAATGCATTGGAATGACAGTGATTGGATGCAGGTTTTGACTATTCTTACCAGGGATTATGCCCAGTTCACTGATCTTTTGGGTGACGATGTGGATGAGCATAACTGTATTCCAAGAGCCATGGTGTTGATGCGCAAGCATCAGTTGGCACTTGCTGCACAGCTTCGTGAGAAGAGAAAGAACAGACCTTTTATCACGAACTGAGGAGCGCAAGCAGATGCAGCGATATGTGAAGTATCAATCGGCTGCTTATTTTCAAGCTGGTTGGAAATGGGACAGGGTTCGGGCTTTGACTTTTGATGAGCTCAAGGCACTCTATGAACGTATGGTCAAGCATCAGAGTCAACCCATTCCGGAACGATTTATCTACCGTCCCCCTCCTCGTGTGGTGACCACTTCTTCTCCTGCTGTTACTACTGGTCCTTCATCTCATCCTACTCCTGGTTCTGCTACTAGTCCATCGGTTTTTGTTGCTACTTCAGTTGGTACCACCACTTCTCCTTTGGTTGCTTCTTTGGGTTCTTCTTCCGGTCCTGCTACCACCACCACACCTGCTACCACCACCACCCATGCTACCACCACCACCTTTGCTACCACAACAACTACCACTGCTACACCTGATATGCCATCCCCATCACCACCGGTTCCTGGAACTCACCTTATTCCTACTTCTAGTGCAGCTCCTATTGATCCCTTGGGTGGGCAAACTAATGAGTCTACTTCTCCTGCTCCCACTGCTGCTGCTGAGGTAAAGGTAAAGGTTGAACCCTCTCCAAGTGCTTCCACACCTTGCCGTTCGCTTCGCCAGAAATCAGCTCGACGTGTTCGACGTGGCAAGACGGTCCCTTATGAGATGCGTGATCCTGAGAATTTGATTGATGCAGCTTCTGACAGTGATTCTGATTTGCCTTTGGGAAATGGGCATATTACTGGTTGGACGGTTGAGCGTTCCAAAACTCTTCCTGGTATGGTATCCCATAGAATTACTCTTAGTGATGGGTCTGTGCGGTTAGCTTCGGGTTTGCAGGGTGTTTTGTCTTGGGCTGATCGTATGGATCTTATGGCTTTATATGGGTTTGTGGATTCTGGCATGCCTTTTGATCCTATGGCTGTGTCTTCCTGGCCTGGTCTGCGCATATGGGCTGATCTTAAGCTGATGCTTGATGCACCTCCTCATGCTCCTGTTTCTGGTATATGGAAGGATCAGATGCAATGGGTGATGCAGCGATGGAAGTTATATGCGGGATGTGGTGTGCATATGTTGGAGTTGGAATCTGGTCATATGGTTTTCATGCTCACAGATGTGGATTATCCTTTGACGATTTCTTCGATGGAGGCTATGTTGGCTAGTCATTTGCAAATTTCCAATGCTCCATCAGGGAATGAGTCCTCTATGGCCACAGCATTGGTGGAAGGCATCCAGGCACGTTTGAAGGCTGATAAGAAGGCTGCTTCTGGTCTGTGATTTGGTTGGGTTGTAAGTGTTTCTGTTTTGTATTTTTTTTTTGTTCATTTGTTCTTATTATCATTCTTTTCACCAATATGTAAAGTGATTGGTGAA
This sequence comes from Glebionis coronaria, assembly GCA_025667525.1. Lineage (NCBI taxonomy): Eukaryota > Viridiplantae > Streptophyta > Magnoliopsida > Asterales > Asteraceae > Glebionis > Glebionis coronaria. The sequence continues at coordinate 500,471,011 of CM046878.1, read as the reverse complement.
TTTCATTCTTTATAGTTTTTAATATTTAGTTAAAGAAAAAAAAATAAAAGAAAATATACTTTTTATATAATATCTGCTTATACTTTAAACACATCTTGGATTTTGTACTTGTGAATATGATACCATTTGATGCTTCACATTATGGATTCTGGTTACTGAATTGTGCTTGTGCTGGTTCCTGGTTTCACTTGGTGTTGGACTTGGTCCTCACAACAAATGGTTCTCAACTCACCATGTCTCATCGACAAGAAAGAGTTGATTCACCTTGAGGGTACGGCTCCAGGTGCGATTCTCAAATCCGTTGATGGTTGCCAGGTTACCCAAAACTGGATGGTTTTCACTTGCCATGGTCCTAGACTGAAAAGTGGCTAATCCAAGGGGGTACGGCTCTTGGTAAAGATTTTATCAAATCCGTTGATAGTTGTAATAGCTTGCTTATAGCTATAGGGTTTTCAACTCACCGATGCTTTATTGCTAATAGTTGGCGAGTCCAGAGGGGTACGGCTTCTGGTAAAGACATATCAAATCCGTTGACGGCTGTGATGGTTTTCCTAAAGTCATCAGGGTACCCCCACTCACCATTGATTCACGTTCTAAGAATTGGGCTGGGTTCTAGTCTCCCAGGGTGATGCTTATTCCACCAGAAAGACTGGCTAGCCCAAGAGCGAGCAGCTACTTGGTAAAGGCTCATCAAATCTGCTCATGTTGCTGAAAGATTCAACACGATGCTGATTTGTTCCAAGCTTTGAAGAAGCTTCTAGTGTTTCATGTTGCGACAGTTCTTCTGACTCTTATATTGCTGATGCTGCTTTTAGTTTTGCTGATTCAATCCTCGGGCTTTCTTGCACGTTTTCCAGGAAACTTGAACTCAACAGGTCAAATTCAAGTTTAGGGGAGGATTGTTAGGACCATTGTAATAGTTAAATGTAATAGGTAGACTAGGAGGTATGTAGTTCCTCCTGGTCCTAGTAGTAGTAGGAGCAAGTCGTGCTCCTGGTCCTGGTCAAAGTCAAACTTTATTATTTATTTATTATTCTGTTAGGATATGCATGAGATATGTTAGGAAAAGATATGCATATCAGTTTTACACGTTTTGTTTAATGCTGTATTAGGGTTTCCTTGTAGTATAAAAAGAACCTTAGGCAGAAGGGTTATTGACACCTTCACAAAACGTAGTTCTAGTGATTATCAATATTAGAAATCCTTAGAAAGGATAAAGTCTTTATAGTTATTCTGTTCTTCTTTATTATATTTGTATTCTGCATTCATATTGTGTATAGAGTCTCTCTGTGGATTGACTTGTGATTACAGAAGTCATTCACCGTTCCTGACAGGTTGCAAGATCTACATCCAGTAGACCCAACACCACCAGACTTATATACATTGTCGGACTAAAGGGGCACTTCTCATGGATGATCCACATAGGCCTCTGATCACTTATCTAGCTTCTATTATAGGGCAATAGGAACTACTATTGTATTGAGCTTGGAGCTCTACTACTTTCCTGGTGTTTTGCATATCAGTACTTTTAATTATAAATTAAACGTGTGAATTCACCAACCTCGTGTTAACCCCCACATTTTACTTTATATGTTTTCTTAGGAAAATAAGCAGATTCATGTGCACTCGGATTTCTAGCATCATGTTACGATTGGGCTGGGATATTACTTCAAAAATGTTAAATGTTGATTTCAAGACAATTTACTTAATTTGCACAATTAAATTCATGTAATATGTTTTAATGACAATTATGATCATTGCTCTATATATTGTGTGTTATCGATCCACCAAAGTAACCCCCCAATTACTATTCCGCTGCATTTGACCACTTTGGGGGTGTTACATTAAGTCCTTAGAATTGGTTTATAAGAGTTAAGGGACTAAAGTTGTCAAAGATGAAAGTTGAATGAATGTTAATATGTCTTAATGAATGTTAACATATCTAGGTACCATTTTTGTCATTACCTCGTACTTGTATCAACCCTTATTTCCAAAAAATAGAAGGACCACTTTTGCCATTGTAGGAAGTTACATAAGCGTTTAACAACTACAAGGACCTTAGCTCCTATTTCCCAAAGTCAAAGCCGTCCTATATTTACCCTTTTTCCCTGGCCCACTAATTAATTTAATATACTAATTTAAATTAATTAGTTAGGGAAACAACTTATATAAACCAAAACAAGATCTAACCCACACCCCTAATGTAACACCCCACTTGGATAAGTATACCGTTACGTGTATTAATGGCGTGTCATCAAAGTATGCAAGGCAAATGTCCTGAAAACATTTAATGACCATAAAGAAATACCGGAATCAAACATCGGTAGTCCAAACATAAGCTCACACAAGTAAAAGTAAATATTGAAAGGAAGGACTAAACAATGTCCACATAAGCAAAATAATGTATGAAGTGCATAAAGTAAGAAGTCTGAATAGCTTCCATTCAAATGCACATACTCTCATAATCCTAAGAGCGTCCCTGTGTACCTGCCGTTTGGAACATGAAAGGAAACTACGGCTGAGCATAACGATCAGTAAACGGATATACAAGCATGATTAGATATACTGAAATGAAACAGGTAACAAAATACTAAAGCTAAAAGACTGATAAGTAAAATGCAGCGGAAAACTTTGTATATTATGGAAAACCTGGAACATGTTTATAAACTGTTTTATATTTCTGAAAACTTATGTTTATATCTGAAACTGTATTTTAATTTGCCAAGAGCCCATATAGATTATGAAGGTATCAACTGGCATGAATACATAGAGGGGTGACCTCGTCATGCATTGGAGGGGTGGCCTCTAATTTTACCGGTCTGGGTAGGAGGGATCAACTCCTTGTGAAGGATGTAGAACACACACCACATTCACTTGATAACTGTAAGTTGTAAACTAGGATGCACCCATACGCCCCACATGATAATATTGATAATGGCCAAACTGAAACTGAAGGGACTCCACGAGAAATTACTCCCTCGCAAAGGAGTCATAACGTAGGTGCCTCAATTGTTATGGTTACGGTACCTCTGTAACTAGATGACATGATCATGCATGTATATAGCTCAGACATTTTAAAATAAACATAAGTATTACTAAAAAGCTGAATAATATAAAAGTACTAGGGAAAACAAATGGCTGCAAACGGGGAATCCTAATCATGCATACAAAGGAAATGTCCATACTGAAGAACGGAATATCCGTACCTCGTGTCCAGTAATGAAGTGAGAATGAAAGTTGAAGGATTTACTCCGACTTCACGGATACTACATAAATAAGGGACGTGAATGAGTTGTCTGATTATTGTATACTTTACTGGTTCTGAGTGTTCTTAACTTGTTTTACATGTTCTTGTATTGTTTTACGTTTCATGTATAATCTTGTAACTCTAACTGTTCTCGTGTATTTTTTATTAGTGTATTTCCTGTATTCTTGTATCATTATACTGTTGTATCATAATAAGTAACTTTCTAAAAATAGTAGGTTTCCAAAAAAAGTAATTTTCCAAAAATAGAAAGTTTCCAAAAATAGAAAGTTTCCAAAATAGTATGTTCCCATATTTAGTAATAAGCTCGATTACTAAGTCCAAAAATATAAGCTAGTGCTTAATAGTCATAATTTATAAGTCATGGTGTCATAATAGTAAGGTTTATTAAATTAAATACTTTAGGCTAACTGATGATTAATTACTAATTATGCATGGTTTTATTTAATAAAACTTTACTTTAGCCGAATAATTAAATTAGAGTATGGTTTTTAATTTAATTATGTCTAAATAAAATACTTAGGCTAAATCATGAGTTATCACATTTAATAATTATAACCTAAGTTGTTCATGATTAATTAATTAATAATAATAATAGCATGTAATTAAATTAATTAATTTAATACAAGTGGTTTAGTCAAATTAACCCTTATGTACCGAATCTTTAACCCGAGCCTACCGAGAAACCCGTCTCGGTCACACTTAGCAAAACAAACCCAACATCAAGCCCAATGCCACAACCGGCGACCAGCAGTCATGACTGTTGTCGTGCCACTGGCTGTACCAAAACAGCCCCCTGTTGTTTGTTGTTTTCCCCTGCCGTAACCAATTACCCACCGAGAGCCCCTTGGCTCTCGGGTTCCCACTAACTGCACAAGGTTCCCACTGTTTGGGGCCTTGTTGCTTGCGGCTGACCACACCAAACACCACCGCCCTTATATGGGTTGCGACTAGTGGAATAAATAAGCCACCGAGAGTCTTATGACTCTCGATTTGTGTGTTGCACGAACCAAAAACCAACCAAACCCGATCCTACTTCTTGTTTATTCTTTAATTTCATGTAGTTATAAGATTAAGAAAAAGGAATCATAAATAAGGGAAAAGAAGAAAAGGTTTAGGATTTAAATATTACCAATGCGTATGATGAACACGGATCGAACCCGTAACCAAATCAAAGTCAAAATAATTTCCCCTCTCCCTTTTCTCTTGGTGTAGTCGGCGGCACAAAGGAGACCAACTAGGGTTTTCTTTTGTGTTTTTATTGAAATGTGTGAAAATAAAATGTGTTTAGTTTTTTCGTGATGGTTTAGTTTTGGTTATGGGTCGGGCCCAAGGCCTATTTTGTTTAGAACCTGCGGCCCAAACATAACACACACACACTCTTTCTTTTCGATTCGTGCTTAAATATTTATCACGTGTTCCTGTTTTAGTTCTCGTGTTTTATTTCTTGTAATTAATCTGACATATATATTGAATACTTGGATATGAACGTTACTTATTTTGGGTACATGACGAGTATTAATTTATGTAACGTTTAATTTAAATCTGTGACTGCGTGTACTTAATATTTCATGGATTCTAAAGCGGGGTTTACACCTAAACCTGTTCTTAACTACGAACCCTATTTTCCACCCAAATTCAAATAAGATTAAATCAAATGATAAAGTCTAACTAATATGGGGAAAATGAAGTTAAGGAAGAATATAACACATCTCATATGTTACCAGGAAGAGATCACGGGTATACCACAAAGCTCCAAATTGCTTGACCAAACGAATGATTTTGATTCAATATCGTGCTCTCCACATTGTTTCAAGGGTTCAGATCACTTCTAGTACACTGATCAATCATATGGGGCTCCAAGGATTTTTCAGCTAGGGTTTATGTATCTTCTCATTGTATAAATATGGTAAAAGTAACTAGGTTAAATTTGCTCCAATTTTATTATTCTCATTTTGTAATAGATAAGAATTTGAAGTAATAGACTTGAGTTCTTTTTTAATTTAACTTGCAAATTTAATTTTAAGTCATTTATTTTTTTGCATTTTAATTTTTATTGTCAATTTAATTTGAGTCTTGTTCTTATATTTTCTCAAAACAAAAGAAAATTACCCTTTCTTATTGAATGTTGTTTAATAAGCTAGGTAATAGTCTTACTGACAATAAGCATTGTCAAATATCTTTTGAACTTGTTTTGTAAATTTTACATTTCCTTGCAAATAATTTAGTTCCAAAGTTCTTATATCAAAATCTAAGTTTTTGAGTTTTGGGTGTTCACTGTAGCATAACCTACAAGTCTCAGCTTATTGACAATAAGCTGAGTTTGTATCTCTTGTTTGCTTTGTTATCTCTTGTGTGTTTCAGGTTACAAGCTCAAGAAGTGGGTGACCTTGTTGATGTTTGTGTCTAAAGTTTCTGAGATTGTAGATGATTAGTCGATAATTTCTTAATTAAGCAGATTAATGGTTGACGATAAGCTAAAAAGAGAGTTTGGACAACTTATAGCAAGCTTTATCAAAGGGAAGTTTTTGACTCAATGTAAGTTTCCTCAATTCCTTTGTTCATCTTCTATTGGTTATTTAATTATGCTTATTTAACTTATTAGATTAATTGTTATTTGCTTAATTTTGTACTTTTTTTGCTTATGTTCTTGCTTTAGTTAATATTATGCATTTTGTCTTGCTCACTTATCATTAATTTGCTTATTCACTTGTTTAAATTTCATTTAATGTCCTTAATGGGTGTTTGGGATAATGTTAGAACCTGCCTTAAACTATGGTCTAGGTCCTAAGACTTCTTGGGCATTTCATTGAGGTTAGACTTAGCTTATTTCATCTTTTTAATTTTGTCTTACAAAGTAAAAATCCAAATGAGTTGTTTTTGTGTCTTTGTGTCAAAACATGATCAGTAGAATCTAAGGTAGTGGTTTAATTGTTATTTGTTGTTAGTGAATGGTAATATTTAGTTGTTTTGTGTCACTTTATTGATCTGTGCATCTGTGTAGGAATTTAGCTCACTTAGGTGTGGATTTGAGCATATAGCTTGGTCAAAATTGGGCAAGTCATATTCCAACTACACCAGTTAACTTCATTCTTTGCTTTTTAGATTTTAGGCTTGCAAAACTTAGTTTACAAGTAGGTTATATGTTGTACTTTTTCTGTTTTAAGTTGTTCATGCGTTCAAAGCTTATTTGCTGGCTTATTTATAAGCTTAAAAAGTTGTTTGAAACTACCTTGCTATAGCCCATATGCTATTGTTCATATTTTTAGGTTATTTGATTCCTGCTTGAATTAGATTTGTATGGTGTTTGCGTGTTTATTTTTTTGTTATTGTACTTGTACTAACCCCTAATAAGTCAATGCTTATTGGGGCTTTGTCCAAAAAAAGCAAAAAAATAATTTGTGCAAAAAGCAGTATTTGGGACTCGAACCCATGTCACCACTCTCACACACAAATGACTTACCAACATGCCCTAAGGACTTTTTCGTTATAGTCCATAGGTGTGCTCTTTTTATACACATTTGTCTTTCTTTTCATTATAAGCTGTTAATACAACTTATTTGAGTTTCTAGTTAATTGTAAACGTGCAAGAACTTACTTTTGTATTCCAATGTTTTTTTTCTTTATATTTTATTAGTCCTATGAGTTTCATGATCTTTGGTTTAGATTTTACTAGAAAACGGTTTAAACTTATTTTTTTCTAAGTGCTTATTGAGTCCTACAACTTATTCCAATAAGCTTATTGGATCTTTTTTTTTTGTGTTCTTATATTTCCTTTTTAAGCATTTGTGTTTAATCTCATGTCAAATAGTTAAGGATTTAATAATCCTGACTATTTTATCTTTTTTCTGAAAATACAAAATTGTTTATTTCAGGCATATTACTTAAATTTTTTTAATTCTTTTTTGCTTTAGTTTTTATTTGTTAAAAACAATGTTGTAAAACAAGGGCTATGCGGCCTCCTAGGCGGCGTCTAGGCGCTAGGCGGTCATACTCCGTCTAGGCGGCGCTTAGGAGCTAGGCGGTCAAGAAAGTCAACAAAGTAAATAAAAAGGCAATATTTTTTTATAGAAAATTAAGGGTTTTTTCTTTCTAATACATAGTGCCCACATTTATTTTAAAGTAACATGTTATAATAAGAGATAAAAGAATGATTATAAACATAAAGTAATGGTTTTTCGTATGAAATTGGAACCAGTTGAATTATATGTTCACGTTTGAAGTTTTAAGCACTTAAATTGATATGTTTTATTTGTCTATTTTGCAAGAACTTCGAATTATCTGAAATTAGAAGTATATTTTTATGTCATATATGTTATTTATAATATTTATATGCATAAAACTCCAATCCGCCAGGCGCCGCCTAGATGCATTCTGCCTCGAAGGTCGTCGACCGCCTCACTAGCGCCTAGCGATTTCTGCAACCTAGTGGTCTCTTAAAAAAATAAACTTATGAGCTTTTGTTTTTAGCCTTTTGTAAAGTGCTTATAGCTTATTTTGATAAGCTACACTTTATATTTTCCAAATTTTCTTTTTGAATTTACTTTTTATTGGTAATTAAAGTGATTTTGGTTTAATAAGTTATTTTTTATAAGCTTGAGGTTTAGCTTATTGGGCTTAAATGCCCAATATAAGATAACTTATAACTTATTTCAGGTTTATACAAGCTTTTTCAGTCTTTTTTTCAGTTTTAAAGTTGTTCAAAATTGAATTATAAGTCTAGTAACACTTTTATCTTATGACTTTTTGCTTATTAGGTCAGAAAGTCCATTAAACTTAAGCCCATTTTACTTTTGGGCTGTTTTAAGCCCAATTAGGTTTTCAGATTAATTTTTATTTTCATTCTTGGTTTATTTAAGATATTTAGAAATAATTTCAGAAATTTTAAAAAATTTTAATATTTTTTATTAGAGTAAATGTCAAAAATACACAATGTATTTTCCTAAATAATCAGTTATGCCCACTAAACTTTTTTATGTGAAATACCCATTTGAATGACACATTTGACTTTGACTATAAAAAAATTATTTTAACCGGATATAAAAATTGAATAGGCCTCACCTTCTATATTTAATCAATTAATCCTACCACTTCTTTTTATATAATACTAGTGTGGGCCCCACCACTTATATCTCCATCATCTTCATCAAGTTCTCCATCATCTTCATCGTGGGGTTTAACCGAGATTTTGGGAATGCTAACGTTTTAAGTGCACCCATTTTAAATGGAAGTATATAATCCCCATTTGTAGTTGTCCCTTCTGTATGAAGACAACAAAAATCGCCAAAGCAGATTAAACAACTAAAAGAAGACAATAAAGAAATAATATGGGGCAGAGCAAGACAAAACAAACGAGAACCTGGAAATAACATCATCATGGGTGCAACTTGTCCTGAAGAGATTGATTGATTCTATTATTGACGACACCTGAAAGCAACAAAAGAGATGATATCTTTATTGTACACAAATTGCCAAAAAGAAGTCTAGTATGAATGCACTTGAATAAAATGTGAAGAAAATTGCATTAACAAAGCAGATCACAATGTGTGCAGATAAATACCTGAGACACCCTTAAAATCGGGTGATTTTGACTCCCGTTGGACATATACATAAGCCAAGCACTTGCTGAGAAACAAAAAAACGTTTCTTATCTACAAAACGGTTTTAAGTCATATTTTACACAACCAATTAAGCTGTACGTCAAACCAACATAATGAGACCAACAAGAGGAAGAACTGGAGTTGCGTAAAATATGATTAAGATGATGGAGATATAAAAAGGAAGTGGTGGGATTAATTGATTAAATATCGAAGGCGGGGCCCAATCAAATTTTATATCCGGTTAAAACAAAAAAAAATTTAAAGTCAAAGTCAAATATGTCATTCAAATGGGTTATTTCGTACATAACAAAAGTGCAGTGAGCATAATAGATTATTTTGGAAAGTACATTGTGTATTTTTTACATTTACCTTTTTTTATTATTTAATTATCATATTATATTATAAAACATTTGGGACTTTTCTATAATTAGAAAGTCTGAAAATTCAGACACCCAAAATTCAAACACTATAACCCATTTCACTGATGTCACCACCACCAATGCTGCCACCAGTGACATCGTTTCATGCCGATTTCGTAATTTCGTTATTAATAACATATCTTTTTCTGGTTCTCAAATTCAATGGCCTGTCACTCGCCGGAAAAGATGGCGCCACCATCATCGTCGCCGGGAAAGATGGCGCCACCATCGTTGTCGCCGGAATATGAATCATCAGCGCCGAAAACTGGTAACTGCCGCCACCACCTTGAACCACGTCTGTCATCTTCCCTACCTCCATTTGAAAATCAATCGTAACCATTCTCGGAATCCCACTGTCGTTCCGCCATCACAGTCAGAAGCAACCGATTTCATTCCCGTTCAACGTTCATTCAGCGGAAGCAACCTATTTCATTTCCGATCCAATCCGTCGTTATATTTCGTGTCGCCGGAGGCGGAAAAACCATGTGTTTCTGGTTACGTAAAACTACAAGGGGAAATAGATCTGGAAATAGAGGTTGGAGGCGTATAAAAGAAAAGTAAGAGTAAGGTTTTGAAATTATATTAGGATGTGATGATGTGGTGTGTATATTTTATTTATTTCTTGTGAAATCATTTAACATGTTCGTCATACATGTTACTTTATTAGTGATGAATTAGAGTAATAAAGTTTGACTACAATGGTAAAAGTTTACTAGACGTATGAATATTGTAAATTTTCACTAAAGTAGTAGTTGACATTGTGTATAGTTCGGGAAATTCCTTAATGATAAATAGTTACTATATGTGTTATATGTTAATTGATTTGGTAGTCGAACTGATGAGTTGGTCGAGTTAACTCGGTAGTTTAATAAATGATCAAGTGAATTGATCGGATTGATCCGATGATCGAACTCGTGCACCAGTGATTTGACCGGGTTGACCCGGAGGTCGAACCCTTGACTCGATCGGGTGGACTCGATGATCGATCTCGTGACTCGATCAGGTTGACCTGGTGACTGATCTCGTGACCCGGTAACTCGACCAGGTTGACACGATGATCGAACCTATGACCAGGTGTCGATCTCGTGATCCGGTGACTCTACCAAATTAACTTGGGTCAACCCGTGACCACATAATATGGTGTAAAAAATATATTAACCATTGATTTTTGTGAATGTTATTTTCAATCGTTGGGTTGTTTTATATTAAGATGAAAAAATTTGTTCGTCATAAAATTTAATCACACATTATTTATCGTTGTATTTGCGGTTGGTATGCTATAATAGAAGATAAAGTTACATAAAAAAAATTAAATGTCATACATCTATAAAGTTGCTTTTGGAAAATTAAATGTCTTGAATTTCTTAATTTATAATTGTCGTCCGACTCTTAACTAACATATTAAAACTTTTATAAAACACGTACAAACATACAACTCAATCTTTTTATTTTGTAGTCTCACCATACACAAATACAAATACACATATTGCCACTCACTTCGCTCTCATACCGCCATTTACAACGTGTGACGATTACGCATTGACACTCAAATGTATATGATGTCGGGAAAACCTTATTATCGTAAAAAATATAATAATATGAGTACCCGCCGCTGAAACGCGCGAATACCCAACTAGTTATTATTAATTATTTTATTATTATTATAGTGTAGAATCTTCTTTTAATTCAAACTTTTTTTTTTTGCTAATTATCAACTACTCCAAATCCGTAAAAGTGGCCATACTCTTCTAGGAGATTTACAAATCCAACATAGCCCATTACATCTCACAATTAGATAACACTAAACATTTCCACCAGCCCATAAAGCCCAACACAAAAACCCATCATCACATCCAACATAAAACCCTAATCACACATCACAAAAAACTCTTGTGTGCGGCTGCTTACATCTTTCGTTTCATCAAAAGCTGCCGAAGAAATGGTAAATCATCACTTATATTTTTATAAAAATAAAAAATGGATTTTCATTATTTGATGTTTTACATATGTTTGATGATTATTTGTTTTTTTTTTTAATATAAAAAAAGGGTAAAGGAACAGGGAGTTTCGGTAAGAGGAGGAACAAGACACACACATTGTGTGTGAGATGTGGAAGAAGGAGTTTCCATTTGCAGAAGAGTCGATGTTCTGCTTGTGCTTACCCTGCTGCTCGTGTCAGAAAGTGTATGTTCTTTTTTTTAAAATTTTTTTAATAAATTTTTTGTTTATGGTTTTGTTGGTTGTTATTATTTGTTAGATGTATGTAAATTTTGTGTTTAATGTTTTGATGATTTGTATTTTTGGATTAGCTTATTTGATAGAGATTTATGTATTTAGTAAAAGCAATACAAATAAATTTTACATAAATTAGCTGTATAATGGGGTTTTTTGAGTAAGCTTATTTTTTAGGTTTATGAGCTTATTGGTATTGAAAAAGCTAATAGCCTCACATTTTAGGGTTTATGTGCTTGCTTGTTAATGAGTTTATGTTTTTTATACATCTTTTGCTTACGATTATGTTGGTTTGTATGATTTGTTAGGTGTAAGCAAATGTTTGATATGTAGGGATTGTTTGAATTAGCTTAATTGGTAGATTTTATGTATTTAGTAAAAGCTACACAAATAAGCTTTTACACATTTTAGCCGTTTAATGGGTTTTTTAGAGTAAGCTGATTTTTTTATGTTTATGAGCTTATTTAAAGTTGGAAAAGCAAATAACATCACATTTTAGGGTTTTTGTGCTTATCTGTATGGGCTTCTGTCTTATTTTAGTTTATAATCTTAAACATGAATTGTGTAAGCTCAAAGAGCTGTGGCTATTGACTTTTGCTTATCAAACAAGCCTAGAAAATAAGCTCATCTGCTTACTGTTAGAAAATGTTTTCTGTTTTTGTTTTTCATGTGTTTGAGGTTATGGTATTGTTGGTTTGTATGTTTCGTTAGATGCAACTAAATGTTTGATATCTTGGGATTGTTTAAATTAGCTTATTTGATGGAGATATATGTATTTATTTAAAGCCACACAAACTTTTTACACAAGTTTAATAGGTTTTTTTTGGAGTAAGCTTATTATCTAGGTTTATGGGCTTGGTTGGAATCGAAAAAGCGAATAACCTCACATTTTGGGGGTTTTGAGCTTATAAATATTAGCTTCTGGCTTATTTAAGTTCATAAGCGAAGGTATGAAGCTTTTAAGCTCAAAAAAGCGTGGTTATTGATGTTTTGATATTAAACAAGCTTAGAAAATAAGAAATTTAACTTATCTGCTCACTTGTTGGAAAATGTGTGCTTTTTTCATAATTTTAATGTTTATGGTTTTGTTGGTATGTATTGTTTGTCAGATGTAAGTAAATGCTATAGCTGTTCGTAAAAAAATGTTTAGGTTGACAAATGCTGTATGCAAATGTTTGATATCTAGCGATTGTTTGACTTAGTGTAATTGACAGTTTTTTTGGGCTTATTTGGAATTGAAAAAGGTATAGCCTCACATGTTAGGGTTTATGAGCTTCTTAATAAGTTTATAGCTTATTTGGGTTCTTTCTTTTGGCTTATTTAGCCAGCTTATGGCATTTTTGGTTCATAAGTTCACTTTTGTGGCTTATTTGAAACTCTCCGACTTATATAAGTTTATTATGTCATAATGAACTTGTATAAGCCGAAAAGTTTCAAAGTGAGCTTATGAAACTTAATCCCAAAACCAAATAAGCCATAATCAGGCTATATAAGCATAAGATTGCTCATAAGCCAACAAAGTGAGGTTATTGATTTTTCCATATCTATAAAAAGTGAATTTATGGTTTAATCATGTTTATCTTTATAGGAGTCAGTTAGATGAATTTTGATGTTGAAAATAAGTTTGCTTCTTTGGATACGTTAGTAAATTGGAGTTGCTAATTGTGATATTATTGGTTGATTGAGATGTGTAGCTAACAAGGAACTTTTTTAGGTGTGCTTGGATTTAGCTCATTTGGTTTTTTATGGTTTGTTAGGTGTAAGAAAATGTAGGTGATAACAATGAGTAGATGAGATGTAGTGATGGAGTTTATTGCGTCTATTTTTATTCCTTAGATGGTTAACGGTTTGTAATCGCAAGTCTGTGATATGCTTGGCTTTCATTAAAGTGTGATTCTGGGTTTTTATAGTTTATCGCATAGAGCGTGTAGAAATGTTTAGAGGGGCTGTTTGGGTAAGCTTAATTTTGGTCCACAATAATGGTCTTTGGGTAAAGTTTAGTTTTAAAGGGTTTTAATGTCAGCTTTACCTGACATATTTTGGAGATGCATTAGCCCTTATGGTCTAGCATATTCTTTAATGCTATTTCAAAATTTGACTAATGGGTGAAACAAGCGTGCATGTTATTTTTGTCTATTAGAACCCAATTCAAATTTCTTCTAGCGCACTAGAATTATCTTATGAACTGTGCTGTTCAAATGCTTAAGCCAGAAAGTTTAATCCGTTTGTTTTCGTCATTACTAGCCGCCTTACCAATTCAGTTTATTGAAATCTATTGTTGGATATGGGAATTGCGGTGTTGTATCTCTATCTAGCAAATGTTACGGTAGCTTGGTTTAAGTTTAGATGCAATGTGTTAGACTTTTGTATTATCTTTGTTTGTTTTTCTTCACGTTGTTATTCTATGTGTTTTATATGTTTGAATATGATTTCAAATTGGAAAATCTACGCCACTTTGTAATCTTCTATCTCACAGGATCTAGATTTACTTATTATTTAGGTACATTATTATGTGCAGCATTTTTTCATTGTTGTTGTGTTTATGCTTATTTTCTATTTGTTTTTCAGACAACTGGAGTGAGAAGGCAATCAGGAGGAAGACAACAGGAACTGGTCGTATGCGTTACATGCGCAATGTTCCCCGCAGGTTCAAGAGTGGCTTCAGAGAGGGTAAGCAAAAGCAGATTTTTTAATATATACCTGAAACACATGTAATCGTAATTTTTTTTAACTATACTAATTTGTTCTTTTTTGTTAAATTAGGCACTCAAGCAACCCCAAGGACCAAAGGAGCTTCCACCAGTGCTTAAGAAATGAAGTTTAATTTTGCATGCCGTTGTGTTCGTACTGTTATGTATGGATTATCAAAAACCAGTCCTTGTATGTCTTTTGGTTCACAGCCTTTAATCCTAGTTTTGTTATTTCTAAGCACTAGAAGAATGCTTAATGCTAAGATATTGATGTTATGTGGAAGGGAAAATGATTTATCCTCCTACTTCATGTGCCTACATATCCTCCTATTTATATGATTTTGACAAATGGAATGATCAATAGATGAAATTAAGAAAGAGAATGAATGGATTACACATGTTTTAATTTGATGCGGGTAGGAGGATAAGTAGTAGGATATAGTAAGAAGATTTAGCATTTGCTCGGAAGTGACTTTATATTTCTTCTCTTCCCATTAGTATAATGAAAAAATAATTTAGGTTTCATTTGATTATAATTTAGGTTTTTGTTGGAATTGATATTTTTTATTCATAGGTTGATTTTGTGGGTTTGACGACCTACTCATTTTTGCAGCATGATTATTGCTATAGTTAGAATGAGCTATTTTTTGTTAGTGTATTTTGCAATGACTTGTTATTTCAGAAATGATTCTTGTAGTCGTGTAACTTTATCTTTTAGTTGATTGATGGTATGCAATATAGATAGATTGATTGTTGGTATGATCTATGTCTTGTAGCTTTTGGCTCATTACTTCAATTTTAAAAACATCACATAGATGGAAATACAATGCTAATTTTGTCTTTTACTATTTATAGGAGTATATGATTTGCGATATTGTGATTAGAATATTATCTTACAGTTATCTTTGTCTTGAATATGGTTATGTTGACAATGTATTGTTAGTGCACTAGAAGTGTAGATATTCTTAGTTTTATCTTAAATACAAGCGTTTTAAGAGCTTTATGTAAATGATGGATGCCATGTGTAGAGCAAGTATTTTTGCTGATAACATCAACGGCTCATCAGTATTGTCTGATAATCTTTACAAGATACCAAGTATTTAATCTTATGTTGTTGTACTAGTATATGAATGAAATATTAATTGTTTCATAGTCTACACCTATTATTGATGGTTACTTGTGAAAAGTTTAGCTGTAGTGCATTCTTGCTTATCTTGATTCGGCTTCTAACTAGCTATGGTCTGAACCCTAAATTTCTGGACTTAGATTTAAGATTCTTGGTGATGGAAATAAACTTGCTAGGAAAAGCTTTACCATTAAAAAAAAATAGGAGATGGGACGACATTTAAGTTGAAAGATGATCGTTTTAGTTTTTATCAGCTAATAAACGTATAACATTATGAAGAGCAACAAGAACGGCGATTAAACGAAGAGCAATAATAACGACTAACCTATAATCTATAATATAATAATAACCTTACACCGAAGAGCAACAAGAACTCTCGACCTCTCAGCTGATCTGTTTTGCCTGTATGCTAGCTTAAAGAACATGTTTCTGCAACTTTGTATTCTGTAATCATGTTGATGCCAACTGTAATGACAAAGATAAGAAATAATTATAATGACACATTCATTTTAATTAGTTCCGAAAGTGATTTTTAAGTGAAAATGATGGAAAGTATTACTAGCAAAATATTTGACACGCATAAGACCAAAAATACCTAAGTTTTTCTTAACTTGATGAACTCAATTTAGAAATATATTTTTTTTAGTAAGAAAATATATTAAATCATTTAAATCAAGTTGATACGTCTAAGGCTGAGAGCATCGGGATCGGATTGACGAAGATCGGACAGAGGATCGAAATGGTTCGGTCCGGTCCGGGGTTGGTCCGGTCTGGTTCGCCCTCGGTGGTCCAATTATGTTAGACATAATTAATGAGATTTTTTGCAAAACCGAACTGAATTGGATCAAGAACCGAAATGGTTTAACACTCTGGACCGAAACAATCCGATTCGGTCCAAATCGATTTTACGTCCGTTGTGCTCAACCCTACCGGCTACCACATCCCTGCTACAAAAGAGTAAAAAGAAGAGGGAATTTCAGAAATAGGCACCCTAGATATTCGTGTTATCAAAAGTGACCATGAAAATCTGAGTTACAAAAATCTACTGCACGAGCAAATCTCAAAATGAATGGCTATTAAACATGACACATGGCATGGAGAACAAACTAGTTTACTCTTCATGTTCATTTGCTCTCCTTGATTACTTATATGAATGAATATTGAGCATGGCACGTGGCATCGAGAGCAAATTAGTTTGCTCTCCATGCCCATTTACTCGCTCTATTAATTGCGATAAGAATACATTTTTCACGGAGAACAAATTAGTTTGCTCTCCATGTTCATTTGCTCTCCATGTTCATTTGCTCTCCTTATTTGTTTAAATGAAGGGCTAGTAAACAAACACGTGACGTGGAGAGCACATTAGTTTGCTCTCCGTTCCATTTGCTTTCCCTGGCCAAGCAAAGATTTGGGCGAGCAAAATATTTGCTCGTGTAGGTCTTTTTTATGTACATGGCGAGAAAAAAAAAATTGTTCGCTATGTTCATTTTAGTAATGGGAAAAAATAGTGTTTATTTTGGTAATTTGGGTTTTAAATGGTCGGTTTTAGTAATTGATTTTAAAAAAAGTATTATCACTTTATAGATATGGCTCCTCATTTCTACCTTGCAGGAGATATCATTCCTTCCAGTATGCACCAGGATGATTTCTTCATAGTTTTCTCATCCTTATTTTTTTTTCTTTTCAATTTATCATAAGTAATAATAACAGTATATTTGTTGTTTCAAGAAAAGATGAAATGGTTTAATTTTAGACATCAGGGCACAAGTTGCACCAATGAGCACTGTCGCTAATTTGAGGTGTAGCTCGCCAAATGTCTCGCTTCTGCATGCGCTTTCGCCATTTGCTTCGTAAAAATTATTGCACGCGTCACTTTGTATTTTAATAATTAGTTTTTGTGGTTGATTTGTGTTTTAATGAGTATGGCGGACAGTAAGGTTTGGCTTAACGGTGCTTTGGTTAGTGCACGCACCTACACAACAAGAACACAAGTTATGTGTACGAGTTTGTTTGTATAACTAAAATGGTGAGACATGAGTGACTGTTACCAGGCAAAGATACAAGTGATTGTTAAAAATTACCATTCCAAACACAAAAAATATTTAATAGTGACCTGAAATCTCAAACAACAACATCAACAACAAAAAACAATATTTTAAAGAATCAGATCTGAATGACAAGTCTCTTCTTAGAAGCGGAAGCAGGTTTGACAAGCTTGGCTTTCAAAGTCTCCCATCTTGACCCATACCCAAACCCTTGTCCAAACCCAAACCCAGCTCCAACTCCACACCCAATCCCAAACCCAAACGCAACTCTTAAATGATTCCAACCGGACCCACCAAAACCCATTCCACCCACCAACCCAATACCCACTCCAACTCCACACCCAACTCCCGCACCTGCACCTGGCCCCAAAACTGACTCTTCTAGTTTTGACCCGTTTTCGTTGATGAAACTGGTTATTGAGTGATGCTTATTATCTGACTCATTGCTTAGTTTTAGTCCCTTCAATTTCCAAATGGGTGGCTCTTGCTTTTTGTTTTTCTTGTAACTCATTTGATGAAAGGTGTGATTGGTGGTGGATAAGATGTTAGTTGGATTTTGATGTTTGCTGATAATGATTACATTAGGAAATGGGTAAAATGAAGAGAATTGTTGCAGATATTGAAATATGGGCTGGCTTATGGGCTTTTGCAAGTTGGACTTCCAATTTTTATTTCAGAAGTAGGTTGCATATCATTATTGTGTTGTGGAGTATTACTATCATTATTACCGTGTTGAATGTGTGTGTGTCGCTGTAGAGTGCTGAACTTACCATCTGTTCTTGGTATTTGTTTGTTCATGGTTTTAAATTCTTTTTGCTATCTCAGCCGGGATTTGACCCGGATGAGATAGTTACAGATTTCTTCTGAGTCTCAATATCCTTTTGATTTAATGAGTTTCAAAAAGATCTCTTATTTGTTGATTCTCCATATCCTTGTCTGATCTAAAACCATCTGCAATATAATTTCGAAGAAAATTGGCTTTTTAGCAATAAGCTCGAAAATAGAAACTTCCCCAAGTGTACATTGTGAATTCATTACCGTTGTTGTGAACTTCTGATATAGCAAGTGTGTGTATATATATAATAGTAGTAAGAACTAAGAAATGGAATTCGGATTCAGTAAACTTTCTATACAGCTTTAATATTGTCGCGAGTACTATATAGCTTTAGTATGCGAGTGGCCCACCAACATAAAAGTTATGGATTCGAGTCTCGATAGTTTGTGAGATAGGTGGTGCACTAATTTTTCGTTTAGAAAATTAAAAGTAACTATTTTTTTCATAGCTTTGGTAATTAGCAATGAAAGAAAATTGTAAAACTTACTCATAAAATGTGATTTCAAAATCAAGTGACACAGGAATGATTGATGATTTTGAGTTTCGATCTGGTGGTTATTTACTTATTTCATTGGTGGTTTAAGATTCTTTTTGCTATTTTCGATCTAGTTAAATAGATTTTTGGCTTTATGAGTTGTAACTCGATAACATGAAAGAAAATTGTAAAACTTACTCATAAAATGTGATTTCAAAATCAAGTGACACAGGACTGATTGATGATTTTGAGTTTCGATCTGGTGGTTATTTACTTATTTCATTGGTGGTTTAAGATTCTTTTTGCTATTTTCGATCTAGTTAAATAGATTTTTGGCTTTATGAGTTGTAACTCGATAACATGAGTTAAATAGATTTTTGGCTTTATGAGTTGTAACTCGATAACAACGACTTAAGAAGAGTTCAGACGCTAAAATCTTAGGTGGTGAAAAAGCATTGGTTTGGTGTAAAAAAATAAATTAGTAAAAAAAAAAATGCTGGATGTGGGGTTCGAACCCACGCGCACTATTGTGCAGAAGATCTTAAGTCTTCCCCCTTAACCACTCGGGCAACCCAGCTGATGTGTATACTTGTTTTCGGTATTATATATATTTGATTCGTGTAGATATGACCAAATATTGTACTGTAATTTTATATTTATATATAAATTTTACTGTTCAACACATTGTAATTGTTGATCTATTCGACGCTAAAACACAACTGAATTACAGCTACAATAAACTTCAACCGATCTTGTTCTTTCTCTCTAACATCCTAATCATGACCCTGGACCTTAGTCATTGTACATCATTCTTTCAAGCTTAATCAAAATGTTCGATTAACTGTTCATCGTGTGCGCGTTCTTTTCTTTACTGTTGATATAAAGCAACGTTGCAGGCGTGTGTTCGACTTCAATATCGGGTTTATTCTGCACTAGAGCCAGGTTGTGTAGGCTGTATATTCCCACAACGACATACTAAAACAGATCAATTACGGATAAAAGATTCCATAGATTTAGCCTACTTCACTTGAATTAGCCACTTGGTGATAGGACACAAGAGTCTCAAGGTATAACCTTTTCGAATGTTTTTATAGTCAGAGAGGTAGCGGATGGATGAGTGTGCAACATATGGGCCTCTACTTTAAAAAGATTATATTTTTATTAGTTTTGTACATAAATACGTATAATATTAAACATTTATGAGTTATATAATTCAATTTTACATGAAATTTCTTTTTATTTAACGCGCGTAAAATGACTTCTTTGTTGTTATTGCCTAGGACCATAAAAATCAACGAGACGGCCCTGGTATAGTGGCATGTCTTCCATGTCTATTTTCTCGTCATACGTTAATGGATGATTCCATGCAGGTGGAAAATCCTTTGACCATTATCCAACCATCGCCGTCACCATTCATCCTCCACAATGTACCATCCACCTTCATACACCTACTAACAAAAATGTGAATGCAAGTATGCAACCTTTGATAACCATTAAACTCCCATAGTAATATTCGTTTTCTTGGTTAAGGGGGAAGGGTATCTCCCTAAACTTTTCCGACTTCACATCAAAAACAATAATCTATTGTCGATAGCCATTAGTATACTACGTATCTTTGTGACGTCTCCTCATAAAATAAAGACTTTCCCCCAAAGAAATCGGGGTTTACCAAAGCGGGTTGGAAAGTCCTTGGTGATTTTCTAACAATTGAAGCTCTTTCCTTGAATTGAGTCTTGGGAATAGATAAAAGCTTTAAAGGCGACACCTAAACAAGTCACTTGTAGAACCTTGTAATCCTTCTTATATGAGTCAAAATAGAAACCGAAAGCACCAAAAGACGAGTAGAAATTAGGAGAGTTTGACAACTTGTATGCACCCGTCAATAGATTCCAAAATGATGACTCAACAGTGTTTGGTAATACTACATATACCAGTCCGTCCAAGCTTGCTAAAACTAACAACTCTCTTGTGCTGCATTGACAAACGAGATTGAACGGATGGTAGTTGAATCATGGTTGCTAAGAGTTAAGACCATCACAATCACGGGTACTGAAGGTTTGTGATAAATAGGCAATTATAAGAACTTTACGGTGGGTTAGAGATTGCTTGTTTATGTGCTGCAGCCTGCAGGTTCTTCATAGTAAGCTCACGCGTGGATATGAGTTATTCCCATTGTTTGCAAACACACATGAATCGTCCTAGGGACTTAGCAGGAAAGTCTTGGTAATACTTCCCACTCTATTATCTCATGTGGAAGCTCCACCGTAGGTTTTTCCAGACTCCTTTTGCCACATAAAAACAATGAACTGCTGTGTGGCGTAAACGTACGAGTGAATAGGTTCTGTTCTAGGATCAATGACGAAATCTCACATGTTTTTGCATACTTCAGCTTGTAAGTAAATGGGTTCAACCTATTTTATGGTAAACAAGTCAAAATAGCCAAATTTTAACTGCAAGAAGAATACCATCACCAGGCAAAATACACTAATGGTGCATACACAAGTATGGTGCATACACAAGTACACAACACACCCAGGCTCGGGTATTTGGAAAAAGTATAGCATGCGTTAGGATCAATGATCTTACCTACGCTTTCTATGTCATATATACAGCCAAGTAACGAAGCAAAGAACAATGTAAAGAAAATAAGATGCAACTGCAACCAGAAGTACATGCTTCCTCCTAAAATTTTCCGAAACAATCGCAAAGAAAAATGAAGATAACAAGATCCTTGGAAATGTAAAGCGGGTCAAGCCCATTCAACTCTCTTGGTTTTTATGTTCTTTCAAAGACAGATTTTTGAACATTTGTTTCCAAGCAGCATCCTGTTGTTGTTCAAGCCATGAAAGAAAACAGCTATCCAACAAGCAGAAAGAGTTGACATAAAGAAGTTGGTATCTGACTGGTATAAAGCGGAAGTTGGCCACTTGAACAATTGGCCATATGCCACCTTCTAAAATCAATGCGGGGAGAA
Source organism: Glebionis coronaria (assembly GCA_025667525.1). Taxonomy (NCBI): domain Eukaryota; kingdom Viridiplantae; phylum Streptophyta; class Magnoliopsida; order Asterales; family Asteraceae; genus Glebionis; species Glebionis coronaria. Next base: position 500,449,350 of record CM046878.1, on the reverse strand, counting down.
AATCTCGTTTCACGTCTTCTTTTACTTGGTCCACAGTTTTTCCTGATGCAAAACCCATGTACGTGAAGAAAACAAATAAATCCAAGGGGCCGAAAATGATCCCATCCAAGGCTACTTTAGTTGCAACAAACCGCATGGACTTTGGCTGGTATAGAAGTTTCGTCTTTAAAAACCGATCTAATCCTTCATACCTACAAGAAATATATTGAAATGTTAAGATTTTTATCAGCCTTCAAAATTAACGACTTCTCATGAATTTATTTCACACTGGTACAAAATAGGGACATGGATGGTACAAATATAAAACTAGCAATGTGAGCAATCACGCGAAATTGGCTAGTCAAATTCTTATAGTGTTAGTGTAAGCAAAAAAAGATTAATAAGTGCAAGCATGTAAAAGCAGATCTTAGAGCCGCATAATGTCTCTTAGATGCTCCTTAAAAAGACCTTGTTCCGAAACGAATATATGATAATTGTGAGATTAACTGAAACTTATGTCATTATTTCAATATAAATTTTGAGAAATAGTCTTGAGACTAACATAGTTGATGCACTTGCGTTTTCTATATGACTAATTGGATTTCTGCATTTACAGAATCCCTTGAAACGAGTTGAAAGTATTAGAGCTGTTGACATTTTTAGACCAAAACGCCAAGGGAGAAAAGCTTCAACTACTTTCATCTTACCTTCTAAATTTCTATTCCTGTTCTTTCATTTATATCACTATATAAAGTACATGAATCAGTATGCCACATCACAATTTTAAAACGTAACACATTTTAGACAAATTGATTATACATCATAAATCATATGATGATCGATAATATCTAAATGTAAGATCAACCAATAAAAATGTTCAAATAAAACCGTGGCCCCATTTAGAAACTTATGAACCAGTTAAAAAATATATAGGCTTGTTATTACCGATGGTTTAGGGATGTAGGCTAGGTAATGGAAGATAAAAGTCGTGTAGATCACCTATGAGGCCAATTTATTGATTTAGGCGACTTATGGATATAATGATGAAACTGAAAGTACGAAGTAGTTGCTTGTAGTTGCTTACTCTATGTTATGATCCCACATCGGCCAAGTATGGGATTGGTTGATGGTTTATAAAGCCTAGGTGCCCCCTCCTCAAATAAGCTAGCTTTTTTAGTGAGTTCTACACTTTGGACTTATGAACCGGTAAGTGCCTAGTATGGGATAGGTTCGTATCCATTGGTATCAGAGCTAGCCCTACCTTTCGAGGTTCCAACATTCGGAGTGGTGGCCTAAGGAGGGGTGGCTTGGACCCGAAAAGGAAGGGTACCAACCGTGACCAATGAGCTCGGAGTGGTGGCTTGGACCCAAAGAGGGGTGCCAACCGTGACCAACAAAGCCGTGACCAACGAGCACGTTGGTTCTTCAAAGGTGGCGTATTGTTATGATCCCACATCGGCCAAGTATGGGATTGGTTGATGGTTTATAAAGCCTAGGTGTCCCCTCCTCAAATAAGCTAGCTTTTTTAGTGAGTTCTACACTTTGGACTTATGAACAGATACGAGCCTAGTATGGTTTAGGTTTGTATCATTCTACTCATTGATCAAGAAAAGGTGTGCAAGTGTCTGACGTTAAAAAACGCAATTCAACATTATTCTAAAAAACACTGTAGGCAGTAGTGACCTGAGATGCTAGTTGCAATTTAATTAGATCAACACTGGTCTTAACGAATTAGCGAAACATATTTCCATGTGAGTACATAATGCATCCGTCACGAAAAAAGTGTCTGTACATTAATAAGCATCCAACTAGCAAAATTGTTCTGTATTTGTGCATCCTTGTAATGTTATCTGGGTATCATGTAACATCTAATATGGACTTAGAGAAAGGTATTTCAAGTGAGTCCATGATGTAGTTATGTAGATCGAAACATTTTGGCATTTTGCAGCAAATCCTTAAGGGGAACACCGACAAAAAAAGACTTAATTCAAACTTTAAGTTGAAGGAAATTAACAGTGCCCTACTAAAACAGTGTAAATGGGTCAATTTTGCTAAACTTGTATCTTAATACGGCAGTGGCCTGTTTCTGATATATATTGAGCTGTGGCAACTTTTTAAACAGTGATGACTATCATTGACCAAGTTATGGTCTCTTGTGGGCTGCAAATATGCTCGCTTTTCTAATTTCACTCCTAAGCTTGTTTTGAATGATATAAAAAAAGGTAGATTTTAAAAAGTCTTGTGAGATGTAAAATATAAAACGTCAAATGTTGAACATCAGGCCTTGCAAACAGAAAGAATAACTCACCAGAAATGACCAACAGGCCCTACAAATGCCATTCCAAATAAGCTAGTGGTAGCAACACGTCTCCAATTGATATGTAATTCTTTGTTATTTTCCTGTTAAGTTAACAAGATTTATCAATATGCTATTTAAATATGAACAGCGATAGACCATCACTTTTAGCAAACGTAAAGCGCAAATAACAAGAATGTACAGTCACAGTATTAGAAATGGAACAAAAGGATAAAAAAAGTGCAGAGTGTTTCAATAGTCCAGCATATACGGGAGCAATATGCGGTATTAATTAATCAGCCCAATGTCAAAAGAAATTAGGATAAAAATTCCACTATTACAAAGTCGACACACAAAATACAACATAGCAGGTTAGCAGCTCTCTTGAACATTATATACATTTCTAAAAAACCAACATGACTGAGTTTAAAGTTTAAATTCTAGAGACGAAAATGTCTGAACTTCTACAGGGAACAAATGAAAATTGTGCCAATTACTGTAACATAGTCTTTGTTTTGCACCATCGATACTTAGTGCCTTATTGGTTGTCTGTATATAGTTCGTCGCTCATAATGAAATCTAGAATACTGGGGAAAGGTAGAAATTCTCTAGGTGCTTCGATTATAATCCTTTCTGACAACGATCAAAAGCTTGTACCCACTTAATATATTAGTTCACTAATGTGCTGCCTCACCAATATTTACATTAGTTGGGGCCATGGAGCTAAAAGGTTTACAAGAAGTAAATACACAATATCAATCAAGTGGAGGCTTTATAATTCCAATTATAAAGCTTATCCCTTCTGAATTTGCATGTGCTCAATTTTCCTAGAATGTCCTTCCTTTATAAATTATTTCTTCAACACATTCAAGAATCAAAATAGACTCTCTTCTACCCCCTTTAGGTGAAACAAGTTTCAACTTAGCACACAACTTTTCAGTCGTAAACTATGACCTTAGGGCTAAAAAAACCTCGAGATTACATGACCCTTTTTTTACACAACTGATAAGTCCGCTATTCTTTCTTTCTCAGCAACTTAAGAAACGAATTCATTTCGTAGAAACATATGCACATAAAACCAAACAAATTTATCATGTTTTACCTCAACAGTTATAGCAATGTTCCATATCAAGCTTCTATCCCATTACTTAATCTAGTGATTCAAACTCGCTCTTAAATTATCGAACCACAACAACAACAACCAACAATTGTTCTTCAAATACACCCTTCTAATAATGTCAATCACATATTATGAAAATCAACTCCAGTAATCACAAATATACTCAAAATACTTGCAGAAACTATCACTAAGGCTATGTTTAGCAAAACTAGCAGTAGTTGATAATTCATAGAAGCATTTGATAGCATACCTGCAGATGTAATCATAAAGTGTAAAATGACTTAAGCTAGACACTACCGTTAAAAGCTTCTTTGATTAGCGTTTCAAACAAGAGTGCTTAAACAAAATCCAAAAGCAAAACGCTCGTTGCCATTCGAGCATCGTATTCTAAACACTTAACTCTCCAAAAAGCTCGTCAAGTTGTGTTTTGGTGCAGAGCGTATTAAGGCATTTAGCATTTAGGATACAAAGCTTGTTTGGCAAGTTTGCAGATCTTTTAAACGCTACTATAAAAAGCAGTCATACTCAAATGCTACATTTACGTCATTCTACACATTATAATTACATCTACAGCCACGTCACCAAACCCTTTTACAAAACAAACAGCTACCGCCTACACCTACTGTTAGCTTTCGCCAAACAAAGCCCTAATATATCACAGAAGTTATCAAAAATAGCAACAAACTTTCATTTCTTTATCCATAATAACAGTAATACTCCACAAATTAACCAATATCACTATTATTACTTTTACGTCAATTTGATACAATATAACTACACCTACAGCTACATTACCAAACACTTTTATAAAAACAAACACCTACCGCTACTTTCGCCACACATACCTTAATATCTATTTAAGTTAACAACTTACTAAACTAACAAATAATTTTTTTTACACCACTAATAAGTCCGCTTTTCTATCTTTTTCAACAACTCAAGAAACGAATTCATTACATAAATAAATATCCACATAAAACCAAAAAAACTTATCATGTTTTACCTCAACAGTTATAGCAATGTTCCATATCAAGCTTTTATCCCATTAGTCAATTTAGCGATTCGTTCTAGCTCTTAAATGACCGAACCACAACAACAACTAACAACTGTCCTCTAAATACACCTTTATAAATTCTAATAATATCAATCACATATTACAACCATCAACTCCAGTAATCACAAATACACTCGATAATACTTGCACAAACTATCACTAGGCTACATTTAGCAAAATTAGCAGTAGTTGATATTCATAAAAGCATTTGGTAGCATACCTGCATATGTAATTATAAAGTGTAAAATGACAGTAAAAGCTAAGCACTACTGCTAAACACTTATTTTATCAGCATTTCAAATAGGAGTGTAAAAACAAAATCCAAAAACAAAACGCTCTTTGCCAAACAAGCATCGAATTCTAAACACTTCAGTTGTGTTTTATGCAAAGCGTTATAGCACATTTAGCTGCAGGACACTAAGAGTTTGTTTGGCAAGTCTGCAGATCTTTTAAACGCTACTTTTTTTCTAACGCAACTAAAAGAAGCATTCATACTCAAACGATGCGTTTACGTCAACAGCACCGTCACCAAACACTTTATATAAAACAAAGAGCTACCGCCTACACTTACTGCTAGCTTTCGCCAAACACAACCCTAATATTTCAATAAACCTAACATAACGCAACCAATATCTCTTCCTCCAGCTACATTACCAAACACTTTTACAAAACAAACACCTAGCGCTAGTTTCGCCAAACATATCATATATCTATAACAACTTACTAAAATAACAAATAATTTTTTTTATAAAAACGAGCTTACATGAGTAGTTGTTGTTTTTTTGTTGATGGCAGTTAAATGAGTAACAGATTGAGCAGCAATATCACCAAAGCCCCAAATAACACCTGAGCTGATGACTTGGGTTTTCAATGGATGTACAGCTAAACAGTTCTGGTACCATCTCCATAGCTTCAACATTTTTTCATTCACTTTTTTTTGGTTTAGTGAATTGAATGAGTTTGTGTTGAGGGTGGGTCAATTTGGGGGTTTTTATTTACTTTTATTTGTTGGAATGAAATTGAGTTGTTGGGGATGGGTGGGGGAGTGTAGGCGCATATATAGTGTGTTGCTGTATTGGGGGGTTTGGTCTAACTTATGTGAATCTTGAGCAATTTATTTTTTCTTTAGGGGCAGTTTGGTTGACGATATTGGAGGATATTGGTATTGGAGGATATTGGGAGATATTAAAAATATTTGCATTTTAATTTCCCCCAAATATTGTGTTTGGTAAGGCTAATGAAGGAATTTCAATTTTCCCAAATTCCCAAAATGGAGGATATTAGAATTACTCTAAAAAGTGAGGAATTTTAATTTAGTTCAAAATTATCTTTTATAGACATTTTTCTAGTCGTTTTTATTCGGGTTTTTATATTTATATGAAAAATTATAAAATTTAAAAAATTGGTATAAAATTTATTTTTTCGGTTTTTCCTTTTTTAAATAGCAAAATTAAGATTTATATAAAAAATTTATATAAATTGTTTATAAAATTTAAAGATTTTTTTATAAAATTAAAAAATTTCTTTTATAAAATTTATATAAATTCTATAAAAAATTATTGAATTTTTTTATAAAATTTATATAACTTTTTATAAATATTATACAACTTTTTTATAAAATTTATATAAAAATTTTATAAAAATTTTTATAAAATTTTTATAATTTTTTTTATATATAGTTAAAATTTGATTTTCTCTTTTTTAAAAAAAAAATTATAAAAAATATTTATTCGTTAATTAGTTCAACACAAATCAAGATTTCAAAATATTATAAATTGTTGCCAACCAAACATGCTTAGGCATTTGAAATTCTAGAATTTAGAATTCTTAGGAATTTTAATTTACTAGAATTTAAAATTCTAGAATTTCAATATCTTGAACCAAACGGCACCTTACTTTCTTTAGGGAATATTGGACCGTAAATTGTAACGCATCACAAAATCAAACCGTTTCTCTCTTGGCTATATGGTTTATTAGCTAAAAACCCGTGAATTTCACGGGTATTTTTAAAGAGCTGCTATATAAATAGTTCATGACTTATGTATTACGAAGCATTATTGTTAGGGTTTACTTCGTTCAACAGGGTAAAGGACATCAATCAATAGCATACCTACGTACCAATAAATGGTTACTGGATATCACTTGAAGTCGTGTAATTACTTTCCAAAGAAGATTATTCGACCTTATGCCCGGGTTAACACGAATACCTCCTTGGAATAAAACCAAGTGTTAGTTCTTGTTTTAGGCATAATTCAAGAACTCTTTGCGTGTAAGTGTTTCTTGTTTTTTGTGTTCAGTACGTCTCTTCATGCAAGTGTTGATCACTATTTATAGTGATCTTATTCCTAAGAATGTAACTCATAGTCAAAGGAATAATGAGTATTAATCAGTCTCTTAATCTCATTATTTCCCACATAATTACATAGTGGTCACATGACCAGAATAATAGTCATTAAGTCAATTTTAAACTCCTTATGAAACGGTCAAAGAGGTTACAAAGATAGCCCACCCACTGATGACCAAGCCGCTGACAAGGCAAAGCCTAGCCGCTGACAAGGCAAAGTCTAGCCGCTGACACATGCAAATCTAGCCGCTGACACAGGCAAATCCAGCCCCTGACAAGAATCATCAGCAAACCACTATATTGAGTCCAGGGAGGTCAGAGACTTAATGGGTGTACACTCCGTACCTCCAAACCCATTTACAAGTATGACCATATCCCACAATTGCATTAAATTTCCAAAAATCTTCCCCAATTTAGTACAATTCCTTTTGCATGAAAATAAACTTTAACAAAACCAATGCATAGTGAAAATGTCCTGAGGATTGAATTTCCATCTTAGTACATCACTTCAAATATTCGAGAATCAGGGTGTTCTAAGAATCGAACCCTTCAACTACTTTGAATACCTGAAGATAAAATACACACAAGTTTTCAAACACTTAAAACGCTCCTGACACCATACAAGCCATGTGTCCATATCCAGTTCATAAATGTTGTAAGAGCCAAAGTCCATGCTCCTTGAGGCGCCGAAACCTCAACATTTACATAGGTGGTTCCTTTTTAGTTCATGCTCATGCTTAAGCACTTTTTCAGAGAAATAAACCTTTAAGAAGTTTATAACTTCATCCTCCTTTCCGCAGGTACAAGCACATCTTTGGGATGATATGTAAAATATGTGCTTCAGTCCTTGAATATTCAGCTTTCCACATTGAACTCAACTCCTAAGTTTCCTTATGAGGGAGTTAGGTGTCCTAGCATTCAGTGACTAGTTAGGACATTAAACTCATCCCTTTAACAGACTTTAAAACCAAGTCTCTAGCCAATCCCTTCGTCAAGTGACCAGCTAAGTTTTGTTGAGACCTCAAAAACTCTATTGAAATCACCCCATTCATAATTAACTCACGAATCATGCTATGTTTAACACCTAAGTGTCTAGACTTACCATTGTACATTTGGCTATAAGCCTTAGCCAATGTAGCTGCACTATCACAACGGATAGATATGGGTGTCATAGGTTTGACCCACAATGGAATCTCAAGAAGCAAATTTCTCAACCATTCAGCTTCTTTACCAACAGTATCTAGAGCCACAAACTCAGATTCCATTGTTGAACCAGTAATGCAAGTTTGCTTCTTGGATGCCCAAGAAATTGCACCACCACCAAGAAGGAATACCCAACCACTTGTGGATGAATTATCCTCAGTATTGCTGATCCAACTTGCATCAATGTAACCTTCCAACAATGAAGGATATCTCGTATATGACAAACTATAATCCATAGTTCCTTTCAAATAATTTAGTACCCTTTGAATAGCTTGCCAATGATGAGTACTAGGATTACTAGTGTACCTACTCAGATTACCCACTGCAAATGCTATGTCAGGCCTAGTACTAGTCATGGCATACATCAAGCAACCAATCACCCTAGAATACTCAAGCTGGGAGACAGCTTGACCATTGTTAGACATCAGTTTCTCACTTGTATCCATAGGTGTACTCACTGGAGTACAATCAAAGTGACCGAATTTCTTCAGGACCTTCTCAATATAATGAGACTGAGAAATTAAAGTACCATCACTTTCATGTTTAATCCTTATGCCAAGGATAACATCAGCCTTCCCCATGTCTTTGATAGAGAACCTTGATGACAAAAACTCTTTGGTTAAATCAACCCGAACTTGGTCAGTACCAAATATTATCATGTCATCAACATATAGGCAAATGATGACTCCTTTACCAGATTCATCAAATTTGCTATATACACATTTTTTAGCTTGGTTAAGTAAATAACCATTAGACAAAACCACTTCATCAAACTTTTGATGTCATTGCTTAGGTTCCTGTTTGAGTCCATATAAGGATTTAATCAGTTTACACACCTTACCTTCATGACTAGGCATGATGAAACCTTGAGGTTGGTTCATATAAACCTCCTAATCTAGATCACCATTCAAGAATGTTGTCTTCACATCCATCTGATGAATAATCGAATTATGAATACTTGCCAAGGCAATCAACATTCTTATGTTACTTATGCATGCTACAGGAGCATAAGTATCAAAGTAGTTTATCCCTGACTTTTGTCTAAAGCCTTGAATGACTAACCTTGCCTTGAGGTTTTCAATAGTTCCATCTACCTTCATCTTTCTTTTGAAGATCCATTTGCATCCAAGTGGATTGCAACCTGGAGGTAGATCAACCAACACCCAAGTGTTGTTGCCCATGATGGAGTCCATCTCATCATTGAGTGCTTCTTTTGAGAAAGCAACATCTTGGGACTTCATTGCTTCATCAAATGTTTTGGGATCATCCTCAACATTAAAGCAATAGTAGTATTGGTCAGAGACCTCATCCCTTGTTCCTTCAACTAAGTATAGTTGAAACTCAGGCCCAAAATTCTTTGGAGTCCAATGTCTTGTGATTCTTCTAAGCTCAGGCTTAGGTTGCTAAACCACAATCTCATCAGTGACCCTTTGAGGTTCCATACTTACTTTGGGATTATTGATTGCCAAGAGTAATAATTCATATGGCAAACGATTTGCAATTTGAAATGGTGTTATATGAGGCTAGAAGCAATAGAAATATTATTTTTTTATAGAAGGAAAAAAATTAATAGTTCACGAGTGATAGGCAATTTAAATTTTTTTTCCATCAAGTTTCATCAGAATTCATTTCGAGTTGTATATGTGAATTAATTTTATACAAACTAACTATTTGTCAGGCAATTATTGCGAGAAGAGAAAATGCTTTGGTACCAAAAGTTGTATCAGCCAGCGTGCTACACACTGTGTGCGAAAGACATGTCCAGTTTGACAGAAAGTATGGTAACTTCAAAATCACAGGTTTGTGCAATCCGGTTTCTAAAAAAACACATATTGGAGCTATGTGTGTGCAAGTCTATTGACCGAGGTTATCGTTTAGTGTGGCTTTTTAAGCAACTTTAATTTACTAGACAGTCTACACAAATACCAATGGGATAGGGCTTTCTAAGATGAGATAATTATCGACAGTTATAAGTAGAGGTGACAAAACGGGCGGGCAGGCGGGCCAAACGGGCGCGGGCTAAACGGGCACGAGCAAAACGAGCGGGCGAAACGGGCGCAAGCTAAAATGAGAAAAAAGACATATAAAAACGTAGAATTAAAAAAATAAAAATACTTGTTTAAAATCCGGAGATAAAAACTAAATAGAAAATATCCGCCGAGTAGCCTAATTAGTGTTTTACATGTGCGCCCATTAAACCCATAAGTTTCGTACATATGCGTTCGTTTAGCCCATTAATAATAAAGAATGGGCAAAAAATGGTCCATCCTTTTTTGAAAATGAGCAAACCCCATATTTATCAAAATGGAAAAGATTTGACACCTCTAGTTATAAGGGATTAGGGGTGTCAAATGGGTTGACCTGACCCGACCCGACCCGAACCCGATAAGGTCTTATAGGGTCGGGTTAATTCAGGTCTAACTTAGCTTATCGAGTTTATCGGGTCAACCCGATAGACCCGATAACCTTATGGGGTCGGGTTCGGGTTTTAATAAATTTGTTATCGGGTCGACCCGATAAACCCGACAAGCTACAAAACCCATTTAAAGTCTATATATATTTTTAGTTGGATCCCCTGTTTCGCCGTGTATTGGTTCGTCAAAATTCGTAATTAGTATAAGTTGGCGCATAAAATGTGATAACTTGCCTTTTTTTGTTTTGATTCCAGTACATCCTCGTTTATACCAGTAGGTGACTATTTTCATTTTTATGATTTGAGGTCAAATAGGTTGCGTACTGTCAAGAAAATTTAATATACATTTCAACTAAGATTTCTATTATTTTCGTTATATATTATAAAAAATAATTACTTATATCATGTTTATTAAATATGTAAGTTTAGTTGATATCGCATTGTATTTTACAAAAATAAAGTAAATTATGATATAAGAAGTATGTAACCCGATAACCCGATAAACCCGACCCGATAACCCGCAACCCGATAGACCCGAACCCGATAGACCCGATGTCTTATAGGGTCGGGTTGCGGGTTATTTTTTATTTTATCAAAACCCGATAAGACCCGACCCGATAAGCCCTAAACCCGACCCGATAACCCGTTTGACACCCCTATAAGGGATGCTTGAGATTTTTAATCAAGAAAACACGATATGATTTGGAATATAAAGGTTCAAACCCACAAAGTAATTCTATGAGAAACAGCCATAGAAAGTTAAACTACGAGCTGCTATAAACAGTCAGTCATAATACCTGAATCAAGGGTGTTTGGTACTAACTTTATTAGTTGAGTTCAAGTTTGTTTGGAACTGTCTTAAATAGATGAACTTGGGGGTCTGCGGGTAAAAGAGAGATGGTATGATGCAAGTCAAGGTGGCATCCGAGTTTAATCGCAGTTTTGCACGACTTCTTCTGCAGGTCGTCGTCAAGTGAGACTGAAGAAGGATGTCACCTGAAAACCAAATGGTCGCTTCTTTTCCTTCACGAAAAACATTTGTACTACACATGTCTTGCTAAAAGCGAGCACAACGTACCACAGTGGAGCTCTAATCTGATTTATGTAAATTTTTTGGTAGGATGTCAGATGCATTTACAGATGATGGGAATGTGTCGGTGAAAAGAAATAAAAAGTGACCCAAGTAAGTATATCAGAACCTTGACAAGCATTACAAAAATCTTTCGGATTTTACGCATCGTCTAAAATTGGTTACTATAATGTACGTTTAGGTGCGCGCTGTGTTATTCCCATATCAATCCATAACACAAGATTTAGTTGATATTTAGAGAGAGATTGAGAAGAAAGTAGAGAGAGAAACAAGAGAGAATTTGGAAGGTTAAACACTTTAGAGAGAGAAAGTAAAATGGTAACCAACACCCTCTTCCACACATGGAAGAGGGTATATATACCCTTGGCATTTGGGCTGTGGGTTTAAGTGACTTGGGCCGGGCTTGGCTTTGTCTTGGGCTTACACCTCTAACTTAGACAATATTAGCTTAAAGTCCAATCTCGGTTTTCCCGACTAACCTATTACAATATACAAGACCATTTACGACTAAGATGGCCTATTACATTCTTGTTCGGCTATATAAAATATAGGGTTAACAATCTCCCCCAATGTATCGGTCATCTTAAAAAGCTTAAAAAGAATAAGATGATTGAGTGAATACATTCTTGTAGAGGAGATCTTCCTGCTTTGGTCTTGTATCTTGGTCTTGATCTTGTTTGTAACAGCTTTGTTCCTTCATGCCTTGTGATCTTTATTTTGAGCCTTTGTCTTTTGACTTAGAGTGCTTGAGACCTTCAGTCTATCCTTGATAGTGTTCATCTTGTGCTCTTGTGACAAGATGACCTATTACATTCTTACATTCTTAAGTATCTTGATTATCGCCATCTTGTGCTCTTGTGACTTCTGAATCGACATTGGTTACACCGCTACGCCACCTTCTTGATATGCATCAATATATATAGACACGGATGAAATGGCTTTGAACATTTCACCCTAACTCGGTAGCGTTTTACCTTCGGTCGGTGAAGACCGTTAGATGGTATTAGATACCGTACCTGTGATCGGGTAGATTCGATTAAGAACCTCCTTGACAGGGTTTCCCGGCGGTAGTAGCCAATTCTCTTTACTCGACCGTCTCAAAGCAGACTGCGAACGTAAAGAGTGAATCATAAGGATAAATTATCCGTCTGATTAGAGTCGTCAATTCAGATTTCCTGGAACAAGTTTTATTCTAAAAGAATCGCACCATTGTTGCTTTCCAGTTTGTCACAAGCTTGATTCATAGAGAATCTTGCGAGTCACCTACCGCAGTGCTGTTTGATGTTGACACTGGAAGGATTTCCATTCGTCACTATGAGCACTAAAGAGTGTCACTCTGAATGTTCTGGCAAGATCACACAGATTTTGTGAAGAAACCTGGAATCAAGATTGAATCAATTAAGAATCCAACCTTAGTTGCATTCCAGTTTTCACAAGTTTGATTCGTATTGAATCGCACAAGTTACCTACCATGAGCTTGTTTGATGCTGGCTCAAGCAGGATTTTCATCTTCATTGTGAATCGTATCACTCAGATGTTCTGGCAATATCACAAGGATAATGCGTAGGACTCGATTGTATCCTAATGAGATGATAGATAGATCTCGTTTGGCTCTAGACTCAATAAGTGCATTTTGGTAATCAGAGGCTGGAGCAGACTGCCACCTTTTCAATATTAACTAACTCAGAGTGAGAAAGTCAATAGATACGTGTTGATCTCCGTGACAATGAGACAAGTTTCTTTTGAGAGAAACTCGAATGGCTGGGGAAGGGTTGTGCATCGCATCACTGGGTCCATGACACTTGTCTTCGATAGACGTGTTAACCCGGTTTCTGCCTAAGTTGCATAGAATATTCAACTCCTTCAATGCTTACCAACACGTCATCACTAGCACCTTGTTGTGATTGTTCTAGTGCTAGCTTAATTAATTGGTCCGCATTCAGCTTCATTCAACTCCATCTTTCCTAAGGACACTATTTTTAGCTATGGAATATCCTTGGGTAGATCCCTCCGGTTCTGGTTGGATCATAGGACTTAGTTTCCTATCCTAAACCACCTTTTGACTCCATCGTTCCGTCGTGGATAGTAGGTTGTTTTGAGTATAGATCGTAACCATAAAACCATTAAAAACCATTCAAAGTGCTTGATAAAAATCAAAACTTTTAACACTTGAAAGTTTTACATTTCCGAAAAGCTCCCCCTACACACATGCATCGATATACGAAATGGTTTAGCATGTGAAAGAAAGAGTTGTACTTGAGTCTTTTAGATCACATGTTGCAATATATTACATTTTAATCACATTTTCTCCCCTATCTCTAATATAAAAATATCATATTAGAGATACCAATTGATTAAAATATGACAATTTCTGAAAACCGATTGGGAGAGAAACATGTGTGCACGCATGAATCATGGAACTTTTTCAGTCGGGATGCTCCCCCTCAACAATATATGTGTGTCTTGTAACAAAAATTTGACAAAATTTTGGAAAAACGACACCACAAAATATGTTGAGGTACGGAGTTGAGATACCTCATCCGATATGGTATATTACAAATGACAGTTTTAGACCGTTTTCGGAATGTGTTGGATACATAAAATATGACAATTTCAGAGATGTACCCATCAACATTAAAGGCTTGATTTTAAAACGCTCCCCCTCAAAGATTGATCAAAATAACATATACATTTTTGAGATATAAAAACCATATATGAGGAAGGGAGTGTTGAACACACAATTTTGAAAGATTTAGAAAAATCTTTTGAGAAATTCTTGAAAATCGTGTTCAACGGTTTTAAAATAATCAGGATAGAAGACTTATCGTCTATTGCTTAGGGAAAGCGCATTGAAACGTACACGACCCTTTCGGGTCCGTTTTTCATGAGCTCAAAACTTTGATTGTTTTGTGACTAGCTCATGACCGAGAAAAATAAATTTCTCGTTGTGGAGGATAAGTTATCATCCGTGATAAACTTTCCTTAAGTTGAAGTTCGAGTTCTAAGCTGACATTAACTTAGAAATCGTTTTTCATGAACTTAAAAACTTTGAATGTTTTTATGAGAAGCTCATGACCGAGAAATATGAATTTCTCGTTGAGAAGGATAAGTTATCGTCCGAGATAAACTTTCCTTAGTTGAGGTCCGAGTCCTAAGCTGTGATGCGCTTAGAAGTCATCAGAAAGAATATCAAGCAGCTTCATTTGCCAAGACCTCCAAGTCTTCTGGAGTCATATACTTCATACCAAGACGGCCAACGAGATACTGAAACCTATTTTGAGATAGGGCTTTAGTAAACAAGTCTGCGATCTGGTACTCAGTTCTGACTGTGATGTGCTTGGTACGGGAGTGCTGAACCAGATTGCAAGAGATGGCTATGGCCGACTTTGAGTCACCATACATAGGTATTTTATTAAAGTGGAAGCCATAATCTGTGAGTTGAGTTCTCATCCAGAGGACTTGAGCACAACACGCGGATAGAGCCACATATTCTGCTTCAGCTGATGAGAGCGAAGTGCAATCCTGTTTCTTTGACGACCAGCTCACAAGCTTGTCTTCCCCTAGAAATTGTACGCTACCAGAAGTGCTTTTACGACTATCAAGGCAACCTGCGTGATCAGAATCTGAAAAAGCTGTTAGATGAAAACCGGTTTCCTTCGGATACAAGAGTCCCATGTGAATGGTATTCTTAAGGTACCGAAAGATCCGTTTAACCTCTTTGAGGTGCTTTGAGTAGGTCTGGCTTGATATCGTGCACAATAGCATGTGGCATGATGAATATCAGGCCTGCTGGCTGTGAGGTACATAAGTCACCCGATCATACTGCGATATCGCGTTTGATCTACGGGATATGAGTATAAGTCAGCGTCTAGGGATTTGGTCGACAATGGTGTACCAACGCGAGCACATGAGGTTATACCATTCTTTTTAAGTATCTCTTGAGCATACTTAGCTTGGTTAATGAAGATGCCACGTGGGGATTGATGAATCTGGAGGCCTAAAAAGATTTTTAGCTCCCCCATCATTGACATTTCAAATCTGTTGTGCATTAATTTTCAAAACGTTTTGAAAGTTTTGGGTTCGTAGAACCAAAAATAATGTCATCAACATAAACTTGCACCAGCAGTATGTCATCCCCATATTTATTAGTAAAGAGAGTAGGATCAATAGAACCTTTGGAAAATCCTTTGGAGACCAAGAAGTTTGATAGTTCTTCGTACCATGCCCTTGGAGCTTGTTTAAGTCCATATACAGCCTTGTTGAGACGGTAGACTTTGTCAGGATGAGGATCGATGAATCCTTTCGGCTGATTCACATACACTTCTTCCTTCAAATGACCATTGAGAAAAGCAATTTTAACGTCCATCTGAAAAACCGTGAAGCCCTTATGTGCAGCATAAGCAAGGAATATCCTGACTGCTTCCAAACGAGCGACATAAGAGAATGATTCATCGTAGTCTATGCCTTCTTGTTGACGGTATCCCTTAACCACAAGACGAGATTTGTTTTTGATTATGGTTTGTTCTTCATCCCGTTTGTTTTTCAGATCCATTTGAAATCTAAAACTGATATTCCATGGGGTCTGTCAATAAGTTCCCAAACATTTAGGCGTTCAAACTGATGAATTTCGTCTTGCATTGATTCAATCCATGCATGATCAGTCATGGCTTGTTTGATGTTTGTAGGTACAGTTGAACTCACGGTGAGTGCATACATACACACATCACCATCGGTTTCGAGTTGTCTGCGTGTTCGAACTGGTTGTGAAGGATTTCCAATGACTTGCTCCAATGGATGATCACGTGTCCAATGGTGAGTGGATGGATATCGTTGGTAGAATGTATGCATGTTGGATGGATCAACATGTTGAGTAGAAGACTCGCCGACTTCGTGTACCGGTGTACCGAACGGATTGATAAATTCTTCTTCGTCAGGTTGTGCATCGACTGCTTGATTGTTGTTTCCTCCTTCAGTATTGACGGTTGGTGATGTTGGTTGTATGACAGTTTGTTGAGTTTGTTGAGTATCCAATGGAATAGTCTCCTGAGCAACGGTTGCTGAAGTAGAGGCAGTTGTGTCTTGTTGATTTTGTTCAAGTGAATCAACAGTATTGACAGCGGAAGGATTTCACACAACTTGATTGTTTCCATAGTAATATTCATCAAACATTGGATCATATAAATCAACCAACTCATTCATTTGTGTCGAATCCGTCGAGTCTGTTGTAGGAGTACTTTGTTGATATTCTTGCACGGGACGTACACTGTTTGTGTAGGTGCCATTGCTGGACATTGAGGTGTGGGACTTGAGCTGTTGTGATCAAGTTCCATCTGTGGCGATTTGTCAAGGTTCACATGAATTGTTTCGAAAATAATCTTTGTTCTCTTGTTATAGACCCGATATCCTTTCGACAATGTAGCATACCCCACAAAAATACATGCATCACCTTTTTCTTTCATCTTGTCGAGATTCTCACCGTCTTTAAGAATGTAGCATAAAGATCCAAATACGTGAAAGAATTTGACAGTCGGTTTCCTGCCATTAATGATTTGGTAAGGTGTCTTTTCATGTCTAGGGATGACGAGAGAACGATTCTGAGTATAACAGGCAGTTGCAATTGCTTCAGCCCAGAAGAATAGTGGTAATTTTGAAGCAGAAAGCATTGTTCGAGCTGCCTCAACCAAAGTACGGTTCCGTCTTTCGACAACGCCGTTTTGTTCAGGAGTTCGAGCAATAGACGTTTGATGTTCGATACCTTCTTCTTGAAAGTAAGATTGCAATGTCTTGTTCAAAAATTCAGTACCCCTATCCGTTCTTACGGTTAAGACTTGAGCTTGAAGATTGCGTTGTATCATCTTGAGAAAGTTTTTGAGAACCTCTGGTGTTTCATCTTTGGACCTTAAGAAGAAAGTCCATGTGTATCTAGAGTAATCATCAACAATCACGAGAATATACTTTTTCCCGTTAATACTCTCTACACGCATGGGACCACATAAATCCATGTGTAGAAGTTCCAATCGTCTTTTTGAGCTTGGGGTAGTCTTTGTTTTGAAAGAATTCCGTTTTTCTTTCCCCAACTCACAAGAAGAACAAAGATGGTCTTTGACGAATTTTAACTTAGGAAGACCGGTCACAATATAATTCTTCGAAAGCAAGTTGATGGTGTCAAAGTTGAGATGTGACAATCGTTGATGCCATAACCATGCTTGAGAGGATGAAGCTTTAGCCATTAAGCAAATTGGATTTGTTGAAGATGTGTAATACGAGGCTTTTAACTAGTATGAAAATTAAAGTTCGTTTCTCGGTATCTTCTCGAATTGATTTCCGGTTTAAGTGTGACTCAGTCGTTCTTGGTAACGAAAAGGGAAATGTTTGGAGTAGTAAGCTAATTAAAAATAAAGACTAGAAACAATAAAAATAAAGACGGTAAAAAGAAATAATAAAAGAAAAAAACTTGACGGGAAATTAATGACGAGAAATTAAAAGGCAATCTTAAAATTAAATAAGGCAAACTTAAAATTAAATGCAAGTAAATTAAAAGTGCGACTAAGGAAAAGGCGGAAAAAATAAAGTTTAAAACTTAAAAACATAAACTTAAAATAAACTAAAACTGAAATTACAAAACTAAGAAAAAATGCTCATTCGGAAAAAGTCTTTCATCCGGAATAAATTGATTCATCCGAAATAAGTCTTTCATCCGGAATAACAGATCATTCGGAATAAATGTTTATCCGGAATATTCCCCTCATCAGGAATAATTGCTCATCCAGAATAAAGGTTCATCCGGAATAAACATTCATTCGGAATACGTTGCTCATCCGGATTAAATACTCACTCGGAATAAATCAGTTCATGCGGAATGTATGGCTTCATCCGGAATGTTGGTTCATCCGGAATAAATGCTTCATGCGGAAAAAGAAGTTCATTCTGAATAAATAACTGATCCGGAATAAAAATTGGCTCATGCGGAATAAAGGCTTGATTCGGAATAATTATAAGAAAAAGCTTCGTCCGGAATAAAAAGACTCATCCGGAATAAATGAAAGAAAATGCTTTGGTTCGGAATAATAACTTGAAAACGTTGGTTCGGAATAAAAGTATTGATTCATAATATGGGCAAACTAAATAGTGCGAAGAACAAGGAAAAAATAAAGAGAACACGAATTCAATCCAATCTAATCAAAATCAACCAAAAGATTAAACCAAACTAATCAATAAACATCTAACAATCATAAAATAACAATCCTAATCAATAAAAATTAACAATTATAACCAAAATAATCAAAACCCACTTGATCAAAACTATGAAAACTCAAGAAACATAAACATAAAGATAAAGATCAAGATCAAACAAGAAAGGTAGATGAGAGATTAACAAATAAAAGTAAAGATTCAATTAACATAAAAGTAAACTTACTTGAAAATTAAAGGTGCAAGACAAGGTAATTAAAGGTGCAAGTAATTAAAGCGCAAATAATTAAAATGGAAGAACTAGTTTGTCCTCTATCCAACAAATGAAACGAAATGAAATGGAAACTATTTATAGGGAGAAGGAGGGGAGGAAGGTTGGAAGCTTCCTCCTTTCTTTCTTTCTTGTCTCGTCTTTTCGTCTTTTAAGTTCTTCGACTTTATCGACTTTGTCTCGGGATTAATTGAACTCGTCTTGTAATTTCTTCATAAATTAGACTTGAGTTCTTCGGCTTTATTAAACATCCGTCTTTAGACTTTTTCTTCGATAAATCTTCAGAATAGGCCTTGGACTTTCGTTCTTTTTGCACTCTTGATCTCTTGACTTCGTCTTTTGTCTTTTTCTTCGATAAAAGCCCGTGTTTTCCTCCCTTTTCACATTTTGATCCTAAATCACAACAAAAACACAAACCACGCATAATTCCGACATTTACGACACAAAATACCCGTTTTGGCTTGGTTATTATTGTAATTAAGTGGTAAAAGGATGGGTGTTTACACACCTATCAAATCCCCTACACTTGACCATTGCAATGTCCTCATGCAATGCATTAATTACAAAGCAAGATTTACATTTTCCATCATAATCAATCCATATTAGCCTTTATTAAAGAGATAGAAAATTATAAACATTCAAAGGAAGAAAGTAAGTAAAGAAATCAAAGAGATACCTTAGGGTTTTGGAAATGTCATGAATGATCATCATCCTCAAGTTTTCACATTCTCCAAACCAAGCTTAAAAACGAGATCATTGTTATTATAAGTTAGCAAACTAACACGAACTCATGTGGGCCAATTATTTACTTAGACTCCCTTATTCCTAGGTGTATCTCTTATATTTTATTGTTGTCTTGAATGATCATGAGGATGCATTGTTGGCTTATTTCGATAGTTATTTAGGCTGAAAATAAAGTGGGACGATTTAATCAATAGTTAGCTAAAGGACAAAATCTTTTAAAACTGCTTCTCGGGACCTCATAAAGTTCATATCTTGGCATAACTCGCTTCGCGATTTGAGACCTTTCTCGGACCGATATTTGGCAGCGACTTCATACTTCAAATCTTGAGAGACGTTCATGAAATAATGGTCTTCTCTTCATAATAGGAATTTCTTCACTTGAAGTTTTGAGAGATTCTTCATATTTGGACCACGACTTCTTAATTTTTCTCCAATCTTTATTTTGGACTTTGATATACAACGATCCGCTTCCTTTCAGGACTTGGATCTATTCATCCTCATACCTTGCTAGGGTCTTTTCGGATAGACTTCTCCATGATCTTTTGGGGAGTACTTGCTTTTCGTCGTGTGTCTTGATCCTTCATATTGATTTTCGACAAATGATTCTTCACATCACTTTTGGATCTTTAGCAACAAAATGTAGCCCTCATGCCTTGTTAGGGCCTTTTCGGACTCGCCAATCTTCGCATCCCGCTTCAATAAGTTATGCCTTGGCTATGAACTCTAATTAATACCGAGCAACTTTTAAACGATCTTGTGCTAGAAGCTAAGTAACTTTTCAAATCGTACAACCTTATTTATTGCATATAAATTTATTAGCAAGCGATGGGAGAATAGGCTTATAATCAACTCACATAAATTCACGAAAGAATACCAAACTTATAATTGACTCTATCATCTCTCGTTCTCCACAATTTAAAATCTCAAGGAATGAGACTCGTGGATGCTTAGCCTATTAAATCAAAGTTTTGGGTTTTTGAGTCATCTATAGGATCTTGCAAATTCTTAGACTTTTTCAAGTTTAGAAATCGCATTTCAAAGTTCCCTTGATAAACAACTCTCTAGGATCAATTATAGGAACTTGCGAAAAGTTCTTGTTCTTAACCCGTGAGAGTTAAGACTTTCGCGTTTTAAAGCTCCCTATATAAAAGCATAGCAAAACTTGACTTAAACATGTTAAGGATACTAGCTAGAGTAAACTTAGATAAGTAAACTCGGGTCGAGTCAAAAGATTCACAACGTTTGAAAAATTAAAACCACTTTATTAAAAAGTTATTCTAGCAAAGAAAGAAAGTAACTATAACAAAAGAAAAACTAATAGGCCAAAATAGATTAAAATTTTTGAAAAATGTCGAAAAATCAAATTTCCGGTTAAAATGAGGACAAATACAAGGAAAAGGCCACTTAACTTCGATAGAAGTCCCCCTACACTTAATATAAACATTGTCCTCAATGTTTAAGCATATGGGAGTAAACTCCCCTACACTTAGGACATTGTGCACGTTGTTTAAGTCTCGCTAAGGAAGAGACAACTAAAGAGATTCCTATTTTAATATTGAGAAATATAAAATAGTGAATCGAAGAGAGTTTAGGATAGAACCGGGAAGACAGAGGAATCACGGGTCGTCAAAAGTCATCAAGAATGTGTCTTTGAAGCTCTAATCCCTACACATGATAAGAAAGAAAACAAGAAACCAACGAGGCTCCCCTACACTTATGATGAAAACAGATAAAGATAGATAGATAATTGGGTTGCCTCCCAAAAAGCGCTTGTTTTTGTTAACCGAATCACGAGCCTGACTCGTCCCCGAATTAAATGGTCCATGGGGAAGCCTCGAATGTAATACCGGGATCAAAGACCTTGTCCTCGTTCCCGGTTGACATCAACAAAGGGGAGGCGGGAGGATAAGTCTTAAATGGGAGAAAAGTCCTTTCAACATACGAAAAGTATGTGAAGTCGTGAGCCACGGGAGGTGGGGTGGGTAAAGGAATCAAATTGTCATCCCCCAAAGACAATTGATGCACAGAAAGCGGCAAAGCCGTAAGGTTAGCAATCATATAATAATCAATGTCACCTCCCGGGTCAAAGCACTCGTCCTCCGTAATAGTGGCTAAAGGAGTGGATGAAAGGTGCTCGGGAGGGGGACTTGGGACAATACCTTCCTGCAGCGAATTATCAAAAATAATATCCCCCTCCGTGTCATCATCATCAATACCCGGAGGTATTGAGTGAATGTCCATTTCTTCTAGCAATGGGTCATTATCTTCAACGGGCGGAATAGATGGAGGTGAAGACTCGAAAAGAGGAGGAGAAGTCAACTCTTCGATTTGAGCAATAAGAAGATGTACTTTCCGTAATCTGTCGCGAAGAATCACGTCTTCCACCTCATCTACAAGAGCACGTTCATCGGTGAACTTCTCGTAAGCCGGAGAGAATAAATCGTCACCGACCACATCTCCCGGTGGAGAATGAGAAATTTCAAAAGTGAAATTCTCATAGCGTGGAGAAAAATCGTCATCATTCGGATCGACCTCTTGCGTAAGAGCAACGTCATCCTCAGACTCCATAGCAGTCGGTATGTCATAAACCTCATCATCAAAGAATTTATCGAGACCAAAATCACTAATCTCACTCAATGAATCACCATCCTTAGATGCATTAGGAATATCGAGCGTAGGAGTAGCAACTTCAGAAGATGGGTTGAGAGCGTAGACATCATCGTCGTCATCATCGTCATAATAGACTGGACCATTCCAATTAGGAGTGACATAGTCGGATAACTCTTCCTTGATAACCTCCACATCTTTAAGAAGCTCATGAAGCAATTTTTCTTGTTCATCTCCCCGAGTATGTTCAATTAAACCAATTCTATCCCACGCTGTAATTAAACATTTTGGTGTAGAAAAGAAGGGAAAACGACCAAATTGGCTCAAAAAGGTGTTGGTGGATTTCAAGATTTCGTCACCATCAAGCAAAGGTTGCCTTTCTTGATGCAAGTCAGCTCAGATTTAAGCTAAACTTCCTAGAACATCATTCAAAGTAGTGAGTTGTTGGTCAAGTCTAATTTGCTGAGAGGATTGATGATGGAGGGTGTGATGTGGGGGCTCAAAGTTATACACACTGGGATGATAGCACGGAATTATCTCAAAGATGTTCATCGGTTGACAAGAAGAAGCATCGTGAGGGGCCCCACAAATATAGCACCACGGATATGGAGAAAAACCCGGTGAGTTTTGTGGATAGCTATTTCCATTTTCATAATTGAAACCCGGTTCTTGCCCATGATCATACGGGTATCGAACCGGACACGAAACATGCCAATGAGAATCGCTTCCACAATAGATGCAAGGGGGAATAAGAGGTGGATTAGAAAAGGACGAATTAGTCGAGTTGCACGATGGACAAAATCTGAATTGTGTATTGTCGATATCGTTTCCGCACCGCTCACATGTACACCATTGACATGAGTCGTTCCCGTATAATCGTCTCCCACACCCGACGCAATGGACATAAGAATCCATAAAGGAAAATATATAAGCAAGAAGAATATTTTTGGTGCAAAACTTTGAAAAAGAGATGCTTTTTATGATTTTTCAAATGTTTTTAGGATTTTTGAAAATTTTTGACACGAAAAATAACGTTCACGAGTGAACGGATCCCAAAAGCCAACGCGTCTCTCACAAAAAACCGTTAATCTTCACGAAAAGAGCCGGCAGCGGCGCCATTTAATACGAGGCTTTTACCTAGTATGAAAATTAAAGTTCGTTTCTCGGTATCTTCTCGAATTGATTTCCGGTTTAAGTGTGACTCAGTCGTTCTTGGTAACGAAAAGGGAATTGTTTGGAGTAGTAAGCTAATTAAAAATAAAGACTAGAAACAATAAAAATAAAGACGGTAAAAAGAAATAATAAAAGATAAAAACTTGACGGGAAATTAATGACGAGAAATTAAAAGGCAATCTTAAAATTAAATAAGGCAAACTTAAAATTAAATGCAAGTAAATTAAAAGTACGACTAAGGAAAAGGCGGGAAAAATAAAGTTTAAAACTTAAAAACATAAACTTAAAATAAACTAAAACTGAAATTACAAAACTAAGAAAAACTGCTCATTCGGAAAAAGTCTTTCATCCGGAATAAATTGATTCATCCGGAATAAGTCTTTCATCCGGAATAACAGCTCATTCGGAATAAATGTTTATCCGGAATATTCCCCTCATCCGGAATAATTGCTCATCCGGAATAAAGGTTCATCCGGAATAAACATTGATTCGGAATACGTTGCTCATCCGGAATAAATACTCACTCGGAATAAATCAGTTCATGCGGAATGTATGGCTTCATCCGGAATGTTGGTTCATCCGGAATAAATGCTTCATGCGGAAAAAGAAGTTCATTCGGAATAAATAACTGATCCGGAATAAAAATTGGCTCATGCGGAATAAAGGCTTGATTCGGAATAATTATAAGAAAAAGCTTCGTCCGGAATAAAAAGACTCATCCGGAATAAATGAAAGAAAATACTTGGTTCAGAATAATAACTTGAAAACGTTGGTTCGGAATAAAAGTACTGATTCGGAATTTGGGCAAACTAAATAGTGCGAAGAACAAGGAAAAAATAAAGAGAACACGAATTCAATCTAATCTAATCAATATCAACCAAAAGATTAAACCAAACTAATCAATAAACATCTAACAATCATAAAATAACAATCCTAATCAATAAAAACTAACAATTATAACAAAAATAATCAAAATCCACTTGATCAAAACTATGAAAACTCAAGAACATAAACATAAAGATAAAGATCAAGATCAAACAAGAAAGGTAGATGAGAGATTAACAAATAAAAGTAAAGATTCAATTAACATAAAAGTAAACTTACTTGAAAATTAAAGGTGCAAGACAAGGTAATTTAAGGTGCAAGTAATTAAAGTGCAAATAATTAAAATGGAAGAACTAGTTTGTCACTCTAGCCAACAAATGAAATGAAATGAAATGGAAACTATTTATAGGGAGAAGGAGGGGAGGAAGGTTGGAAGCTTCCTCCTTTCTTTCTTTCTTGTCTCGTCTTTTCGTCTTTAAGTTCTTCGACTTTGTCTCGGGATTAATTGAACTCGTCTTGTAATTTCTTCATAAATTAGACTTGAGTTCTTCGGCTTTATTAAACTTCCGCGGTTAGACTTTTTCTTCGATAAATCTTCAGAATAGGCCTTGGACTTCTGTTATTTTTACACTCTTGATCTCTTGACTTCGTCTTTTGTCTTTTCTTCGATAAAAGCCCGTGAAAGCCCTTGTTTTCCTCCCTTTTCACATTTTGATCCTAAATCACAACAAAAACACAAACCACGCATAATTCTAACATTTACGACACAAAATACCCATTTTGGCTTGGTTATTATTGTAATTAAGTGGTAAAAGGATGGGTGTTTACACACCTATCAATGTGTCTTGAAGAGTTACTATGTAGAGATCAGAACCACAAGAACCTGTAAGAAGGTCATTCTCATCGTAGTCTCTAACATAGCAAGTAGATTTCCGAAATGCCACTTCTAAATCCGCATCACAAAATTGACCAACCGAGAATAAATTGTGATTAAGTCCCTCGACGTAATAAACCCGTTTTGTAGTGATATTTCCTTGAACCAAATATCCATATCCGAGTATTGCAAACTGATCATTTCCAAACCGTACCGTACCCAGAAACTTCTCCACGAAATTACTGAGAAGCTTGAGATTGCCCGTCATGTGCTTTGTGCACCCAGAGTCCATTATGAAGAGAATTATCTCGACGAGCTGCATAAGAATTAGAAGACAATGTAGAGTTTGAAAAATGGGAGCCCTTGATAGAAGTGGGTTCCAAAATATTAGTAGGCCTAGATTCTAAAGGCAAGCTAACATTCATAGACCCAATTAAAATAGTGGTGGTCTTAGGTACCCATTTGTATCCGGGTGGTGTAAATCTGGAGTACCCCCGTTTACATGTCTTACTCATGTTCTCATAAAACTTCTTTAACATGTTTTGTTTACGCAGAGTAGTGGATTCTAACGCACTTAGTTTCTTAAGTGGTTGAGCAGTGGATTGGTTCAAAATGCTTGTGGGTTCTCTAGTACTAGTGGGCACAAGAATAGGCTTCCTAGTTCTAGCATTCACGCCATTATGATTAAAAGCACAAGCATCATGATTGAAAGTACGAACATATTTTCCACATTTAACACAAACAGATTCAACATTCGAAGTCTTAACATTCAAATTGTCATTACATGCAGTTATAGACGTTTTATTCTTAGAAAGTTTAAAATTCCTACGGTGGTCTTCTACTTCCAACTTCTTTCCTTGACTATTGTTAGGCATGACCTTATCTTGCATTCTAGTGCTCTTAAGTTGTGGTCCGCTAACGCTAGTAGTGGGGATTACTCCTGTAGAAGAAGACACACGGTGATTAGTTTTCCTAATATTCTCAAGTAACCGCGATGTTCCAGTTTGAGTGGGCTTAGTGTTCATCTTATACATTCCTGGTGCTATCACATTTGTGCTCTTATCATTTCCTATCTTAGGCAAAGTCTATGGGGATTGTCCCAAAACAGAGTATTCAGGGCATTTAACCGCATTCGGTTGACGAACGGCGGATGGTTTACCCAATACAGACTTTCCTTTCATTTTCTCAATGAGTTTTTGTAACTCATTGATGGCTATATCCCTTTCTTGTAGCTGAGCTTTCAAATCATTTATTTCGAAACCTTTTTCATTTAACTGACGAAACGAAGAAGCTGCCATTTCTTGACACTTTTTATGATTATAAGATTTATCACCTTTTTGTAAAGCAAGTTCAAGAGAAATGGAGTGTTTCTCAAGTTGGGAAAAACTTTTCGAAAGTTTGTTATATGACTGAATTTGTTTTGAAAGCTCTACTTCAAGATTGCGACATTTCTCGTCCTTTTCTGACACAAGACATGCTACATGACAATATTGATCAAGATCGGTATACACACCAAGTATAGCATTGATATGGTCAGCATAGAAATATTCCTTCGAAAGTCGATCAATTTCGTTAGAAAGTTGGTGTTCTTGTGTCTTTAACTTAGTTTGAAGAAAATCAACTTCATCTTCAAGAGATTTAACATAACTTAAATCAGTTAACATTTCCTCAGTGAGAGCTTTATAAAACATTTCCACGTTTTTTGAAAGATCATCAATTGTTGGAACAATGCATTGTTGAATGACGACTTGTACTTGTGGGTTAGGTTTAATATTCCAAATGGTATCCCTAGAAACTTTTTCATAGTCGATGACACCTTTGTACAAATTTAAAACCCCTTGTTTTATAAACTCAAATTGCTGAACACTTTTGCTTTTTTCATCCCATTTACGTTTCTCATCCGAAATTTGTTTTTCTAACAAAATTGATTGCTTTTTGAAACTCCTTTTTAAAGAAACTTTCTTTTGGGGTTCATCACTTGGTGGTGGAACACTATTATACATCTTTTGTTCTTTGGAAAGTTCTTTTTGAGGAACAAACTTAATATAATTATCAGAATCAGAAAGGTTTATTAAATCACTTAAGTTCGATCGACTTTCTTCTTGATGACGAATGATTTCGTCACAGTCCGGTGAAAGCATAAGAGCAAGATTATCAACATAACAACCGATATCATAAAGAGCGGGCTTGGTACTTTGAATTTTCTTGAGATATTCAGGCTTGACAAAACTCGTTTTCATATTTCTATTGAGCATATTCATGGTTTGAATGGACTAACCCGTTTTGTAAACATTGTTGTTTAACGTTTCGACTCTCTTTTCCAAATCAAGAATTTTTTCAATATCTTTTTCTTCACGAGTTTTATAAAGCTCAGTTTGTTCTTTGTTTACCGACTCTAACTCAGTTTTTTGGAGTTTATGTAGCAGCAGTTGTTCTTTAAGTTCCGATATCTTTTGTTTTGACATATGAATTTCGTGTGTTACTTCAGAACAATATTGTTCGTTGAGCACCTCACGTTCATATACCAAACCATTAGCTATTACAACTCGTCGATCAGCTTCTTTTACATAATCACACTCTTTAAGCCTGTCTATCTCCTCGGCTAAGGATGCGTTTGCTTGCTTCAAACTTTTATTAGCCTCTTTGTTTTCATCAATTTCACGTTTTAAAGAATCAATAATAGACGCAAGCAAATC
The DNA here is from genome assembly GCA_025667525.1 of Glebionis coronaria. Taxonomy (NCBI): domain Eukaryota; kingdom Viridiplantae; phylum Streptophyta; class Magnoliopsida; order Asterales; family Asteraceae; genus Glebionis; species Glebionis coronaria. The sequence continues at coordinate 500,421,470 of CM046878.1, read as the reverse complement.
ACGGTCCTCTTCCGAGTCAGTATCCTGAGTAGCATTTCCGTCATCATTACACATATGCTGTGAATCCGTAGAGATATTGCTATCCTCCGTGTCCATTACATACGTGTCATTGATGCTTTCGGGTTGCTCAGGATGCTGTCGTTCATTAGCAAACACATTATAGTTATCATGTGATGGTACCTTTTCAAGTGGCTCAGAATCATAGATGGGTTCAGAAGTATCAGCAGTCTCTGGGATCACTTCTTGAATCTTTGCCATGTATACATAATGTGCCTCCAACTCTTGATCATCGGCTTCATCATCAGTGTCATCACGACAGTCAACTTCATCTGCTGTGAGTGAAATCCCTGCTTCTTCTTTCTTACACAACATCATCTTTTCCTTGTGATATCCCGAATCCTTAACCCGTTTTGGCTTCTTACATTCCCTAGCCATGTGCCCAAATCCCTTGCAGTTGAAGCATTGAATCCTAGTCTTTTGCACAACCGGAGTGCCTATAGTATCTCTAGCCCCAACTTGATTCGGCATTCTCTGATTATCATACTTAGCATCACGATCATACCTAGGTGCATGATCAACTTCCTTATATCTAGCATTTGATGATGATCTGAGGTTGTTGTTGGTAGGTTTGTAGATCTTCTTATAAGTTGTGGTGAGTAAAGACATGAGTTCTTCAATCTTCTTGTCCCTTGAAGTTTGTTCATCATCAATGTCTCCATCTGACTCGGTGTCATACTTTGGAGGTGGAGTGGGGACAATTGATTTTGCTTTGTTTCTAGAAGTAGCTAGAGGTTTGGTGGATGAGCTTGATGACCTTGAGGAATGTGTAGGTGGTTGTTGACGGGGAACGGGTTTTGTAGAAGTAGCAGCCACAAAAGCAATAGAGTTCGCAGATCGTTCTGCCTTTTTAGCCCTAAGTTCATTCACTTCATTCTGATGTTGTTTCAATATATTATAAAGTTTGTGGTAAGATATAGTCTTGATATCCTCCCTTTGTTTGACAAAAGTCACAAACCTTTGCCATTCCGATTTGAGTTGAAGTAGAAACTGAACATTGGCATTATGATTGGAGATGGTGCACTGATTTCTGACAAGCTCATTCATCATTTTGTAGAATCTCGAGTAATATGAGTCAATGGATTCACCATCTTCGGATGTGAATTTTCCAAACTCCCAAAGCAGATTAGTCTCGAGATCTTGAACATTGATCGACTCACCTTGCTTCAGTCGATGAATTGCATTCCACATTTTCATAGCATTAGGACATGCATCAACCGTGGAATAGATATCGTTATCAATCCCAGTGAGTATGTAGTTGACTGCATCAGCTTCAGCTTGGAGGAGTTTCTTTTTCTCTGCAGGACATGTGTCAAAATTCTCCATAGCTCGTGTAGTTGATGAAGTACCATCCTCTGCTTGTGTAGTCAAGGGTCTGAATTCAAAAACTAGAGGTGGGTTCTCAAGGCAATGACGAAGAGCGGTTCGGTTCTCCTTAGTGTCGAGAAATCTTAGGAAGCGAGATCTCCACTGAACGTAGCAACCGGCAGTGAGCACAGGTGGATTTCCATTGCCACCTTGTTCCAGACGAATTTGATTGGCCGTTGCATTGTTGTTGTTGTTATTTGACATGGTTATTACTTGTGAATGGATTTGGATCTTAGTGGATTTGTTGTGATGAGGTGTGGTTTAAAATTTCGAAGTGTTCCGAGAATTTTCAGTCCGACAATTAATTCCCCAGTCCGCCAAAACGGTAAGCCAAAAAATTTTGTATCGCCAAATTTCGAAATTGAGTTAGAAATAGCCAAAAACTAGTAGGGAAAAAATTTGATTTTACTTGAACTAAAAATTTTAACTCTTTTTTTTAATAATCTTCGTGTAAACAATTATCTGAGACTAGTCTAGATAGTGGCTAAGTCTAATAAGTACAAAAAAAAAATAGATGTCCATCGCAATACCCATCGCACTCTTAGATCGTAGTCCTTGATCGTACTCAGATCGTAACGTTGGATCGTAGTCAGAGATCGTAACGTTGGATCGTAGTCAGAGATCGCAACGAGTGATCGTAGCCTATGATCGCACTCCTTGATCGTGGCCTGTGATCGCACTCCTTGATCGTGGCCTATGATCGCACTCCTTGATCGTGGCCTGGTGATCGTACTCTATGATCGTGGCCTGGTGATCGCACTCTATGATCGTAATGAGTGATCGTACTCTGTGATCGTAGTGAGTGATCGCACTCTATGATCGTAATGAGTGATCGCACTCTGTGATCGTAATAAGTGATCGCACTGTGTGATCGTAGTGAGTGATCACACTGTGTGATCGTAGTGAGTGATCGTGATATTGGATCGCAAGTAGAAACCCCCAGGGTTTATGCAATCGCGACAATCAGATCGTACCAAGGAATCAAAAATACCCCTTTTCTCGAATAGTACTAGAACACAACAAATTCGAGATTTTTAGCCTAAAAATGAATCAAGCACCCAAATTTTTTGTGTTTTTAACCAAAATAACAATACCAAATCGCTACCAATAGTAAGTAGATGATTTGTATCAAGAATAAACCATAAAAACACCTAAAAAAAATTTGGTACGAGACTTTAAGAGCACGATATGCACGAAAAATCAAGAACACAACACACGAATCTTCAATCACCTATCCACTATAGGCTCTTGATACCAAATGTTATTCCCATATCAATCCATAACACATGATTTAGTTGATATTTAGAGAGAGATAGAGAAGAAAGTAGAGAGAGAAACAAGAGAGAATTTGGAAGGTTAAACACTTTAGAGAGAGAAAGTAAAATGGTAACCAACACCCTCTTCCACACATGGAAGAGGGTATATATACCCTTGGAATTTGGGCCGTGGGTTTAAGTGACTTGGTTCGGGCTTGGCTTTGTCTTGGGATTATGCCCCTAACTTAGACAATATTAGCTTAAAGTCCAAGCCCGATTTTCCAGACTAACCTATTACAATACAAGACCATTTACAACTAAGATGACCTATTACATTCTTGTTCGACTATATAAAATATAGGGCTAACACGCTGCAATATCAACAATGTAATTCTTGACACGGTGTCCAAGGTTTTGCATTTACCGCCCCCGAAAAGAAGACGTTAACTTAACGGTTTCCAAATTTGGGTCAATAGTAAGAAAATTTAGACTATGCGTAAAAAATACATTAACTTAACGGTTTCCAGATATTACACAATACTAACAGTGTATGGAGGTGTCCAAGGTAATAAAATCTATCTTTTTAGTTAAAAAAAATGTCCAGCTTCATCTCTTTATCTAACGCTTGCCCATACCTTTTTTAGAGATGTACAAGTGAAACCGTGATTGTTTTCAACCTTAATCATTGAATTTTACTAAGAAAATTTGTTCTTGATTCAATTCGAATTGATTACTAGTTTAAAACGCGTGACTCAGTCATCTTTTCGTGAAAAGAAATATTTTTGGTCGTTGTTTAAAATTAAATTGCAAAACTTAAATGTAAATGGTAAAGTAAATAAAGCTGAAACTGATTAAAAAGTACTGGTGAAAAATTAAGACTTTAAAAGTAATTAATTAAATGACGCGAAATTAAAACTTGACGAAAAGTAAATTTGACAATTTAATAAAAATGAAAACTTGAAATTTAAAATAAAATAAAACAATTAGATTAAAACTTTAAGAAAAATGGCGGGAAAAATAAAGTTTAAAAACTAAAACAGTGAACAAAACATAAATCTGAGAAGCAAAATTCTGACCTAATTCGAAAAGGGAAAGGGTAACCTAATTTGGAATATGCATGCAGAACGTAGTTCGGAATCCAGATTTCCCACCTAATTCGGAATAAGGTTGTTGTGGGTATAGTTCGGAATCCACGAATTCTTGACCTAATTCGGGAAAAAGAAACCCACTCCTCGTTCGGAATCCTTGTCCTATATCTAGTTCGGAATATCAATGCTTCACCTAGTTCGGAATCTTTGTTCTTGATGTCGTTCGGAATACACATTCATACCATAGTTTGAAATCCTTGGATCAAGATCTAGTTCGGAATGTTGCTTTTATACGTAATTCGGAATAACAAGTTGCACATAACTCGGAATAAGAAAAATCTGACTTAGTTCGGGAAATGACAATTCTTCACTCAATTCGGGAAAAGGGGAAGCACCTAGTTCGGAATAACTTGATACTGGACCTAGTTAGGGAAACTAGGGTTTATAGATAACCCGAACTAGAAACAATTTAAGCAAAAACTAAAATAAGCTAAAACCAAAATAAGCACTTATCTAAAAACTTAACCAAAATGAGTTTAAGAAAAAGCAAATAAGCCAAAATTTAAAAACTTTTAAAAACACTAAATAATTAAAGTATTTAAAATCAACTTTTTATAAAATAACTTTTAAAATCACTTAATTAAATATAAGAAAAGCACACAATAAGCTATAAAATCAATAAACGAACACAATCAAACACATAAAAACATAACAAATAATCTAATAAGCATAACAATAAGCAAATAATCATAAAGATTAAGCAAAACAAGAAAGATAAAATGAGAGATTAATTAAAACTTGATTAAATTTAAAGATTTAACAACACAAAATTAAAACCTACTTGAAATTAAAGACAAGAAATTAAGATGACAATATGAAAGTGCATGAAAGTAAAATGGAAAGACTAATTTGTCAATTTAGCTAGACCTCCTAATGACACACTAGGAGGGTATTTATAGGGAGGATTAACATGTGTTGATCTTTTCTTACTTTTCTCGTCTTTTCGTCTTTATAAATTCTTCGACTTTTTCGACTTTGTCTCGGGATTATTTGAACTCCTCTTATAATTTCTTCATTTATTAGACTTGAGTTCTTCGACTTCATTAAACTTTCGTCTTTAGACTTTTTCTTCGATAAATCTTCAAAATAGGCCTTGGACTTCCGTTTTTTTTGCACTCTTGATCTTTTGACTTCGTCTTTTGTCTTTTTCTTCGATAAAAGCCCGTGAAAGCCCGTGTTTTCTTCCCTTTTCACATTTTGATCCTAAATCACAACAAAAACACAAACCACGCATAATTCTGACATTTATGACATAAAATACACGTTTTGGCTTGGTTATTATTATAATTAAGTGGTAAAAGGATAAGTGTTTTCACACTTATTAAATCCCCTACACTTGACCATTGCAATGCCCTCATGCAATACATTAGTTACAAAGCAAGTTTTACATTTTCCGTCATAATCAATCCACCTTGGCCTTTATTAAACATAAGACAAGTAAAAAGATCAAAGACTTACCTTAGGGTTTTGGAATGTCATGAATGTTTATCACCCTCAAGTTTCACGTTCCCCATACCAAGCTTAAAAACGAGATCATTGTTATTATAAGTTAGTAAGCTAACACAAACTCATGTGGCCCAATTATTCACTTAGACTCCCTTATTGTATCTCTTATATTTTATTGTTGTCTTGAATGATCACGAGGATGCATTGTTGACTTATTTCGATAGTTATTTAGGCTGAAAATAAAGTAGGACGATTTAATCGATAGTTAGCTAAAGGAAAAGATCTTTTAAAACTGCTTCTCGGGACCTTATAGTTCATATCTTGGCATAACTCGCTTCATGATTTGAGACCTTTATCGGATCGATATTTGGCATTGACTTCATACTTCAAATCTTGAGAGACGTTCATGAAATAATGGTCTTCTCTTCATAATAGGAATTTCTTCACTTGAACTTTTTGAGAGATTCTTCATATTTGGACTACGACTTCTTCATTTTTCTCCAATCTTTATTTGGGATTTTGATATACAACGATCCGCCTCCTTTTAGGACTTGTATCTATCTATTCCCATACCTTGTTAGGGCCTTTTTGGATAGACTTCTCCATGATCTTTACGGGAGTATTTTCTTTCCATCGTGTGTCTCGATCCTTCATATTGATTTTTGATAAATGATTCTTCACATCACTTGGGATCTTTAGCAACAAAATGTAGCCCTCATGCCTTGTTAGGGCCTTTTCGGACTCGCCAATCTTCGCATCCCGCTTCAATAAGTTATGCCTTGGCTATGAACTCTAATTAATGCCGAGCAAATTTTAAACGATCTTGGGCTAGAAGCTAAGTAACTTTTCAAATCGTACAACCTTATTTATTGCAATTAAATTATTAGCAAGCGATGGGAGAAAAAGCTCATAATTAACTCACATAAATTTATGAAAGAATACCAAACTTATAATTGACTCTATCATCTCTCGTTCTCCACAATTTAAAATCTCAAAGAATGAGACTCGTGGATGCTTAGACAATTAAATCAAAGTTTTGGGTTTTCAAGTCATCTATAGGATCTTGCAACTTCTTAGACTTTTTCAAGTTTAGAACTCGCATTTTAAAGTTCCCTTGATAAACGACTTTCTAGGATCAATTATAGGAACTTGCGAAAAGTTCTTGTTCTTAACCCGTAAAGTTAAGACTTTCGCGTTTTAAAGTTCCCTATATAAAAGCCTAGCAAAACTTGACTTAAACACGTTAAGGATACTAGCTAGAGTAAACTTAGATAAGTAAACTCGGGTTGAGTCAAAAGATTCACAATGTTGAAAAATTAAAACCACTTTATTAAAATTTATTCTAGCGAAGAAAGGAAATAACTATAACAAAGGTAAATACAACTAGGCCAAAATAGATCAAAAATTTTGAAAAATGTCGAAAAATCAATTTTCCGGTTAAAATGAGGACAAATACAAGGAAAAGCCCACTTAACTTTGATAGAAGTCCCCCTACACTTAATATAAACATTGTCCTCAATGTTTAAGCATGCGAGAGTAAACTCCACTACACTTAGGACATTGTGCACGTTTGTTTAAATCTTGCTAAGGAAGAGACAACTAAAGTGATTCCTATTTTAATATTGAAGAATATAAAATAGAGAATCAAAAGAGTTTAGGATAGAACCGGGAAGACGGGTACACGGAATCACGGGCCGTCAAAAGTCATCAAGAGTGTATCTTTGAAAGCTCGAATCCCTGCACATGATAAGAAAGAAAACGACAAACACATACGAGGGTCTCCCTTACACTTATTATAAAAACAGATAAAAAGGATAGATACTGCGGGTTGCCTCCCGAGAAGCGCTTGTTTTTTTTAACCGAGTCGTGAGCCTGACTCGACCTTGATTACAATGGTAAGAAGCTTGAAGAATATCCACCGGGATCAAATACATGGTTTTCTTCCATCAAATAGCATAAGCTTAAGCCGAACAAGGCAAGCCAAAGAAGAGTAGTTAAGGTTCCCTTAAGTAGAGATTGAGCACAGTGGTAGACAGTATGATGCAGTGCAAGCATATCTCCATTAGTTCCAAAAATCTTTCCTTTTATTTCATCAGATGGATAGTGAGATGGCTTAAAAATTGCAATACCGGGATCAAACACCTTTTCCTTTAGGGGAAAATAACACTCAGGCTCAGTAGAATTTGAAGAGGATCCGCCCATAAATCTTACAATCTCATCCTCAGAAGGTGGATAAAGAGGTGTCAAGACATAGGTACTACGGATATTGGTGTCTTCCGGCTTCTTCTCTTTTGAAACGGGTTTCTTTATATCCGAAGGAGGATGAAGAACATCATCAAAGTCCAAAGGAGGAGAATCATTCTCATTGGGGAAGTAAATATTAAGGAAAGTAGCAAAGTCTTCCTCAAATGAGTAGTCATCCAAAGTAGGATCAAACATTGTTGGTGGAGGATCTTCATCAAAAATAGGAACAAGGTCATCATGTGAAGAATCACTCGAAAGAGTATCAACATCATCAAAATCATCATATGTTGGCATGTGTTTATACTCTGAAGCAAAATCATCAGAATCAGCCATATCAGAACTAGAATCATCATCATAGTCATCATAGGTTGGTGGAGACTCATAAATTGGTGGGGGATCCAAAGTGGAGAAAGAATCATGAGAATCATCCACAGGGTCATGAAAGAGTGGATTATCATAGCAAGACTCGAAAAGAGGGTTGTTGTAGACGACAAAATCATCAAGCTTTATACTTTCACAAGTATTTGTATCAAGCTCGTCTTGAAGCACATTAATTAAATTCGCTGATTCTCTTCCATTTGATTTGTTTGTGATCTTCCCCATTTTAAACACTTGTGCATCATTCCCGACCCTTAGGATTAGTTCACCTTCGGCAACATCGACTAAAGCTTTTCCGGTTCTCAAGAATGGCCGACCAAGTATTAACGGAATACGAGGGTCCATTTCATAATCAACAACAACAAAGTCGACCGGAAAAGTGAAGGTACCAACTTTAACGAACACATCTTCGGCAATACCAACGGGGTAAGCGAGAGTTCGATTTGCTAGCTCAAGAGTCATCTTTGTTGGTGTAAGATCGGGTAATGATAACTTTTTCCAAACACTTAAAGGCATCAGATTAATACTTTCCCCGAGATCGGCTAAGGCAGTAAATTCTTCGGTTAGGTTAAAAGTACATGGTAGCACAAAACGACCGGGATCTCTAAGTTTTTCCGGAAGTTCTTTAAGAAGGACCGCATAACAGTTTTCATTCAATCGAGTATTAACAAACTCGGCCATCTTCTCCTTCTTATTAAGCAATTCCTTAAACATCTTAACAAATTTAGGCATTTGGGCTAGAGCTTCAACAAGGCTAAAGGTGACGTTCACTCCCGAAATCTTTTCCAAAAAGTTTGTCACTTGAATGTCATCCTTGGTAAGCACTTTGCACTTGTCTAATCGAGAAGGATAAGGGATATTAGGTTTAGGTGGTGTAGGTGTAGAAGGTGAAGGTTGGGATGTTGAAGATTTAAAGGTGGAAGGTGGGGTTGGTGAAGTGTGTTTCTTGGGTATTTCTTCATTAAGAGGTGGAGACGGTAATGGATAACTAATACTAGGCGTGGAAGTAGGCGGGATAAATGGTGGTGGAGGAGGTGTATATGGAGTAACTGGGGGAGGGGTAGATGGTCCTACTAAAGTTGCTCCACTGCGTGTAGTAATAGCACTCACATTCGCTTTTGGGTTGGTGACGGTATTAGAAGGAAGAGAGCCCAAAGTAGAGGGTTGATTACTTTGAAAGAAACTAGCCATCATATTCTTTAAATCATTCGTTTGATTGCTCAAAGAAGTTTGCATATCATGTCGAAGCTCGGTTCTAATATCATTCCCTTGTTTAGTGATATCACCTTTCAAGTTAATGATTTGGCTTTGAAGATTCTTAACTATCTCTCCTTGGGTCCTCATGAAAGCTTCAACATCATGAGTGATGGGTGGTGCTTGTTGAGCTAGTGGGTGATAAGGATTAGAAGCTCGAGGTGGGTTTGGATTGCTTCTATTGTAGTTGTTGGGGTTGTGTTTTTGAGGAGAAAAACCGGGTGAAAGAAATTTGTTAGAACGGTAACTTAGCAAGTTACGATCACCTTGAGGTCGGGCTTGATAGCTTTCCGTTGAATAGTTACCATGAGCCGCATACACGTTTTCCGGATTGTCATGAGTAGAAGGACAATCAGTGTATGAATGAGGACCGCGGCAGACCTCACAAGAAAGTGCTACATCTTTAACTTGTTGTTGTTGTTTCGTAGCTATGAGAAGAATATTTTTGTTCATTTCGGCCATCATGCGGGTGAACTCGGTCATCTCGGTGTGTGATAAAGTAGAAGAAACATTGACTCTCGGGTTATTCCTTGAAGATGCGGATGGATCCTATTTTTTGTGATGAGTAGTCATGTTCTCTATAAGCTCTCTACACTCCTCGGGTCTTCTTTTCATAAATGTGCCACCGACGGCTGCATTAATCGTATCACGATCACGAAAAAGTTAAACCGTTGTAGAAAGTATCAATTAAGGTGACGGGGAGCATATTATGATTAGGACATCGATTGATCAAAACATTATAACGTTCCCAAGCATCGAAAATGATTCATCAGGTTCTTGTATAAATCCACTGATTTGATTCCGAAGGCTCGTGACCATGGATGGTGGAAAGTAGCGCGACAAAAATCGTTGAGTCATCTCGTCCCATGTATGAATTGAATTCTTTAGAAGATGATCAAACCATTTTTCGGCATGGTGGGATAAGGTGTGTGGAAATAAATGAAGGTGAAGAAAATCCATGGTAACACCGGGAAATTTCATGCTTTGAGTAACGGTAATGAATTTGTCGAGGTGTTTGTTGGCATCATCATCCGGTAATCCGCGAAATGGACAAGTGTTTTGAACTTGTTGGATCATGTGATGCTTCAACGAAAACTCTGGAGCCGTGATTTGCATCGGCGCAATCGGTCCTCCTCGTCCATTCATTGTTGGTTGACAAAGCTCTTCCATTGTACGAAGGTTGGGTTGAGGGCCATTGTTGTTATTATTCATGTTGGGGTGAGGTGGATTATTGTTGTTGTGCACACCAGCCATATCTAAGTCTTCAAGAGTCTCGGGCCCAGAATAAGACGAAGATCTAGTACGCATACACCTGCAAAAGAAAAAGAAAAAGATACCAAAGAAATAGAGAATATATTTGTACTTGGAAAAATAAAATCTTTTTGGTGCAAAACTTTGGAAAAAGAAATGCTTTTTATGATTTTTTAAATGTTTTTGTATTTTTGAAAATTTTAAATTTTTATGGATTTTTGAAAACTTTTAAGTAAGAAAAATAACGTTCACGAGTGAACGGATCCCAAAATCCAACGCGTCTCTCTCAGAAAACCGTTAATCTTCACAAAAAGAGCCGGCAGCGGCGCCATTTTAATAACTGAATTTTACTAAGAAAAATTGTTCTTGATTCAATTCGAATTGATTACTAGTTTAAAACGTGTGACTCAGTCGTCTTTTGGTGAAAAGAATTATTTTTGGTCGTTGTTTAAAATTAAATTGCAAAACTTAAATGTAAATGGTAAAGTAAATAAAGCTGAAACTGATTTAAAAGTACTGGTGAAAAATTAAGACTTTAAAAGTAATTAATTAAATGACGCGAAATTAAAACTTGACGAAAAGTAAATTTGACAATTTAATAAAAATGAAAACTTGAAATTTAAAATAAAATAAAACAATTAAAATAAAACTTTAAGAAAAATGGCGGGAAAAATAAAGTTTGAAAACTAAAACAGTGAACAAAACATAAATCTGAGAAGCAAAATTCTGACCTAATTCGAAAAGGGAAAGGGTAACCTAATTCGGAATATGCATGCAGAACGTAGTTCGGAATCCAGATTTCCCACCTAATTCGGAATAAGGTTGTTGTGGGTGTAGTTCGGAATCCACGAATTCTTGACCTAATTCGGGAAAAAGAAACCCACTCCTAGTTTGGAATCCTTGTCCTATATCTAGTTCGGAATATCAGTGCTTCACCTAGTTCGGAATCTTTATTCTTGATGTAGTTCGGAATACATATTCAGACCATAGTTTGGAATCCTTGGATCAAGACCTAGTTCGGAATGTTGCTTTTATACGTAATTCGGAATAACAAGTTGCACATAACTCGGAATAAGAAAAATCTGACTTAATTCGGGAAATGACAATTCTTCACTCAATTCAGGAAAAGGGGAAGCACCTAGTTCGGAATAACTTGATACTGGACCTAGTTAGGGAAACTAGGGTTTATAGATAACCTGAACTAGAAACAATTTAAGCAAAAACTAAAATAAGCTAAAACCAAAATAAGCACTTATCTAAAAACTTAACCAAAGTGAGTTTAAGAAAAAGCAAATAAGCCAAAATTTAAAAACTTTTAAAAACACTAAATAATTAAAATATTTAAAATCAACTTTTTATAAAATAACTTTTAAAATCACTTAATTAAATAAAAGAAAAGCACATAATAAGCTATAAAATCAATAAGCTAACACAATCAAACACATAAAACATAACAAACAATCTAATAAGCATAAAAATAAGCAAATAAGCATAAAGATTAAGCAAAACAAGAAAGGTGGAATGAGAGATTAGTTAAAACTTGATTAAAATTAAAGATTCAACAACACAAAATTAAAACTTACTTGAAATTAAAGACAAGAAATTAAGATGACAATATGAAAGTGCATGAAAGTAAAATGGAAAGACTAAGTTGTCAATTTAGCTAACACCTCCTAATGACACATTAGGAGGGTATTTATAGGGAGGATTAACATGTATTGATCTTTTCTTCCTTTTCTCGTCTTTTCGTCTTTATGAATTCTTCGATTTTTTCGACTTTGTCTCGGGATTATTTGAACTCGTCTTATAATTTCTTCATTTATTAGACTTGAGTTCTTCGACTTCATTAAACTTCCGTCTTTAGACTTTTTCTTCGATAAATTTTCAGAATAGGCCTTGGACTTCCGTTCTTTTTGCACTCTTGATCTTTTGACTTCGTCTTTTGTCTTTTTCTTCGATAAAAGCCCGTGAAAGCCCGTGTTTTCTTCCCTTTTCACATTTTGATCCTAAATCACAACAAAAACACAAACCACGCATAATTCCGACATTTACGACATAAAATACACGTTTTGACTTGGTTATTATTATAATTAAGTGGTAAAAGGATAAGTGTTTTCACACTTATTAAACCTCCTTAATATCGTTGATGGGAAGGCGTTTCACTCTTTCTATAGGTATCTTACACGCTTTAGTAAACTGTGATTACTTGGTGATAACAAAGTCGTCTGTTAACATAGATCTAACCGGCCTAATAAAAAAGTTCTTCGTTCCCATTCCGTACATGTATTTATGTGTGTAACAAACTGGTTTCTTTTTCGTTGCTTTTTATATGTGTTGCAATCAACGTAAACCGACTTTCGTTCTTTTGCAGGACAAGTGGCTTTACTCAGTGATAGGACTCATAGAAGGGATGCAATTGATATTATAGAGAGCAGTGACTACTTGTGCCCCAAATGTAAGTTGTATTCCATTTAATACAATAAAAAAATACAATAGATCAAACATTAACATATAATTAACTCTTTTATTTGATTTTTTTCTAATTATAACTATTTGCAGGCCACGTGTGTGGTTGCTGGAAATCCTATAGGCAAACAGTAAGTCCTAATGGATATTGCGATTTGTGAATGCTAAGATTTTACCAATCATCGAGTTCGTGATGAATGGTCACTGATAAACTTCTTAGAGCTGAAGCAAAACCTGACACTATATATGTTCAGGATGAATAAGTTGCCTAAGGACGGCTCAATCCTTTTGGAGTCCTAAACGAAGTGCTCCTGACCAGGTGAGCTTTCAAATTTAATATATGCACACGACATGCCATCTAAATCAATCAGTTAGCAGGCTTGGTCTTCTTATGTTATTTTTTGACAACGTGCACATACCAGTTGTGGTTGGCGTTGACCATGTGGACGTTTTTCACAATAGATCCTCAATTCAACCAGCAAAGACGTGTTTTTTGACACATTCAGACCTGCAGATGAGGCTCTTTGTGGGTATATTGGATTGCAAACGAAGAATTTTCCGATTGCTTGAATAAGACAGGAAATGCAACTTTGATCTTATGTTTGCTTTTACAAGACATGGAAAAGAGAAATAACGGAAATCAGCCGCATTGCTTTTTAACTGATGGATCAAACATTGCGGCGAAGCGCGGGCCCAAGCCCTAGTTTAATTTTCATTTGTTAGATCTAATTTGAAAGTGTGAATAATAGCGTCAATTTCTTTTTAAAAACAAAATTGATATTTCTGAAAATTTGAAAATTTGAGAAAAAGTTCAAAAATATAAAAAAAAATCGAAACTCTGAAAGAAAATATAAAAAAAATCCAATATGAAAAATATGAAAATTTGAAAAAAAAAGTTCGAAATTTGTTTACGTTTCTTCAATTTTTAACGTTTTCTACAGTATTTTTACATTTTTGTCAGTTTTTACGTTTTCGTCCGTGTTTTTACGTTTTGTCAGTTTTTTACGTTATCGTCAATATTTTTACGTTTTCGTTAGTATTTTTACGTTTTCGTCCGATCTTGTAGGTTTGCGTCAGTACTTTTGCGTTTTCGTTAGTACTTTTGCATTTTCGTTAGTACTTTTGCATTTTCGTTAGTACTTTTGCGTTTAAGTCATTTTTTTAAGTTTTCGTTTGTGTTTAACTGTTTATACGTTTTCTGTTTGCTCAATTCCGGAGGAAACAGTGCCATGAAAGAAACAAAGTAACTCTTCTTACAGACAACTTTTATAAAACAAGCACCACCACCTTGTATCTATTATCTCTACTTGAGTAGTTGAGTTGCAAGTTGATTTATAATATATTTGGAGTCTTGCCTCTGCTACCTTCATTTCGAATTGCAACTTTCAACATTTAAGAGAAGGTCCACGCCAATTGCTGCAACTTGATCTGTCGAATATATTCACATAATAAGAAGGCGAGTCGGCCATTGACTATAGGAACGTTTACGCGTAAGGCTATGCAAAATACCAAAATGATAGTATGACTTTAGGAGTCAACTCTCTTCGATACCAATAAAACTTATATTGAAGATTTATATTATCACCTTGCAGACAGAGGTCAAAAGGTCATTTTTTTTTATCTTTGGTAGAAACGAACCAGACCTTATCTTGCTCCTGTATAATTCATTTAGATAATTAAGCTAATACCGTAGTTCAAAAGATTACTTGTTAAAAGCAATCCATCTTACATATACATTTTCTCGTTCTCTAGCTACAAACATGCTAGAAAATGCAGATGAAAGAATAGTTATCGTCACCATTCTGATATAGTTGATCATAAACTTAATTTTTGCTTATACGTGATACATTTTTAACGTTTATCAATAATTATTGGCTAGTTGGTTAGAAGTTATACTTAAATTTTTAGTTGTTCAGCCTATGGTTAGTTTAATCTCTATATTATATATGTTTGCAAGTATCTTAAGTATACTTACTTGCTTTAATATACTCGTGGTTAGTATAGTTATATAGATAGTTGATCATGGTGGTCCCTGAATTTTCACGAAAGCTGTATATATATAACGCACATAATGGCATATATATCAATAAACCATCCGCATTTTCAGCCTTCAATTGTATTCACTCATTTCTGTAATCTTGTTTTGTTGATGATCATCGATCGACTTGCTAATTTGTGGTGATCAACTCTTCGAATTATTGATACGTGCTCCGGAGACAAACCAACATCTGGCGGATTTTGACAAGCTAGGTAACATTCCTTACTTGTCAGTCAACTTAGTTTGCTATAACTTGAATCTATTATATATTTACCCGTCTATCATTATTTTATTTTTCAAAGTGAATAAATTTCTCTCTCAATATTATTTTATTTTTCAAAGTGAATAAATTTCTCTCTCAATACATCATGCTTCAAGAAAACATGAAAAACCCACCACAAGCTAAACAAATTACTTAAGTTGAAAGACAAGTATGACCCTTTTACAACCAGTAACTCCAGGGTAATACGTTGAAAAAAAAATTAAAAAAATAGACAGTTAGGTTCAGATTTGCTTTCAGATGCCCCATTAAGCTAAACAAATTACTTCTTACAATGCTATGGACTTCATAAAGCTTATACCAGTGACATGTTTTTATGCTAATATGTGAAATGACCCATATATTTTCATGGTTCAGCTACAGTCTGCAGAGTAGCTTTTATCCCCACTTATTTCAATAACTTGTTTATAAATAGCGTGAATCATCTCTAGTTTATTACATCATTTAATTTAGTTAAATTTTGGGAATTTTGTTTTGCAGTAAGCCCTGAAATCATCAAAAGTTAGCAAAACAGCCACTACTCGATTTTGATAGTTTAAGGTATGTCTATGATGTGAACTCAAAATTTAGCTGAATTTTTCTTAGGAGGATGAAAACAGGGACGGAGCCGGGGGGTTTCCGTGGGTTGCCCACAGAGCTATGGTTTATTTTTTTTAAAAACGTTGTTTTTCCTCAAATCCATCATAAATGCACCCGGTCCATCTAAATGTGTACAGTACAAAATTTATGCACCCAGTCATGTCCGGTCATGGCTTCGTCCCTGATAATATATACATGCGAGATAGCTAGAAAATTAGATTATAAACTGCATGCATATAATGCATTTACAATACTATGCACTGTTAGGGTTCCGATCTTCTGAAGGGCTTATATGGTTTTCTTCACACCATATAATGTATGCAAATCTTCAATATATATCTCCGTTGTATGAATTTGCTTAGGGTTAATTATTTAAGAACGCATCTAATGTACCATATTTTCTAGTTTGATGTAGTCATCTTTTTTTTTTCCTATTAAATACTCAAGCTTATGAATTTCGCCTTTTGTGTATTTTGGTCATGTAAAATGACCATTATATTTTGTTTCTCGTTGTCAATGGAGTTGCTACCAGGTATAAAGGTAAAACGACCATAGGATACACATACAAGTAGGATTTCAAAAGTTTTACGTTTCAATCGGGAAAAAAAATGACTACATGAAACTAGAGAAAATGTTAAGTTAGATGCATTCCTTCCTTGGTAATTAACCCATTCATTTATTGTAGAGAAATTGCATACTAATCCAAGAATACCATGGCTGAGCTGAATGAAGTGATAAGCCTTCATCGCACACATGAAGTTGAACCAGAACCAGAACCATCACAATCACAACCACAGGCACAGGAACGACAAGAAGAACCACCACATGCACCAGTACAAATAGAATATGAAATAACAATTGTAGAAGAACAAGAACTACCACACGCACTGGCACAAACAGTATCTGAAATAACACTCGCAGAAGAACAAGAACTACGAGACGCACTGGCACAAACAGAATCTGAAACAGAACTTGCAGAAGAACAAGAACTACCACAGGCACCAGCACAAACAGAATCTGAAATAACACTTGCAGAAGAACAAGAGCTACCACACACACAAGCACAAACGGAATCTAAAATAGAACATGCAGAAGACAAAGAAACAGTGGCACCAACTCAACTCAATCTCCCTCTTCAAGATCTTTTCATTAGTAAGTTATATATATTGCTTTGATTTTTATACTTATGTTTTAGTAGATAGGGTAGTATTGTGGGGTTTATCATCCAAACCAGCTTCTTCGTCTTCTTATCTAGTTTTTCAAAGCAGACAAGCAGTCTTTTTTTTTTTTAAACGGGATAAGTAAGAGAATCCTTGATAAGTAGATAAGAAGTTTCTTATATCATTGCTCTCTACAAGCCCCCCAAAAGAGAAAATTTAACGCCACTAAGTGGGACAAATGTGTAGCTATCAAATGTGCGTTTGAGTTTTTCGTTTAAAAATAGTTTGTTTATCTTGTAACCTATAAAGCATACGCCTGATTTTGTACATATTTTAGATGATGAAGGAAGAACAAATTTCATCAACATCTGTATTCCACTTTACGAAGCGTCAATTAAAGGAGAGTGGGACGCTGCACTAGCCATCTTTGGACGTCCTGATCAAGATTGTAGTCGTCTAGTAAAATGTAGCATCACTGATAATTGTGAAACAATGCTTCATGTGGCAGCATCTGCTCAAAGCGTCGAATTCGTGACTCATCTTCTTGTTAAGATGAAAGATGAGGACTTGCAGTATCAAAACAAAAGTGGCAACACCGCCCTTTGTTTGGCAGCTATAACTGGAAACATTGATATTGCTAGACTTATGGTTCCAAGAAACCGAAACCTGTTGACGATCTGTAACGGTGGCAAGGTGATCCCACTGTATATGGCTGCTTTATATGGAAATCGTGATATGGTGTCTTATCTCTACTATGAAATGGAGAATTGTGTATGGACAGACGATCATAAGAGATGGGTTTATCAGAAATGTGTTGAGACTGATCTCTTTGGTATGTATGTGTAGTTAGTTTGCTTTTCTTTCATAATAACACATTTCTAATCGAAGATAACAACTTTCAAATCATTTTCAGATATCGCACGACAAATATTTCGAGACCACACAGAACTTGCTCAACAAGAAGCTCAAAATGTACTTGGCATATTGGCTCGAAAGCCGTATGCACTAGATGAATCAAAGCAACCCATTATACAAAGAATCTTCAATTCAGGTAATCCTAAGTTTATCTAAAATTATTTATAGTTACGTTAGTGCATTTTAGCTAATCTAGCTACTTCGATACGTATTTTATTGTAACTTACTTTCCTTCATTTATTTTTTTTGCAGTCAGTAGTTTCAGTATGAGACATGCTGCAAACGAAAGCGAAGCAATGATTCTACTAAGAGAAATATTAGGAAGTATTCATAAAAAACCAATGCCTGAAGTAAATACAATACTTAGAGGCCCTGTGACTTATTCTATAGGTCAAAGTCAAAAGAAAGTTAAAACTTACCCATCTCGGGTACTTTTTGTTGCTGCGGAAAAGGGCAACACTAAATTCATAGTTGAGCTTATTCTTAAATATCCTGATGTTATATGGAAGACAAATGATGATGGAGTAAGTCTCTTTCACGTTGCTGTCTCTCATCGTCAACAAGATATTTACAAACTGTTATATGAGATTGGCTCGATGAAAGATTTAATAGTTGTACTTAAAGACAAAGACGAGAATAATATGCTGCATTTAGTTGGGAAGAAGGTAGAGAACAGCCGAATTCAGGATATATCGGGTGCAGCCTTTCAAATGCAACGGGAAGTATTGTGGTACAAGGTAACATATTATGAATAATCGCGCTTAATTTTTCTTTCTTTACACAGTTATTTTCTACATAGATTAATATTATTCATCAAAATAGCAAATGCCAAACGGGTTTTTAAACAAATGTAGTATAAGATCTTTTTTTTATCAAACTAATCACCAAATTCGCCTACTTACTTTGTGAACTATTTAACTTTTCTTCCTTAAGACTATGTTTATCCATGACTCTACCCAACCGGTTGGGGATGTAAAAGACAAAAAAAATCAATATTTAATAAAAAAAAGTACATATGAGGAAGAAGGATATAGCACGACCCGGTCGTATGGTGACTTCCAGGTTGCGATCTGACCTTGCCACGTGTTATACCATGAATGGTCTATCAATCTGTAGTATTTAATTTACCTTTTTTTGATTTCCTTCATGTCTTCATCTTTATTACTGGAACATAGTGAATGTTTCATTCATTCACTGATAAAATGACATGTTAATTGGTTTTATGTGAGAGATAGGGAAAAGAGAAAACATTCTTGTGAAGATGATCTTTTGGTTGGAAAATAGGAATGGTTGGTGTGAAAATTTATTACCCATATATAAATAAATAATTAATACGAATATTATATAATTATGATTTGTGAGTACCGTAGCATACTCATCAAATATTCTTTGTAACGATGCATTTATATTTTTCTTTTTATATATTTTGAACATATGATTTGTTTTTACAAAATACTCAAGATAACTCAACTTGTAAATTATACTTATCGATAATGTTTTAAGGTAAATATTTTTTTAATAATTCATATAATTTATATTAAATCTTATGTAATTAAATTAAATAAGAAAAATTTATATTATATGATAGTTTGGGTTGGGTTGGGTTGTTGATAAATGGTAAAATAATTGAGATTTGTTGTATGTGTTGGTTGTATAAGTGAAGGAGTGAGAAAATAATATTTTAATTGGAGATTGGGTTGTGAAAGGTTGCGAATAAACCTAGTCTAATTACTGTACAAAATAAGTTTAAACAACTTTCTTGTGTTAATTCATATTTTAGCTTTTTGCAAAGTCTGAGTTTTTACGCCATAAAAATATTCTCTTTGGATTTACCTAAAAATGTACTCGTAACTATTTACATGTCTTTTTTTTTAGTTTGGTGTTGCTTCCTTTTTTCTTAGTTTTTTATAAAAGAAAGCTACACAAAATTAAGAAAAGTGACAAGTTAACTACATTTCCAAATAGTATCCCTACAATCACTTGTCCCGTTTTTTTTTTCTAAGGAATGATGCAACAAGATTGTTAGTAACATAAGTCTTGGAAATTGATGGTCATTTTGATATAGGAATGTAATGCAGTTATTTTATAAACAGTGGTGAACATGTTTCATATTTTTTCCAACAAGAGTTCTACACAGAGGAAGTTAATTTTGCAGTTCTTGTGTTGTAGGAAGTAGAGTCTATGATACCGCCTTCTTATCGAGAACGAAAGAATAAAGATGGCCTAACACCATATGAACTATTCACTAATACCCACAAAGATTTGCTTTCTGATGGCGAGAAATGGATGAGAGGGACGGCAAGTAAATCCATGTTGGTTGCCACACTAATAGCCACCATAGTATTTGGGGTCGCTTATACAATTCCAGGTGGGTATGATGAAAAGCTTGGTGTGCCCATCTTCCGTCACAATGTATTCTTCCTAGTATTCGTTGTCCTGGATGCTATTTCTTTAGTCTTGTCTTCAACTTCAATCCTTGTTTTCTTATCCATCCTTACTTCTCGGTACTCTCAAGAGGATTTCATGCATTCTTTACCCAAAAAGCTTATGGTTGGTCTATTAATGCTTTTCCTCTCGATAATAACCATGATGATTGCTTTCAGTGTCAGCTTCTACGCGCTATACCGTCACACTTTTATCATTATAGCAGGTTTTATTAGCCTCCTTGCTCTTATACCTATCATTGCATTTCTCAAACTACAATATCCTCTTTTAAGGGACGTGTATAGCTCAACACATGTTTCGAAAAATCTTTTTAAACCGAAGAGACAAATGCTTTACTATCGAAATCCAAGTGTGTAACAGATGCAGTTCTGAATTATTTAAAGTACATTTGAGTTATCTTGTATTGTGTTAACTTATTTTTCTTGTTGAGGTCGATTTGTATTTCTCTCCTTGTGTGTTTCATGTAAAACTTTTTATGTTATTTCATTTGGTTCTATGTATAATAATTTTTGATTTTCTTGTTAGCTTTTACCCACCCATTGTTGCAATTTCAACTAATTCGTACATCGAATTACGCCCTACAAATCAATCATATGGAATGGATAATTAAGTACTGCTAGAATTTGAATTTAGAATGGGTATGTTCTTGAATAAACAAGATTATGGCCTTATGGGAAAGAAAATCTAAATAAAAAACCTATATACTTCGATGGTTTTTATTTTAACAGAAGCTACAATTCCAGTATACCACTCATATATATATCATTTGTATTCATTCTTATATTCCAAACCTATCAAATAAACACACTGGTATCCTTAATCTTTTATAGGACATACAACCTCCTAAAAAATAAGATCGCCATTACGTTGATAGTTTGATTTTCTAAATGCTTCCAGCTTTGCAGGGACTAATGTAGTTTTCAAATGTTGGTTTAGTTCAATGTTGAGTCCTCGCAAACAGGACCATATATAGGACGCGCCTTCCAGGTGAGATGTAATAAGTTGTAGACAAATAGGCGAAGGATGGGTACTAAATTTGTTACTGTGGCATACCTAAGATCTGTTCCATGTATTTCAAGGTCTTTCTGGACCAACATCAGAAACTTAATGAAATTTCCTCCAGGTTTTTACCTAACGTGATTTGTGAAGACTTACTTATCTAAAATAACAACCTACATGTTGAAGTTTGATTTAATTCTCACTGGCCGTTGGAAGTTTGAATAAGTGTAAGTTTGAATAAGTATTTTTTGGCTAGTCTTACGCCACTAAGAGTCAAGGTTGTTAGAGATTTTGTAGGCTAATAAGTCTTTATCTTCTTTTCGTACCGTTGCATTGTAAAGCCTATATATATAGGCCTTTTTATCATTCAATAAAACCATCAGCACTATTGATCGACGTCGAAGTACCGGTCAAAAATAAACTTAATTACCTTATATTAGATAGGGTAAATGGGTATCGATCCACGAGGACTATGTGGTTTTAGTTTAAGTTTTGAGGTGATCACTGATCAATAAAGGTTTTGGTTTTGAAATCTGACAACTAAAATACTTTTGATAATAAAAATGCTGATTAAGAATTAAAATAATTATTAAACTAATAGTAAAGCTAGAAAAATAAAATAAGATGTAAACAATTAAAAGAAAAATGCAATCCCTTCCAGCTCCTAATATTTATGGTTGATCACACTAATGGATTATTGAAACTTTTTAGAACCGATTACAGAGATTATTTTGACTTAATATGAATGAATTAATGTCGGCATTTATTATGTTTATCAACGACTCGCAATAATAAATCTTATATTAATCCAACCAATAATTATGTTTTAACAATTTATTTAGATACAATTTATATTGATTATACGACATCTTTTTTTTTAACTAAATAAAATAAGTATGAATCGTTAACTAACAATAAATCGTCTCACACAAATAATTAAACATAATATTAAGTCAATCAAAATAATTTATAAATAAATCATAAATCAATGTAATAAAAAATATGATAACCCAAAAGTAATGATCAAACCATAAATAAAGTTACCGGAAGGAATTACAACAAAATTAGCCGGACATCGTGGTGTACCCGAGCCACTTAATAATAACCCTCATTGCAATAAATCTCCACTTCAATTGACTTTGACCCACTGTGATTGTCTTTTTCCCAACTATCACTTGTCTCTTTTCTTTTTGGTTAATTGATGTGTTCACTTCCAAAAAGGACAATTGATGTCTCCTTATTTTTTTAATAGTCGACTCCACCAAAGTGCCAATTCTTTTTTTTTAGATCGCTGCGTCAAGATGGTCCCAAAATATGCGGCTCTCCCAATATATATATACTCCTCCGTCGGTTATCAATGGGCATTGGGCCCAAGTGGGCCAAAACTATATATATATATATATATATATATATATATATATATATATATATATATATATATATATATATATATATATATATATATATATATATATATATATATATATATATTTTTAACATATAATAACTTTGGCCCAATAAAAAATAATCCAACGGCAACAATTGCTCGAACGAAGCCCGGACAAATAAAAGATAACCGAAAATATCGCGACGCGCTCAAATCTTTTTCTTTAATATTTTTTCTTCATCTATCAGCGCACACAATGTCTTTTCTCCAAAAAAATTAAATAAGCGGCCATTTTATTCCATTTCGCTCGTAACCTACATAACCACAAAACACACTCAAAGTACATATATAACGAAAAATAAATATATAATTATACTAAATTAACATGCTATGAGGTGTATACAAAATACACCGATTAACTCCCCTCAACTTAACTTTTACCGTCTCGTGTAAAAATAAAATAAAAATATACAAGCATGTTAATTTCATAACTTTTAATCATACTATTGAAATTTAATCAAAAAAATCACATTCAACCTAATACACTAATAACCATCCTACATGACAAATAATCCAAAATGATTACCAATATTTTTGTCCTTCTTAAACACTTAGCATAACCATTCCCATTGATTCCATTTACTTTATATTTCATATAATTAACCATGTGTCCAACGTACCTAATGCACACCTATAATCAATATAAACATTAATCTAAAACAAGAGGTAAGAATATCGTACACCTTTTATGACATTGGAGTTTTTATACCATAAGAGCACATCATAAGCCATCATACTTTAGCTTACATACTTCCATTTTTTTTTTCATCATTTTTTTACTTTTTTTTTTCACTTTTTTTTCATTTTTTTTTTTTTTTAACACATAAGCTCTTCTTTTTAGCCATTCGAGACCGTTTCTTATACAAGTCATCCCGAACGCTTTATACACTCCTTTTAAGGTTGATATAAAGACCAATTATTCAGAAAAATGAATATCTATCCTATAGGTGCATACTACGACACATTGGCACATGAGAACCGGTTAATTAAATCTGTTTATTTAAATGGGAACAGTTATACGTTGTGCCTACTGGTACATCACATCATGGAGTTATCTACCACATAGTATAATTATACAATGCACTAAATTAAACTAATCTTCCTAATTTCATTACAACAATACAAGGATTGAGTTATTTCACATAAAATTGTCTCAGCTAAGTGCAATGCTATCCATCATAAAAATTGGCGTCTGACCCATGCTAACAACTAAAGTATCACCTTGCGCGGGTGATGAATCAGATAGGCAAGCCCAGCATATGACTACCACCAATAATTATGACAGTTCTCCAACTCTTTTCGAAGGCCACCGTGCGCGGGTGGCGAGCCGAATAAGATCAATTCTAAATGTCCTAACCCAACTATTACATTACTATATTTCATATTATTCTATTCAATTTTTTACTCGATCTAAGCAAAGGTAAGTAGAGGGAATTCAACCGGCGTGGTTTGATCATCTAATTATACATATGCCTAACTACATGCAAACAATCAAATCAATTTAATAACCAAACTATACAATGGAATCGGGTGCACCTGATAATTAAGGCCAAATCTTCTAGCTTGCTCCAATAAATCATCCACAAGCTAATCTTCAGAATCTGCAAACACTCAACAAACATATATGTAGAAGAAACTTCCACATCTAATTAGCACAAGACTCTTATAATGTGATTTAAAATTTTAAAAATTTTCAATTTTTCCCAAAATCACATTTTAACCCATTTTGACCAAAATTTCACACAAAAACATGTAACACATGTGCCAACCCCCCCTCAACTTAAAGCATTGCATTGTCCCTAATGCAAAAACTTTAAATTGAAATTTTGGTTAAAAATCAATTTGACAAACTCACACAAAAAACAAAAACCTAACTCACTTTCGTAGGAATCACGGTTGCATTTAGCGTATGCAACAAGCCTTTAAACCACTCGGTAGCCCGACTGGAGTAGTTTTGTCTCGTGAGGGTTTGTAGTGAACACACCCACAAAGTTCCACAAACCACGGGTTGCCTCCCGCGAAGCGCTAAGTTTACCGTCTTCAGCCAGACATAACTCGTATGAGCTATTGAGACGGTTGGATTGGTTCCAAGTAAACCACATCCACCGTTTCCACCTGATCACTCTCTAACTCAACATACGGCTTTAAACGGTGTCCATTAACTTTAAAAGGCTCTCCACCCACCATATTTTTTATTTCAATGGCTCCGTATGGAGAGACTTTAGTCACAACGTATGGACCCGTCCATTTACTTCTCAATTTTCCAGGAAAAAGCTTAAGTCTAGCATTGAATAACCAAACTTTTTGACCAACCAAGAAGGAATTCTTGGTGATGTGTCGATC
Organism: Glebionis coronaria; assembly: GCA_025667525.1. Lineage (NCBI taxonomy): Eukaryota > Viridiplantae > Streptophyta > Magnoliopsida > Asterales > Asteraceae > Glebionis > Glebionis coronaria. Next base: position 500,396,396 of record CM046878.1, on the reverse strand, counting down.
ATGAAAAGCTTTGGTTTTCTCCTTATAAATCCTAGAACTCTCATAAGCATCACGTCTAATCTCATCTAGTTCAGATAATTGAAGTTTCCTAGAACTACCCGCTTTCTCTAAATCCAGATTAACAGTCTTAATTGCCCATTCAGCCCTATGCTCTATCTCAACCGGTAAATGACACGCCTTGCCATATACCAACTTATACGGTGACATACCAATAGGAGTCTTAAAAGCCGTCCTATATGCCCACAAAGCATCATCTAACCTCAAGGACCAATCTTTCCTATCACTACGAACGGTCTTTTCCAAAATTCGCTTAATCTCCCTATTAGATATTTCCACCTGTCCACTAGTCTGTGGGTGATAAGGGGTAGCTATCCTATGATTAACTCCATAGTGTTTCAGTAATTTCCCAAATCTAAAGTTCTTAAAGTGAGAACCCCCATCACTAATTATAGCCTTAGGAATTCCATGTCTAGCAAAGATATTCTTCTTAACAAACTTAAGAACTACACTATGGTCATTTGTTCTAGTAGCCTCAGCCTCTACCCACTTAGACACATAATCAACTGCCACTAAAATGTAAACATTTCCATGTGAAGTGGGGAATGGTCCCATAAAGTCAATACCCCACACGTCAAAGATCTCAACAACAAGTATGGGATTCATAGGCATTTGATCACGCCTTGAAATCCCTCCAACTTGTTGGAAACGAATACACGCTTTCACAAAAGACTGGGCATCCTTGAAGATAGTCGGCCAAAAGAAACCGCTTTGCAGGACTTTATGCCCAGTTTTCGTAGCACCAAAGTGACCACCACATGCATAAGAATGGCAATGAGCCAATATGTCCATATGCTCATGGTCAGGAACACATCTCCTAACAACTTGGTCAGCACATACCTTATATAGCTCCGGATCCTCCCAAAAATAATGCTTCAACTGAGAGAAGAAGTATTTTCTTTGTTGTTTGGACCAAAAATCCGGGAGCTTTTTAACAGCTAGGTAATTAACTATATTTGCGTACCAAGGAACCTTAGAAACCTCAAATAAGCTTTCATCCGGAAAGCTTTCCTTAATCATATCAGAAGGGTTGAACGGCGGAGGGATAATTCTAGACAAATGGTCGGCAACTACATTTTCTGACCCCTTTTTATCCCGGATTTCTAGATTAAATTCCTGTAAAAGCAAAATCCACCTAAGCAACCTCGGTTTTGTCTCTTTCTTAGTCAACAAATGTCTTAAGGCACTATGATCTGAAAATACTATCACCTTAGAATGCCCCCAAATATATGACCTAAACTTATCAAGAGCAAAAACCACGGCTAACAACTCTTTTTCAATAGTAGTGTAATTCATTTGAGCTTCTGAAAAAGTCTTACTAGCATAAAAGATTACAACGGGCTTCTTATCGACCCGCTGTCCTAGAACCGCCCCAGCGGCATAATCACTCGCATCACACATGATCTCGAAAGGCTTCGACCAATCAGGTGATTACAGAATAGGGGCTTCTACAAGCTTTTGCTTAAGCATGTTGAATGCTTTAAGACATGATTCATTAAAGTCAAAGCGTGCATCTTTTAAGAGTAGATTACAAAGAGGCTTTGATATAGCACTAAAATCTTTAATAAATCGCCTATAGAACTCGGCATGACCAAGAAAAGAACGTACACCTTTGACGGTAGTGGGAGGAGGAAGGGTTGAAATTACTTGTACCTTGGCACGGTCAACCTCAAACCCTTTTTCAGACACAACATGCCCTAATACAATTCCCTCTCGAACCATAAAATGGCTCTTCTCCCAACTAAGTACCAGATTAGTTTCGGTGCATCTTTTTAACACACTTTCAAGCTGATCAAGGCAGCTTTCAAAGGATTGACCAAAAATGGAGAAATCATCCATAAATATCTCTACAGATTCTCCAACCATGTCAGAAAAGATACTCATCATACACCGCTGAAAGGTAGCCGGTGCATTACACAGGCCAAAAGGCATTCTTCGAAATGCAAACGTCCCGTATGGACACGTAAACGTAGTTTTGGCCTGGTCATCAGGATGGATGGGT